>ONZH01012211.1:0-20501 GCA_900303285.1 Rhinella marina | reverse complement strand
TCTACTGTTTGGGAGCACATGTGGGCATAATTACTGCATGGGAAAACAAAGGGGCAGTACTACTGAGTGGGGACATAAATGGGTTAATAATTACCATGTGAGGGCACTAAGAGGACTGAGTGGAATTTGGCATGTATAGATGGATACTGAGTGGAGTTAGAGGCATGGATTACTTTAAGAAACAATTGACGCTGTGTGCTTAATGTGCCCCTGCTATTGTCCCCCCCTTGAGTTTTTCAAAGGTATGAGCGGCACACCTCTGTGTAATTAGGGATATGCTGCTGATAATCATCAGAACTTTGTGGTCAGTACTAGGTTTCTTTGAAACACAGTCCAACTCATTACTGGGCTATTAACTTTAGTAGTTGATTTTTAAAGTGGAAAGCCACTTTAAAACTTGAAACCGAACTCGGCTTTGGTTCCAAGGTCCCAGACGTAACTGAAGCCGAGTTCGATTCCAAGTTTCAAAATGGTTTTCCACTTTAAAAATCAACTAATCTCAAAATCAAACTAGTCTCGTGTGACTTGTGAATAACTAACTTCAGCTCATGGAGCCCATACATTCTAATACAGTACAGAGACGAATCTCCTTACAGTATTATTTCGAAGTTTTATTGGATTTTACATCCAAAGAACAAAACAACTTCGGATGTAACATCCAAAGCTCGCTTCGCTCATCACTAGTTATATGTAAGTTATAAAACAGAGACTTAAAGGGGTTATTCCATGAGTAATTTTAAAGATGAAAATCAGACATCATATATTACATAACAGTCCCTGTCTAACAAATGTAGAACCAGTGCTGTACCTCACATGAATCCAAAAACCTGCTCATTCATTGCTGCAATTGCTCTGCTAAAGTTATTTGAAACCGGGGGTTTGTCCTTTCTGCTGTAGCTGGTGGCAGTTGAAAGATGGAACTCAGTATATATGTCGACCTCAGTGAGCAGGACACAAAATTTTGAAAACGGCAAACAGCAGTTGGTGCTATATAGAAAGATTTCAATGAATAACCCAGTGCCTATACTACATTTTTAATTACATGCAATTACAAAAGTATTCAGATCCAGGTGCTGGTTTGAAAAATGTGGAATATTGTCCTATGAAACTTGAATAACTGGATGCATCTCATGCATCTCACAGAAGCTGTTCCCTCTTACTGGAAAAAAGTCTTCAGAGGTCTGGAAAGAAAGCACCAATACAACAAAATAAAAATGGGAAATTGGGGTCACTGACAAATTTTATTTAAGAAAAAAATTGGGCAAGCAGGGTAACAGATGTTGAAGGGGGTCTCCTTTTCTTCATCAGACCCATCATTGAAGAAGGGAGATCCTCTTTGAAACATTACCCTGCTTTTTTTTTATTGTTCTGTTTATATTAGGCTCTGTATTCCTTTTGTAATATGGGACTCAGCCCACACAGTGTAATAACACTATCCAGGAAAACTGTACCTCATCAGATCATGTAGCTCCTACTTTGCTAATGAGATTCTGTATTATCACTCTTAAGAGGTAAAGGAAAAGGGTTGCCCTCAATTGGTCTAAGAACCCACACCGCCTCGTCAACCTTTTGTCTGAACCTTCTTCTTTTAAAGTGTAACTGCCATTTCACTACCAAAAATAAAACTCCTAACATATGTGATGTTCAAGGGCAGATATTCATGAAGCTGTATTTTTCAGTTAATTTTACCTTTCTGATGTCTGTATTCATTAGCAGCCCTATTTCTCTGTGCCTCTATTTCAGCATCTTCCTAAGATGGCCTCTGCTGCAGTGATCTTTGCCCTGTCCTGTATTTCCCTCACTTCCCATAAGCCTTTGCTCTCCTAACATGAACTAGCAGGACCAATCAGAATGCAGATAACCTCCCCACTACCCCAGAGCAGTGTGTATCATCTCACATACAGCTAACCAGAGAGATGCCCTGCATTACATGAAATGAATACGCATTTGTTTTAGCCTCTTAATAGTCACCTGTCCCTCAGTCTCTTACATACTGACAGGGAGGGGGGTTGCTTTAGCTGCTCATATCTCTGGTTTGGTACCAGTTAGAAATATGGTCTGAAAGCTGACTTTCTAGGCTTTTAGACAACACCAGAATGACATAAATCTGTTCAGTACAGGGGAAGATAAGCAGATTTTACTCACAATTATTCCCGACTCGATTTCTAACAGTGAATTCTCCTGTGTTGCTTGGACTAGAGCTGTCATGGTCTTGTATGAAAGCCTGGACAACTTTCAAACAAGGCCAGTTGCATGTTTCTAGCTGGTATTATTCAGGAGATATCAGCATGAAAAGCTGCACTCTCCCTCCACTTTCTGCCTCGGCCCAGCTCCAGGCACTCAGGACTGAGCTCCTCCCCCAGTGCTGATCCGTCTCTTGTTTACCAAAGAGGAAAGACAACCTGCACATGTCAACACTCTGAGATGAGAGCAGCTGAATAGGAATGTAGCATGCATTTGTGGCAGTTATTATCAGGAAAAACTGAAAATGATTACGTATTAAAGCACAAAAGCACTTGTACAGCAGGGTGTACCATACAATTAGGGTATAAAAAATAAAACGGCAGTTACATTTTAAGATAGTGAGATCATTAGGTGATCTGTCATAATTGTAATCTCTGTTATGCTGAGCCCGCTTTTTACCCTTCTTTTTGTGCAAGCATATTTGAATTATTGTTCTTTTATTAATAAAAAAGATTTGAAACAAAAGCCACTTTTGTCAGTCAATGCTCTCAATTATCCATTTTTTTTTCCATTTCAGTTTTGTTCTATTGACCACTTCTGACATGTTTGTTTCCACATGAAGTGATGATTCTGAAAAACATTAATTCTTACGATTTTATTTTGTGTCATTCTCTACTATTCTTGTTTGAGCTTTATGGATAAAGGTGCAGATGGGTGTTACTAGTTGGGGGGGAGGGGGGTTCTGCAGAGTAATTAATAAAACAGATATATTTTACCTGTACATACTAAATGGTAAAACACTGGGTAACACAGACATGGAAAAGGGACCTAGGAATTTTAGTGAACAGTAAACTAAGATATAAAAACCAGTGTCAGACAGCTGCTGCCAAGGCCCATTAAGATTATGGGGTGCATCAAAAGGGGCATGGACGCCCGTGATGAGAACAGGACACTTATAAATGACTAGTCAGACCACACATGGAGTACTGTGTACAGTTTTGGATATATTTCTGGAGTGTAATAATATTATTAGTTATAGTTACTAGAGATGGGTTATTGATCCAGGAAGTTATTCTGATTACCTGATTGGAGCCGGGAAGGAATGTTTGCTCCTAAAATAAGGAAAATTTCCTTCTACCTCAAAGGGTTTTTTTTTCCCCTCCTCTGGATCACCTTGCAGGGTAACTGGCTGAACTGTAAGGACAGATGTCTTTTTTCTGCCATATTTACAAACTATGTAACATCCTATTACATGTAGAAATGACTCCTCTGACTGTGTAACACTACCTCGTGCAGCTGCTGTGGAGCCAGGGCCATATTTAGATTTTATGATGCCCTATGCACTTTAGTGCCTGCTTACTCCCCCCACTGAAGTCCATATTTTTTAGATAGCTTCTGTCTAGCAGTGTTTCCGGTGACTTACCAGCACTGATGGGCAGCTTTACATGCTAGGGCAGCGCTAAAAACCGTCCATTAGCGCCGTCCCTCCAGTCCCAGTTAAATAACATCACTCCTTACCCTCTAGTCTTCTATAATATCCAGTCCCATATAAATAACACCAGTCACACCCCCAATCTTCTATAACATACAGTTCCATGTAAATAACACCCCTCCCCCCTTCTGCCCTTCTAACATACAGTCCTAGTTAAATAACATATTTCCCTCCCATAAAGGAGGAAGGAGGTGTAATGGGGGGAACCACATCTCACAGGTCTTTTCCAACTTCTCTTCACTGGTCACATGATGGTGACCTCATTACAGGTTCTACCACCACTTCCTGTGTTGAAAAGATCACATGACTATGATGTAATCGCAGGTCCTTTAGCCATGGAGTTAGGGACGAGGGACAGCAGATTCACAGTAAATCCTAATCAGGGCCTTCTCCCGTAATGCCCCACCTGCACCCCAAGGTGACCCGGTTACCCTGTTGTCAGAGTTAGGGAGTGAAAAAAATAAAATAAATAAAAAAAACACATCTGCTGGCACTGGGAAAGGCCCCTTTCCTCTCTGGACTCCTATGCAGCTGAACCAGCTACACAAGCAGTATGTCCGCCCCTGTTTGATACAATAGAAAAACAGAACTAAGTATTTGGTACAGAAGCCTTTGTTTGCAATTACAGAGGTCAGGCGTTTCCTGTAGTTCTTGACCATGTTTGCACACACTGTAGCAAGGATTTTGGCCCACTTCTTCATACAGATCTTCTCCAGATCTTTCAGGTTTCCAGGCTGCATTGAGTTTCAGCTCTCTTTACAGACTTTTGATTGGGTTCAGGTCTGGAGACTGGCAAGGCCATTCCAGGACCTTGAAATACTTCTTAAGGAGCCATTCCTTAGTTGCCCTGGCTGTGTGTTTCGGGTCATTGTCATGCTGGAAGACTCAGCCACGACTCATCTTCAATGCTCTTACTGAAGGAAGGAGGTTGTTGGCCAAAATCTCATGATACATGGCCCCATCCATCCTTCCTTCAAAGCGGGGCAGTTGTTTTGTCCCCTTTGCAAAAAACACCCTCAAAGTATGATGTTTCCACCACCATGCTTCACATTTGGGACTGTGTTCTTGGGGTTCTATTCATCCTTCTTCTACCTCCAAACACGGCGAGTGGATTTGATAACAAAATGTTCTATTTTGGTCTCATCTGACCACATGACCTTCTCCCATGCCTACTCTGGATCATCCAGATGATCATTGGCAAACTTTAAACAGGCCTGGAGATGTGCTGAGATGAGCAGGGGGATCTTGCGTGCCCTGCAGGATTTTGATCCATGGTGGCGTAGTGTCTTATGCCAATCTTGGCGTAGTGTCTTACGCTTAATCTTTGAGACTGTCCCAGCTCTCCTCAGATCATTGACCAGGTCCTCCCATGTAGTTCTGGGCTGATTCCTGAACTTTCTCAGAATCCCACGAGGTGAGATCTTGCATGAAGCCCTAGACTGAAGGCACCAAGCTGCTTGCCTATTGTCCTGTAGTCCATCCCCGCCTTGTACGGGGCTACAATTTTGTCCCTGGTATCCTTAGAGAGCTCTTTGGTCTTGGCCATGGTGGAGAGGTTGGAGTGTGATTGATTGAGTTTGTGGACAGGTGTCTTTTATACAGGTAACAAAGTGTTTTTAGAAGTGTAAATGCAGTAGAAGGCATATTGTTGGGATCTTGATACATGTATTGTATATATAATACATACAATCAAATATAAGAACTTGGAATGAATTAAACAGGTAGCATCTTTTGTGCGTTATGCATGCGTTATAGTCTCACCACCCTCCAGGTTAATAAATTCCTCTTAACCCGATAAGCCTTTATTGCAGTAGCAGATTATGCTAAAGTTGATCCAGTTCTCCTCGTTTCTGTGTCTTTTAATTATTTATTTGGGTATTGTATATACATACACATTATTGGCCACATTAAGTATCGAGGGAGGGCACAAAAGGAGCCTAATGTGTTATATTTTTATCTTCTTGTAATGTCTATTGCTTTGGCATCTCTATGTTAAAGGAAAGTATTTTTATATAAGTATCTGCAAGGATTGTATGTTACTTCTGGGGTGTATGAAGGAGGGAGGGGGTGTATATGATACACAGAGTAAGGGGTTTATATAAGAAACAAAGACAATAGTCTAGGAATATAAGAAAGGGACGGAATATGGAGACAGATATAAAGCTCCAGTTTCCAATAGACAAGCTCCTTTTTTCAGTGTGCATATACAAGATACCAAATAAGTCATCGAAATGGCACAGTATCTAAATTTAAAATCCTGTCCTTTTTTTTCAAGTAACAGGATGCAACCTGAGAAATGCTGAGCATTTATCACTCATCACATATGAACCATCTCAAGCAAATAGTTTTTTCTTTTTCTTGAGAACACTTATTGGGATTGGAAGATCAATGGGATCTGAAAGAAATGTAGCTCTTTTCTTGATTTTAAATTGCAGTAACCTTTCACTTTTGCAGAGGTGCAGGGAATAGGAATGTCACTGTCCTTTTCTTGTCAGTTTACAATGAAAACTTTTTCTTTGTGTCTTGAATAACTCTTACAAATGCATCAATAAGGATTAGAAACACACTTCATTGAGGCTGCTACAATGTCGACCTCAATTATATTTTTACCCCTGAGAAAAAAGCATTTTTATTGTATATGGATGATGAAAGGTTGTATACTTTTTATTCTGCTAAGCACTATCTACTATTATTTCAATCTTCTTCCATTATGCATTTTTAAACCGTGCCTGTCAATAAAAATCTAGCATTTATATAAAAAGCACATACACCTTACACTCAGAAAACGTTTTTATGACATCCCATATTAAATCCAAAGGCATTATTCTGGAATTGGTTCCGCCTTTGCAGCTAAATCAACTTCCACTCTTCTGGGAAAGATTTCTACAACATTTTGGAGTGAGACTGTACATTTTTTTTCTATTCATCCAGAAGAGCATTTATGAGACACCTGGTTCTGGAAGAGAGAGTCTGACTTGCAGTGTCTGTTCTAGTTCATCCTAAAAAGTGTTCAATACGGTTGTCAGAGCTCTTCGAGGAGTATTCAAATTCATATACACCAAACTCCCCCAACTATCTCTTTATGGACCTTGCTTTGTACACCAGGGCACAGTTATGATGGGACAGAAAAGAATCTTCCCCACACTGTTGTCCAAAATGTCATGGTATGCTGAAGCATTCAGATTTCTCTTCACTGGAACTAAGGGACATAGGCCACCCCTGAAATACAGCCCAATACCGTTATCCATCCTCCACAAAACTTTGCAGTTGGCACAGTGCAGTCAAGCAGATAACATTATCCTGGCATTTGCCAAGCTGATACTCATCTATGAGACTGCCATTGTTTATGATCTGTAAACTCAATGGGTCAGATTCACTACTGCAAATTCAATGGGATTCTGGCTCACACTGAACCAGAATTCTGCCACTTAGCCTTACACCAAATTTACTATGGGTTTTACCACTTTGCTTAACAAAGGGTTGTGGTTTAGTGGAAGCAAGTATTACTCAACAGGAAAAGGAGCATGGCTTTAAGATGTAACAATGTACTCCAAAATTTGTTGTTGAAATCTTGGTGCAAAGTATGTAATATGTAATCTAAAATGTGTTGTAACCTAAAATGTGTTGTAGCCTAACTGATTTCGAGGTGCACCAAATTTATAATTTAGCATCAGCCACTGTGAGACTAGTTTTCAAGTTTTCACTGTCTAAATCTTAGATAGAAATGAGCAAATCAATGTTTCTACCCAAATCAAAATTAGTTAAGAATGTGCCAAACATTTTGAATTTCAGCAAATCTAGAACTTTAGTGACTCATCCCTTAATAAATGATTCAAAATGGAGATCACAATTTTAAAGATCAGAAGACAGAGAAAAAAGTATCTACCACCAAAAAAAGGATGATTTGGGGACCATTTTAACCTTTTCCTGACATCTGTTGTACATGTACACCTAATCTCAGGATTTTAAAGATGGAACCAGCTCAGGAGCTGAGCATTGCCAAAGCTGTTTTACACAGTAAACTTTTAACCCCTCAGAGTCATTTGGATGCTGCTTTTCTGGTGCTCGAACTGCAGCCAGATTACAGGAGTTGTTTTGTTGCTATGGCAGCGTCAGGCATTCTGATTCATTGTGATATTAAATATAAAAGTATTTTATCATATATGGTCGCTTTACCTCTCAAATTGAATAAAAAGCGATTAAAAAGTCATACACACCCCAAAATAGTACCACTGAAAAATTCAGATTGCCCCACAAAAAATTAGCCCTCATACAGCTAAAAAGTATAGGTCAGAATATGGCAAAGCAAGTTTTATTATTTTAAATAGTAAAAAAAACTATAAAAATGTAGTATTGCTATGATTTTATTGACCAGAAGAATGCAGTTAACATGTCATTTTTACCACATCGGGAAAAATAAATCGCTTAATATTATAAAAATGAGTTTCTGTCTGTCTGTCTGTCTGTTCGTCTGTCTGTCTGTTCTCTATGCGCGACCAAACTACTGGACCGATTTTCACTAAATTCAGCACACAGGTACATCAAGTGTCCGGGAAGGTTTTAGACCAGGTCTCAGCTCTCTAGGACATACCGTTCCTGAGATATTCCCAAAATATGACCTGCATTAACCAATATTAGCCTGGGAGCTTTGGTTTCAAACCCCAACTGCCATTCTCTGCACAGACACACACAGGGGGGGCAGGTTTCCATAACAACACAGCCAGGTAATTAGCAGCCAGCTGAGGAGCTCAGGTAACAACACAGCTATTTCTATTCACTGCTTTAAAGGGGCAGAGCGCTGTGGATGACACTGTTAAAAGGGTATTCCAGTTTCCAATAAATATAACTTATGTTTTAGACTAATTTTAGACTAAGACCGTTCAGTAGTATTAAAAGATGTTTTCTTCCACTGCTACCCATTGCATGTCCTCATAAATTACCATGGCATCGACCTGTAATTGAGGCCACCCTCAAAATAAGGACTTAAAACCCCTGCCCCAGATCTTGCTAAGCCACGCCCCAACTCAGGCCACGCCCCTCCCACTCCACAGCCAATGGGGATTGAAAAAATAAAGGTAAAAATCAACTTCTGTCAGCTACAGGGGTGGGAGAGAGGGTGACTTTCTCTCTGCAACGACAAACAGAAACATTAAATGAAATAGATTAAATACACCCGTGTGAAGCAATGTTTTCTTTCACTGCTACCCATTGCGTGTCCTCATAAATTACCAGGGCATTGACCTGTAATTCACGCCATCCTCAAAAGAAGGACTTAAACCCACAGCCCCAGGTCTCGCTAAGCAACGCCCCAACTCTGTCAGGCCACGCCCCCTCCCACTCCGCAGCCAACGGGGATTGAAAAAATGAAGATAAAAATCAACTTCTGTCAGCTGCAGGAGTGGGAGGGTGAATTTCTCTCTGCAACGACACACAAAAAAAAATTAGATGAAATAGACTAATTTTAGACTAAGACCGTTCAGTAGTAATAAAAGATGTTTTCTTCCACTGCTACCCATTGCATGTCCTCATAAATTACCATGGTATCGGCCTTTAATTCAGACAACCCTCAAAAGAAGGACTTAAAAGCAACCCCACCAAGGTCCGCTAAACCACGCTCCTGGTCAGGTCACGCCCCCTCCCACTCCGCAGCCAATGGGGATTGAAAAAATGAAGGTAAAAATCAACTTGTGTTAGCTGCATTGACTTTCTCTGTGCAACGACACACAGAAACATTAAATGAAATAGATGAAATACACTAATTTTAGACTACGACCGTTCAGTAGTAATAAAAGATGTTTGCTTCCACTGCTACCCATTGCGTGTCCTCATAAATTAACATGGCATCGACCTGTAATTCAGGCCACCCTCAAAAGAAGGACTTAAACCCCCCGCCCCAGGTCTTGCTAAGTCACGCCCCCAACTCGGTCAGGCCACACCCCCTGCCACTCCGAAGCCAACGGGGATTGAAAAATTGAAGGAGAAAATCAATTTCTGTCAGCTGCAGGGGTGGGAGGGAGGGTGACTTTCTCTCTGCAATGACACACAGAAACATTAAAAGAAATAGATTAAATATACCTGTGCAAAGCGATGTTTTCTTCCACTGCTATCCACTGTGTTTCCTCATAAATTACCATGGCATTTACCTGTAATTCAGGCCACCCTCAAAAGAAGGAGTTAAAAGCACCCCCCCCAGGACCTGCTAAACCATGCCCCTGACCTGGTCAGGTCACGCCCCCTCCCACTCCGTAGCCAATGGGCATTGAAAAAATGAAGGTAAAAATCAACTTCTGTCAGCTGCATTGACTTTCTCTCTGCAACGAGACACAGAAGCATTAAATGAAATAGATGAAATATACCCAGGCAAAGCCGGGTCCTTCTGCTAGTAAATAAATAAAACAATCTTTTTTTTCCTTTTCCAGACCACTGAGAATTTTTTTATCTTTCCACTACACTGTATTAAAATTAAATATTAATATTAGAAGCTACAGCTTGTCCTACAAGAAACAATTACCAATGACTACAATCTATTTAGCCAGAGCCATGTATGTCACTGTCACTTTGATATTATTAATGTTGTGTTAAAGAGCTTGAAAGAGATTGGATATAGTCCTAAGAGACCCTGAAGTGTCATTCACGGCTTTCAGAGCAATTGGGTATTTTTTATTTGAGAGAATTTATTCAGACCAAATTAAACCTGACTGCTAGTTAAACAAAATCAAACCAAAAATAATTTTTAAGAAATTGGCATTTTGCCAATTTTAGCCTATATTAGTGAATCTGGCCCAATCTAAGGTCACTTTCACAGAGAAATATTTTGATAAGTATTTTGCATCAATATTTTAAAGACAAAACCAGGATTAGCACGTACATAAAGGAAAAAACAACTATAAAGGATACCATGTGAAGGTCTGACTAGAGATGGCTTTATTTCTACTGGGGTCCTATGGGGCATTATTAATATTGGGGGTGCTTTGAAGGCATTATTATTGAGCAACCCCCCCCCTCCCCGGTTGCTATTGTAGCTACTGCAGGGAACACTATTACCATTTAGGACAGTTTGGGAGCATATTATTATGGGGACTATCTGCCTAGCACAGTATTGGGGGAAGCAACAGAATGACAATGTTAAGACTCCAGGATGGAGAGTATGTAAAGTGAGGAATCTAAAATGTTTGTGTGATAAACTTTGCTGAGACAAGACACAACTGAAAGAAGGTATGATTGTGGTTTTATCTCCAAATAGAGACTTTGAGAAAAGAGTCTACCTCACTGGATGTAAGAGGTATGTGGTGCTTTATTCTCCTGTATATTTTGTAGTGACCTACAAAATGTCCATCCAAATATCTCTTTCACGGTGGATTGAGAATTTGACCCACACTGCTGTAGCCCGGTCTCTGATCTGAATTCTGGTGCCTCCTTCCCATCTACTACATTATTCTGTACTTAGATAGGTATCACTATGTTATCTGTGTTGTTACACAGGTCTGCAGGTGACATCTATCTGTGAAAAGGGATGTGTTCACAGGGTGAGGAGGCTCACAATACTTGCTTTTCGACAGGCACTGTCAACCTAAGTTACGCTACTGCTTCAATCTAGATGAGAACTTAATTAAAAGCACTTATGGAGTGGATGGGATGATAGAAGTGCATCTAGACATGGAAACAGCCACACCTCCAAGTATGTACTTTTAATTAGTGTGATACATTTAGATGAGTTTGCTCTTCCTCTCATTGGATGCTGGATGGCACACACATTTAACAACTGTAGCAACACAATATATGTATGGGGTCTGCTATCCTGAATTTAGGTGTCCACTGGCATAGAGATAGGTATTAAGGAGGACCTGCTATATCTTCTGACAAGTCTGTTTTAATAGCTATTTGTATTTCCCATATAATAACAATTCTGGAACATCTATTCTTATGACTCTATGTTGTGTCATTCCTGTATTATTCCTGCTAGAAGTTTACAAATAAATTTCCAGCAGTCTGCAGTAAATGTACTGTGTAAGGACACACCCCTGATAACTAACATCCATCTGTCGCTTTACTGCAAAGCTCCTAGAAATTCATTCTTAACCCCTCTAACAGCCCGCACATGCAGCGGGTGTCATGGCTGGCGGGTCTCTGCTGTTTCAAACTGTTTCAAACAGCAGAGACCCCAGGCTAATTGCTGTGACCGGCAATAATGCCGATCCCGATAATTAAAGCCTTTAGATGCCATGATCAAGTAATATCCGGGCTTCTTACGGTACCTCCAGTCGCCTCACTGATTTTAATACACTTGTTGGTCTCATTGGCAGGACAACATAAGCAATTCTGAGTAATAAATGGATTTTAAAACTCCATGATTGTTCAGAATTTTTTTTTTTGTATTTTGTACGTTCAAATACGAGCTTCAAAATTATAACAAAAAAATAAAAAACTATTAAAAATATACAAAAAAATATCAAAATTTAAATTGCCCCCTTTCCATATAATAAAAAAATACATAAATAAAAAATGTAAACATCATTGGTATAACCACGACCAAAAACGCCCATACTATTAAAATATAAAATATTTTTCCATTATGTCAAATGGTGTAATGAAAAAAAAGGCCCAAAATGGCCAATTTGCCATTTTTTCATTACTTCTCTTACTGAAAAAAATGTAATAAAATGTTATCAAAAAGTATCACACTCCAAAATGGTATCAATAAAAACTACAGATTGTCCCGCCAAAAATGAGCCCCCAAACAGCTCAGTAGATATAAATATAAAAAAGTTATGGGAATCAGAATTTGGTCATGTAAAAAAAAAAAAACATTTTTTTCTCAAAGCTTAAATTTATTTTTGCACTATAAAAAACCTATAGATATGTGGTATCATTGTAATCGAACTGACCCAGAGAATGAAGAGCACAGGTCAGTTTTGCAGCAAACAGAATGCTATGGGAAACAAAACCCGTAAAAAGCTGGACAAAAAACTTAATAACAAGCAAGCAAAAAGCGTAATTTACTCTAAAATGACACTAATGCAAAAAACAAGCCCTCACAAAACTCCATAAAAAGAAAAATAAAAAAAGTTGTGGGTCTTGGGAAACGGTGATGCAAAAATATTTTCTTCCTTTTAAAAAAGGGGGTTTTATTGCACAAAAGAAGTAAAACGTAAAAAATGTATGTGTTTGGTATTGCTGTAATCGTACTGACCCAGAGAACAAAGATATTATGTTCTTTATACCAAAAAAAATATGTAAAATTTATGAAGTAAAAACTCATTGGCAGTATTGATGTTTTTGCCATCTCCCTCCAGATAGAGTTAATAAAAGTTAATCAGAAAGTTATGTGTACCCCAAAATGGAGTCATTAAAACCATAACTTGCCCAACAAAAAAACAAGCCCTCCTACAGGTATATAGATGGACAAATAAAAAAGTAATAGCTCTTGGAAGGCGACAATGAAAAAAGGAAGAAAAATGCTTGGTCAGTGAGGCCCAAAACAAGCTGGTTACTAAGGAGTTAAACTTCTAGTAGAAATAAGAAAGAAATGGCACAACATAGAGCCATAAGAATAGATGCTCCAGAATTGTTACTAAAACTGACATGTCAGGAGAGGCAACAGGTCCTCCTTAAATATTTTAGATTCAAATATTTGCTAAGAACCTTATATTTAGAATATTATAATCTCAAATGTGGTATTAGTATATATATACAGTACAGACCAAAAGTTTGGACACATCTTCTCATTCAAAGAGTTTTCTGTATTTTCATGACTATGAAAATTGTAGATTCACACTGAAGGCATCAAAACTATGATTTAACACATGTGGAATTATATACTTAAAAAGTACTAAAAAAGTGTGAAACAACTGTAAATATGTCTTATATTCTAGGTTCTTCAAAGTAGCCACCTTTTGCTTTGATTACTGCTTTGCACACTCTTGGCATTCTCTTGATGAGCTTCATGAGGTAGTCACCTGAAATGGTATTCCAACACTCTTGAAGGAGTTCCCAGAGATGCTTAGCACTTGTTGGCCCTTTTGCCTTCAACTGTTAAGAGGAGACTGTGGAGCTGGACCACAGAGTTTCTGTCTGTCCAAATTCGTCTCCAACTGCCATTCTCTGCAAAGGCACACACAGGGAGGGCAGGTTTCCATAACAACCAGGTAATTATCATAAATTACCTAAATTATCTTAAATTATTGCACAGGCTCATCCATTCAGGTTCTTATTACATAATCCCTTTATTAAAGGGGTTCTCCAGGCTAAAGCTATGGATGATCTATTCTCTGGATAAATACTTTTGTACGTAAGGTCAGCTAATTCCGTCCGCCTGCAGTGTTCTGAAGAGTTTCCTGAAAAACCGCCTGAGACAACTGATACATAGACACATAGAGAAATCCGGCACTGATAGCGGATAAAGAAAATCTAACTTTATTGTCACATGGATAAAACCTCCATTGTTTCACTTACGTACATGTTTGAACCACGTATGTTCTTAATCATAGCTAGTGATGTGCGAAGTATACAATGTGATTTGGCTGCTTTGTTGAATTTCATAAATAAATTCGCTTCATGATGAACTGCTTCGCCACTAAGGGTATTTCTTTGTAACTGACGGGTGCAAGAATGGCAATTGAGCCGTCCCCTTCATTGAACCCCTCAGATGCCACGTTTATCGCTGATTACGACATCTGAGAGTAATAGTGAGGTCTTTCAGGGATTAACTCATTGAAAAATAAATACAAAAAAAAAGATCCAAAAGGTTCACAGCACAGTTTTGTCTTGCAATACAACCCCTATTAGAAGTGTTAAGTTTCTCTATGCCCATACACCTGAATGAACCGACAGCACAATTATGGTATTAGGAAAAGTGCTTTGAAACCTCTGAAGGATTACTAGCATTACTATTCACAGTATCATATACTGTAGGTGTCTATGTATTCTTTCTTTAAAAGTACAAGTGGTGCAACAAGCATATTGAATATTGCCTGCCGTGTATGTAATTAGATAAACTAGATAGGTATTACAGTTTATATAAATTTTCACTAGAAAAGAACTACCATTTGAACTTGATGTAAAGTTCCTCATTTCCGTCATATAATGATATATTATGCATATTTGATATCCCCATTTATAACACCTATTCACATTAAGGGTACTTTCACACTTGCGTGGTTAATTCTGGTATTGAGATCCGGTAGAGGATCTCTAAGCCGGAATTAGATGGACCTGTTCTGATTTTACACATCAGAATTAGAGATGAGCGAGCACTAAAATGCACGGGTGCTCGTTATTCAAGTCGAATTTTTCCGGATGCTCGGGTGCTCGTTTTGAATAACGAACCCCATTGAAGTCAATGGGATACTTGAGCATTTTTTGCAGGGGACCAAAGCTCTGCATAGGGAAAGTTGCGTGAAAACTTGGAAACCTCAGAAAATGATGGAAACACCACGGAAATGGACAGGAAACAGCAGGGGCAGCATGCATGGATGCCTCTGAGGCTGCCTAATCGTACCATTACGCCAAATTCTGGGCAACAGCCTGGTGGTGACCCTCAAGACAATTGTGCTGACCCAGACCAAGATGGGCAAGGCACATGCACTGGCACATGTTAGGAAAGCACCCAACTAGGTGCAACGGAAGGTCCATCGCCGCCTGCGGGTGACACCACTGCTCATGCTGGCACTGCTGTCCTATCCCCCGCCCCATGACGCAGGCATAAGCGTCTCCCTCTCTGCACCCACCCAGTAGACCATAGCGTACACAAAGTTCTCCCAGCACAGTGCCCACACACCACATCCCAGATGGGCAAACACGCACCCACCACCCACCCACCCTGTCCATGGCAGACACAAAGACCTCCAAGCACAGTGCCCAGCTTTCCTCATTCCAGATGGGGTAAGACCCACACTTCAACCACCTATTAGTCTCCACACGTGGGTGGGTGCAGAGCCTTTTAGTGCCCCTCAAGACAATGTTTGTGTGCCAGGGCCTGGTAGTAACTGTCCTTGAAGTTGTTGTTGGAGAGGCCGCCGGTGACCCTGAAGACAATTTTGACTGACAGTGCAGTGGCAAGCCTCCAAAAATCGTGGGTGAGAGCCTGAAGGTGACGCTCAAAAACAAATGGTTTAAAAAAGCATGGTGGTGCACCCCGGAATGACAGTCTGTGACTGAGATTGCAGCTGAACCCACTAAAATTGTAGTCTAGCACACCTTGGTGGTGAACCCCTAAATTACAAAGTTTGACTTAGATTGCAGTTTACAGCATGGGGGTGAACCCCAGGATGACTTGTTAAGACTGAGATTGCAGTTTACAGCTTGGCAGTGAACCCCAGAGTGGCTTGGTTAGACTAAGACAGCAGCTGAACCACCCAAAAATTTAGCCTGACACAGCATGGCAGTGACTACAGTCCAGTGAACAATTCTGTGGTGTGCGGTACAGTAGCCGCAGTCTAGAAAAAAAATTTTTTCTATCACTTATATATACTGCAGTGCAGTAAAAAATTCTGTCGTGTGCTGCACACTAGCCAGAGTCTACAAAATATAAGTTTTTTCTCTCAGTTATATATACTACAGTGCAGTAAAAAATTCTGTTGTGTGCTGCACACTAGCTGGAATCTAGAAAATATACGTTTTTTCTCTCAGTCATATATACTACAGTGCAGTGAAAAATTCTGTCGTGTGCTGCACAGTAGCTGGAGTCTAGAAAATATACCTTTTTTCTCTCAGTTATATATCCTAAAATGCAGTAAAAAATTGTGAGGTGTGCGGTACACTAGCCGCAGTCTAGAGAATATGTTTTTTCTCTCAGATACATTTAATACAGTCCAGTGAAAAATTCTGTGGCGTGTGGTACACTAGCCGCAGTCTAGAGAATACGTTTTTGGCCTCAGATATTAATTCTACAGTTTAGTGATTACACAAAATGTTGAACCCAAGGGCTAAGGGTCGAGGACGAGGACGTGGGCGTCCAAGTGATGTAGGGGGGCAAAGGTCGTGGTCCTGGGCAGGGTGACACAGTACCTACTGATGAGGGAGCAGTGGAAGGCCACAGAGTTTCGCTCCCTAGCTTCATCTCGCAACTTACAGGGTCACGTGGTATACCACTATTGAAACCACAACAGTGCGAACAGGTGATGACGTGGATAGCGGATAATGTGTCCAGTAATTTATCCACCACCCATTCTTCCACGCAGTCCACCCATGCTAGCCAAGGGAGTAGACCTCTGGCTCCTCCAGCTCAACCTCCTTCCCCCCAGCCTGGCCCCCCCATGGAAAATATGGATTCAGATAAGGCATACTCCGAGGAACTCTTTTCAGGACCCTTCCCAGAGTCACAAACCACTGCTCAGCAGCAACCGGAGCAGTTGCTCTGTCCCGATGCCCAAAATTTAGAACTTTCGCAGTCTGTGGATGATGAGAGTGTGGGCTTAGTGCAAGTAGTGCGTCAAGAGGTGTCGGATGATGAGGATGAGACACGGTTGTCAGACATTGACGTTGTTGTCAGGGCAGTAAGTCCCAGGGGGGAGCAGAGTGAGGAATCGGAGGAAGAGCTGGTGGATGATGAGGTGACTGACCCGAGCTGGGTTGGTAAGCCTAGTCAAGACAGTACTCATGAGGGGGAGGAAAGTGCAGCACCAGAACAGGTTGGAGGAGGCAGTGGGGTGGCCAGAGGGAGAAGCAGGTCCAGGGCAAGTAGATCAGCAACTGTTTCACAGAGTGAAGCTCCCGTGACGAGGCCAAGATGTCCGCAAGTCTGGAGGTTCTTTAAAGAAAGTGAGGATGACCGACAGACTGTGGTGTGCAAACTGTGCCACACCAGGATCAGCAGGGGAGCCACCACTACCAGCCTAACCACTACCAGCATGTGCAGGCATATGAGTGCTAAACACACAACTCAATGGATCCAAGATCGTTCACCTCCTGCGGGTCACACCACTGTTCCTTCCCCTGTGTCACATGCTGGCTCTGCGAGTCAACCCCCCGCCCAGGACCCGGGCGCCTCCCACTCTAAAACCACCCCTTCACCTCCACGATCCTCCACACCCTACACCAATGTGTCCCAGCGCAGCGTCCAGATGTCTTTGCATCAGACATTGGAGCGCAAGTGCAAACACAAATACAATTCCACCCACCCACATGCACAAGCCCTAAACGTCCACATTTTCAAACTGCTGAGCCTGGAGATGCTGCGCTATAGACTGGTAGAGATTGAAGCTTTCCGCAACCTGATGGCGGTGGCTGTCCCTCGGTACTTGGTCCCCAGCCGCCACTATTTTTCCCAGCCCTACACCAGCACATGTCAGAGAACATCATCCATGCCTTGACCAACGCGGTTACTGAGAAGGTCCACCTAACCACGGACATGTGGACAAGTGCTGGAGGGCAGGGACACTATATCTCCCTGACAGCACATTGGGTTAACTTGGTGGAGGCGGCTGGGACCGAGTCTGACCCTGGGGCAGCTCATATAATGCCCACACCGAGGATTGCGGGGCCTACCTCGGACACGGTTTCTCAGACTTATTATGCCTCTTCCTCCAACCCCTCCTCCTCTCAAATACGATCTGTGAGCATGGTGCCTTCAGTCGGTAGCTCTAGGCGCAGCAGCACTGCCGTGGGTAAGCGACAACAGGCGGTGCTGAAACTGCTGAGCTTAGGTGACAAGAGGCACACCGCCCATAAGCTGTTACAGGGCATCACGGCGCAGACCGATCTTTGGTTGGCGCTGCTGAAACTCAAACCAGACATGGTTGTGTGTGACAACGGGCGTAACCTGGTGGCAGCTCTGCAACTCGCATATAAAACCTGCCTGGCCCACGTGTTCAACCTTGTGGTTCAGCGGTTCTTCAAGACCTACCCCAATTTGTCTGATTTGCTCACCAAGGTGCGACGCATCTGTGCACATTTCCGCAAGTCAACCACAGATGCTGCCACTCTCAGGGCAGTGCAACGGCGTTTACAACTGACAGCTCACCGACTGTTGTGCGACGTGTCCACACAATGGAATTCTAATTACATATGTTAGCCCGGGTTTACCAGCAGCGCAGAGCGATTGTAGACTACCAAATGACAACTTCCACGAGAACTGGTAGTCAGGTTAGTCAGCTTCCTCAAGTCTACAATGAGGAGTGGACGTGGATTTCTGATATCTGTCAGGTGTTAAGACACTTTGAGGAGTCAACACAGATGGTCAGCGGCGATGCCGCCATTATCAGCGTCACCATCCCGCTGCTTTGTCTGCTGAAAAACTCACTGCTCAGCATGAAGTCAGAGGCTTTGCGCTTGTCACAGATTGGGGAAGAAGATACGTTGCTTGATAGCCAGACCACCCTCAGGTCTGTTTCTCAGCACGTATTGGAGGAGGAGGAGGAGAATGAGGAGGAAGAGAAGAAGACTGTTGGCGAGACTGAAGAGGGTACCTATGCTCATTCCTTCTTATCTGTTGAGCATGTATGGGCTGAAGAGGAGGAGTTGGAGGCGGAGGAAATGGAGAGTCAGCCTATTGAGGAAAGGGAATTCTTGCGTGTTGGGACTCTTGCGCACATGGCTGACTTCATGTTAGGCTGCCTTTCCCGTGACCCTCGCGTTTTTTACAACACCGATTACTGGGTGTTCACCCTCCTGGACCCCAGGTACAAGCAGAATTTTTCCACTCTCATTCCTGTAGAGGAGAGGAGTATGAGATTGAATCAATATCAACAGGTCCTGGTCCACAAGCTGAAACTATCCTTCCCATCTGACACCGCTAGCGGCAGAGGACGTAGTTCTGTGGGCCAACTAGCGGGGGAGAGGAGGGGAGCAGGCAGCTTGTCAAGCACTGGCAGGGGAACACTCTCCAAGGCCTTTGCCAGTTTTATGGCACCCCAGCAAGACTATGTCACCCGTCTCCCAGTAGGGGGGAGCTGTTCAGAAAGATGGTGAGGGAGTACCTAGGTGACCATACCAACATCCTGCGTGATCACTCTGCTCCATACAACTACTGGGTTGCAAAGCTGGACACGTGGCCCGAACTGGCGCTGTACGCCTTGGAGGTGCTGGCCTGCCTGCCGCTAGTGTGTTGTCAGAGCGGGTCTTCAGTGCAGCTAGTGGCATCATCACTAATAAGCGTACTCCTGTCAACTGACAGCGCTGACAGGCTGACGATTATTGAAATGAATAAAGCCTGGATTTTACCGGAATGCAAATCTCCACCGGGGGAAAGCAGCTCAACATGAAGATTCTTTATGTATCCTCTCCTCTCCTCCTCCTCCTCTTCTCACACAAACGCTGATTTAACAGGCAATGTTTTGAGGGCCAACTGGCCTCTTTACAAACAATGTTTACGGAGGGCTACCTATAGGCCCTCTCTACAGACACTCAAAAACAATTTTACAGGACGGTCAACTACAGACAAAACATTTACAGGGGTACCAACACTCAAAACAATTTTTAGGAGGGTGAACTTCAAAACTCCAAAACAAATTTTTGGGGCTCACCTACACCATTTGACTGCAATCTCAGTCTGACCAAGCATTGGTGGTGTCACCGCCATACTGTGTCAGTGTAAAATTTTATATGCTTCACCTGCTACCTGAGTGTAACTTGGTCACTCTGGGTTTACCACCATGCTGTGTCAGGGTAAAATTTTTGTGCTTCACTGCTATTTGAGTGTAACTTGGTCACTCTGGGTTCACCGCCATACTGTGTCAGTGTAAAATTTTTATGGGCTTCACCTGCTACCTCAACTAACTTGGTCACTTGTTGGTGTCAACACTAGAGTGCGGCTACTATACTGCACATGACAGAATTGTTCACTGCACTGTAGTATATATAATGAGAAAAAAAGGAATTTTTAGACTGC
>ONZH01012210.1:0-16942 GCA_900303285.1 Rhinella marina | reverse complement strand
ATAAATGATAAAGATTAATAAGCAATATATGTCTGTGGCTCAATGTACTGATAGGAATTCATTCCGAGCATATACTGGGAGCTGTAAAATGATGATAAAAAAACACCAAAATTAGCACCAGCCTAAAAAAAAAAAATCACAGATACATCTATTTTTTTTATAGACTCTGCTGAATTAGTGTAACTGGTATGTCTGATACTGTCTCTTGAGCCAGTGTATCTAAGCCAGTCATGTGTGATACAGCCTGCTGAGCACATGTATCTAAGCATATCATGTAAAATACTGTCTGCTAAGCCAATGCACCTGAGCCTATCATGTGTGGTACAGTCCGGCAAGAGATTGTATCTAAACCTATCATGTGTGATATTGTCTGCTCAGCCGGTGTATCTAAGCCTCTCGTGTGTGTTACTGTCTGCTGAGCTAATATATCTGTCACGGCGCGGTGTGGGTGGGGAAACACCACATAACCGGGATAAGGGAAGGGGATGAGAAGACCTAGGGAAGACCTCGATGACATATTAGGTGGCCACAAGGACTGCGCAGATGCAGTGGCGTAACTACAACTGACTGGGCCCCACAGCAAATTTTTGAACGGGCCCCCACCCCCCAGCAACTTCTTTGCAACCCCCAACTCACGTGCAACCCCCATTCCTGTGGCTAATCAAGACTGTACTCAAAAATAAGCCGCTCCTCCTACAGTGTCACTGTAAATAATGTCATTGTATAATACTGTTGAGGGGCCCCTGACAATAAAATCTTTTAGTCTTCCTCCTTAGGGGGGCCCCTTGTGGGTCTGGGCCCCAAAGCAGTCACTTCCCCTGCTTCCCCTATAGCTACGCCCCTGGGCAGATGGAATCCCAGGAAAGGTGCATAGCTCCAGCACCAACGGAGGCTGGAGCACAACTAACCCACCAGGCTAGCAACAACAGAATAAAGGCACCAAGTGACCACACCCAGGTCAATATGTTAACCCCATGAAAACCAGACAGGGAAGGAGGGAAGTATACAATAAGAAGGGAACATACCAGCAACCAAAACTACACGTTGCCCCTGGCAACTACCAACCACGGAATGCTACCGCAGCCAGAATGCCAGGACACAAACATGAGCAACATGGAAGCCATGTCAGGGAGAACAACCAAGACACTACCAATTTACACGTTGCCCCTAGCAACCAGCATAACCACATTCAGTATACCAGGGCACAAACATGAGCAACCAGAAACATGTGTCACGATAACCACATGGTACGTGACAATATCTAAGCATCTCATGTGTGATACTGATTGCTGATCCAGTGTATATAATCCTATCATGTGTGATACTGTCCACTGATCTGGTGTAACTAAGCCAATCATGTGTGATACTGTCTGCTGAGATGTGTATCTAATCCTATCATGTGTAGTACTGTCTGCTGAGCTGTGTATCTAATCCTATCAAGCATGATACTGTCTGCAGAGCTGTGTATCTAATCCTATCATGTGTGATACTGTCTGCTGAGATGTGTATCTAATCCTATCCTGTATGATACTGTCTGCTGAGCTGTGTATCTAATCCTATCATGTGTGATACTGTCTGCTGAGATGTGTATCTAATCCTATCCTGTGTGATACTGTCTGCTGAGCTGTGTATCTAATCCTATCAAGCATGATACTGTCTGCAGAGCTGTGTATCTAATCCTATCATGTGTGATACTGTCTGCTGAGATGTGTATCTAATCCTATCATGTGTGATACTGTCTGCTGAGCTGTGTATCTAATCCTATCATGTGTGATACTGTCTGCTGAGATGTGTATCTAATCCTATCCTGTGTGATACTGTCTGCTGAGCTGTGTATCTAATCCTATCATGTGTAGTACTGTCTGCTGAGATGTGTATCTAATCCTATCATGTGTGATACTGTCTGCTGAGATGTGTATCTAATCCTATCATGTGTAATACTGTCTGCTGACCTGGTGTAGCTAAGCCAATTATGTGTGATACTGTCTGTTTCTAAGGCCATCGTACTGCATGTGATAATGTCTGCTGCACCAAGGTATCTAAGCCTCTCCTGTGTGATACTGCCTCAGAGAAGCACATAGCCCCGCTATGCTCCATGATGCATACAGCAGAGCTCCTGTGACACGGACTAGTGCAGGGGAGGCACAGCTAGTGTCTCCCTTGCCTTACACCATGCATTCAGCATATGTGCAGTCGTTTCTTGCACTGCTGCGGTCCGGCCATTGAGCTGCAGAGTATGGATCAGGTATTGGACTGGTTGTGTGTGGAGGATACCAGTTACATGGTAGCTCTGGATCTTCACCGGTAGCTTCTTTCATATCCTGACATAAACTTTTGAGGAGCTGAGACTCTAGAGCTATGACAGCGGCGCTCATAATTAAAGTGTGACACCTCCGTCCCTGGGGGCAATAACTTATCTCACGTATAATTAAGTCTCCTCCATGACAGAGGAATTGTGCCGTCCCAGGAAATTATAGGTAATGAGACACCGCAAAATACTGGATACACCAGTCACTGTACAGCACGGGTCCGTACACAGTTCACACAATTAACCCCCTGCTGAGGCCTTGAAATAACAATGCAGTTATACGGTATATATCCAGCCGATATTCCGTAACCAAGACATGAGAGTATGACATTCCTCCCAAATTTTGACCCCCCCTAATTCAAAATAGCGTATCCTTTCCCTAGTAGTCATAGCGGCAGGGCCGTTTCTGCCACGAGGCGAGATGAGAATCTCACCTCAGGCAGCAGTATTCAGTATTTTTAATGGGGCGGCATACACACAGCAGTTACCAGTGTTCCCCTCTGAGCTGCGTCAAACCCTCAAGGGGGAGGCACAGGGAGGCACATTAAGGACGTAGGTATCACTACCACATGATCTACACTAGTGTTATCTGTGGTTTTACATAGGACTGCAGGTAACACTACCACATGCTCTACACTAGTGTTATCTGTGGTTTTACATAGAACTGCAGGTAACACTACCACATGATCTGCACTAGTCTTATCTGTGGTTTTACACAGGACTGCAGGTAACACTACCACATTATCAGTACTAGCGTTAGCTGTGATTTTACATAGGACTGCAGGTAACACTACCACGTGATCAGTACTAATGTTATCTGTGGTTTTACATAGGACTGCAGGTAACACTACCAAATTATCAGCACTAGTGTTATCTGTGGTTTTACACAGGGCTGCAGGTAACACTACCACATTATCAGCACTAGTGTTATCTGTGGTATTACATTTGACTGCAGGTAATTCTACCACATTATCAACACTAGTGTTATCCGAGGTTTTACATAGGGCTGCAGGTAACACTACCACATTATCAGCACTAGTTTGATCTGTGGTTTTACATAGGGCTGCAGGCAACACTACCACATTATCAGCACTAGTGTTATCTGTGGTTTTACATAGGGCTGCAGGCAACACTACCACATTATCAGCACTAGTGTTATCTGTGGTTTTACATAGGACTGCAGGTAACACTACCACATTATCAGTACTAGCGTTATCTGTGGTTTTACATAGGACTGCAGGTAACAGTACCGGGGAGGGGGGGGGGGTCGGGGAGCCATTTAAATTTTTGCCACAGGCAGCAGAAGAGCTAGAATTGTCCTCGATAGCGGTCCCTTACTTTCCTAGTTGGAATGGCTGTCTCCTTGCTTCCTCAGCCTCCACACCTGTTCAGTAGTCAAAGCAGACCCACTCCCTTTACCAGTAGGCACAGCAGACCCCCACTTCCCCAGTAGTCACAGTGGTCCCGTCCAATTTCCCAGTAGTCACAGCTATCCCCTACTTGTCAGGTAGGCAACTCCCTATTCCATAATGAAATTATCTGAACCTTGTGTATTGAACCTAATATTAAAGGGTTTCTCCGGGTTCAAAGTCAAAACCTAATCCATCCAACTCTCCCGCACCCCCTGCTGTGCCCCAGTCACCGGCCAACACTTCCTTCTGTTCCATTTTATGGCCCTGACATCGTTCTTTACCATGTTTCATAGTGATCTCCTCTCAAGCAGGCACGGCCCCTTAGAAATGTCTTTGCCCAAAATGGGAAGGAGCGCTGGAGCATGTGCAGGATGAGGCAGAGCAAAGAATGCACTGGCACCGAGCTGTACACCTACTGCGCATGCGCTGGTTCACATTCAACAGTGGAAGTGAGTCCAGTGGAAGTGAGCCCACTGTAACACTAGCGACATGCTGTTCAATGCACTGGCTGGAAGGTCAAAACGTGATGTCACAGGCAGTGGGGGGGGAAAACAGTTCTGCAGGGTCAGGTGACCGGCTTTTGGATTAGGAAAATGGCACAAAACAGGTAATGACTATTGCTGAGGATTTAGCTGGAGGAACAGAAAACAGTATGCAACAAGCTCCTCAGCTCCCCTTAGTGACAGCTGCAATCAGAAGCAAGTTGGCTTCTAAAACTGGAAGCAGAAATGATTCCCATCAGTGAGGTCTTGAAGTAGCAATCGGAAGGACAGAAGAAAAGCCTAAGAAAGTGTGTCATGTGACTATTCTTAGCTCTGCTGAATGGCTGAGAGGGCTCAGAGAAGGCACATACGTTATATATACTGTACCATAGGAATATCATAGATATTGGTGACTTTATAGTGTATGCAACTTTACTTTCAATGATTAGATATTTACTTTTAACTTTCCTGATGGGCGGCCATATTGGAGACACTTCCTCATCCTGCAGACGGTGCAGCAGGGACGGTGTGCTTTATAACAGCTGACATGAATGGGAGTTAATAGGTTAAAAAATGCTCCACAGAATGGCAGTGGAGCATACACAGTCTTATCTGGGTATGTGGTGCTACTAATATCTAGTCCTCCAGCAGTACTGTATTTCCTTCTCTATCTTTTAATATCAATGAGATGACACTGCTCATCTTGTGCCAGTCTATACAGCAAAGCCGATAAAAGAGCTGAAGGAAATAGCATCTCCAGTGGTCAATGTAAGAACTGCAGTATTTCAGAATTTTGATTTCAGAGTTTTGTATTGTTGAGACTTTCTTTTAAGGAATCACACGAGCGAGTCTCACTTTCATCACGTATAATCTGTATCCACATTGGTCTCTCGTGTCTAAATGATTGCGCCTAACCTCAGATTTCCCCCCAAATCCCTGTAAATTCCAGCCTGTGATCTATTATCCTGTAAGCATGCTCCCCGGGTGACATTTCAATATTCTAATGTTGCCGCTGCTGGAATATTCATGTAGAACATTAAATGGCTGATTATATGCAAAGCCACTTGTTTTTCTTAAATCCCCATGTGTGAATTTCCTGCTGCGTCGGCGGAGCGCGGTTTGCAATTACAGTATAAATGTCAGGCGGAATAGTCGTCTGTGGCCCAAATATGTGAGCCTCATTACCAGGACAACCTACCCCGGCCACCAGCTCAGCCTGTCAATACCGAGCATGGGCCAGACCCGCTGTGTGAGAGGCGGGGACTGGAGAGCCAGCTGTGCCGCCAGGGACACCCAACACCCGCTATCTAATGCTGCGTGCTGGAAATTGTAGCATTTCTGTAATACTATCAGGATTAGCAGTAAACAGAGGAGGGCAGAGATATCTCCAGAATATTCCAGCAATGTCATTTATACTGAGACACAGATAAGGGTTAACCCTCCGTGTACCGCATAGTGCTTAAATAAAATTCTATTTATCTATCTATCTATCTATCTATCTATCTATCTATCTATCTATCTATCTATCTATCTATCCCATATCTATCTGTCTGTCTAGGTTCTGCAGAAGATGGTGTGTATTATGAGGTTCTGCAGCAGCTGAGATGTGTATTATGAGGTTCTGCAGCAGCTGAGCTGTGTATTAGGAGGTTCTGCAGCAGCTGAGGTGTGTATTAGGAGGTTCTTCAGCAGCTGAGGTGTGTTTTAGGAGGTTCTGCAGCAGCTGAGTTGTGTATTAGGAGGTTCTGCAGCAGCTGAGGTGTGTTTTAGTTGAGGTGTCTGCAGCAGGCTGTGGTATTAGGAGGTTCTGCAGCGGCTGAGGCTGTGTATTAGGAGGTTCTGCAGCAGCTGAGGTGTGTATTAGGAGGCTCTGCAGCAGCTGAGCTGTGTATTAGGAGGTTCTGCAGCAGCTGAGGTGTGTATTATGAGGTTCTGCAGCAGCTGAGCTGTGTATTAGGAGGTTCTGCAGCAGCTGAGGTGTGTATTAGGAGGTTCTGCAGCAGCTGAGGTGTGTATTATGAGGTTCTGCAGCAGCTGAGGTGTGTAGTAGGAGGTTCTTCAGCAGCTGAGGTGTGTATTAGGGGGTTCTGCAGCAGCTGAGGTGTGTATTAGGAGGTTCTGCAGCAGCTGAGGTGTGTATTAGGGTTCTGCAGCAGCTGAGGTGTGTATTAGAAGGTTCTGCAGCAGCAGCAGCTGAGGTGTGTATTATGAGGTTCTGCAGCAGCTGAGGTGTGTATTATGAGGTTCTGCAGCAGCTGAGGTGTGTATTAGGAGGTTCTGCAGCAGCTGAGTTTATAGGAGGTTCTTCAGCAGCTGAGGTGTGTATTAGGGGGTTCTGCAGCAGCTGAGGCGTGTATTAGGAGGTTCTGCAGCAGCTGAGGTGTGTATTAGGAAGTTCTGCAGCAGCTGAGCTGTGTATTAGGAGGTTCTGCAGCAGCTGAGGTGTGTATTATGAGGTTCTGCAGCAGCTGAGGTGTGTATTAGGAGGTCCTGCAGCAGCTGAGGTGTGTATTATGAGGTTCTGCAGCAGCTAGGGTGTGTATTATGAGGTTCTGCAGCGGCTGAGATGTGTATTAGGAGGTTCTGCAGCAGCTGAGATGTGTATTAGGAGGTTCTGCAGCAGCTAAGGTGTGTATTAGGAGGTTCTGCAGCAGCTGAGGTGTGTATTAGGAGGTTCTGCAGCAGCTAAGGTGTGTATTAGGAGGTTCTGCAGCAGCTGAGGTGCGTATTAGGAGGTTCTGCAGCAGCTGAGGTGTGTATTATGATATTCTGCAGCAGCTGAGGTGTGTATTATGATGTTCTGCAGCAGCTGAGGTGTGTATTAGGAGGTTCTGCAGCAGCTGAGCTGTGTTATTAGGAGGTTCTGCAGCAGCTGAGGTGTGTATTATGAGGTTCTGCAGCAGCTGAGGTGTGTATTAGGAGGTTCTGCAGCAGCTGAGGTGTGTATTATGAGGTTCTGCAGCAGCTAGGGTGTGTATTATGAGGTTCTGCAGCGGCTGAGATGTGTATTAGGAGGTTCTGCAGCAGCTGAGATGTGTATTAGGAGGTTCTGCAGCAGCTAAGGTGTGTATTAGGAGGTTCTGCAGCAGCTGAGGTGTGTATTAGGAGGTTCTGCAGCAGCTGAGGTGCGTATTAGGAGGTTCTGCAGCAGCTGAGGTGTGTATTATGATATTCTGCAGCAGCTGAGGTGTGTATTATGATATTCTGCAGCAGCTGAGGTGTGTATTATGATGTTCTGCAGCAGCTAGGGTGTGTGTGATGCAGGAACATGAACACAGAACGGTATAATACACACTGCAAAATTGAACATTACAGGCTATTCAATCATGGGCTGAAGACCACTACAGCTTGGGAAGAGATAAGCGGCGCCTCTCTCACACTGCTCATCTCTATATAATCTTCAGGCTCTGAGATCAGGATGTGATGACTATACATTCATTATTTATGGCCCTGTCCTGGATAGTGTCTATGTACAGTATTAGGCATACATCTTCACGCATGCAGCATTTCCCACAATCCCCGTCCTCTTTGTATTTGGGGCCCTCAGGACTAGATCCTGAGGCTTCAAGATAGATTTCCATGGACTTTAGTTCCTTTTCTGAAGAGACTCCACTGAAGCTTTCTCTAATTAATACCACAGCTGGATGTAAAGTAATGGAGATCTCAGTCATTCAGCGCGGTATTAATGCAGGGACGGACTGAAACGCGTTTCAGCCTCCCTCTGAAGTGCATTAGACAAGGGGAGCGGTAAGTGACACCTTCCTCCAGTACACGGCTGTAGATCCTGAATGACTTCTCTGCCCTCGGATAGAAGTGACTTCTCTCAGCAATATTTTAAGGAGCAACGAAAATTGGGTCTTATAAGCCACTTACGAGATAAGAGGCCGAGCGGCGAATGCGAGTGAGCGCCACGTCGTCTTGATACTTGTTCCGTGTGGTTAACAATGGCGCGTCGTGCTGAGAGCTGATTGCGCTTGAAACTGAACGGGAACAGAACATTTACTAAAGTCGGCTAATTATATTAATTAAGACGCCGCGTTTACTTGGAAGAGAAGAACAACTTCTTATTGTTAGGAGGATTCTCTTAGACCTTCGGGGGTTGCAGAGTAACGGAGACGAAGGGGGGCACAAACCTTAGAAGGTTAAATACAACAGCAGCGAGGGAGGATGTAGGCGGCAGGGAAGGGGGTGTACTTTAGAGAGGTGAGCGCCTGGGGAGGATTGGGGGAGACGGAAGGATGACCTCCATTAACAGTGAATGATGTTCCCTGTCCACCATAGATGCCTCCATGTCAGTTACAGATTGCCCTCTCCATTTCTGATGAGATACCCCCTGTCAGCGAAGATACCTTGGGTGAGCCAACTTGCAGTGCCACACTTCACTTGTTAAGTGCCCCATACAATTTGGCGTAGTCGGCAGGATGAATCTGTTCACAACTGGGTAGTGGTAGGATGAAGAGGATCTTGAAGATCTAAGTGTGCAGAGCTGTTGTTGATGGATGTAGTGACTTGACCTGAGACCATCAGAGATCAGAAATGTTGAGTGGTCTGGAGCAAAGAACTAGAGGTGGAATGGTTGACACTCTATGCCGATAAAAAAGGAGCTGCCTATGTCTCCATCAATAGAGGCTTCACCTGCCAAGGGGCCTGAACACCATGAGATGGTGGAAAGGGCTGAATGCTGAGGAAGCATTGGTTCTGAACTGGTCTGTAGTGGAGATGCTGCTTAAGGGGCCTCATGTGCAAAATTCGAAAGCTCATAAAATTCAGGGAGTGCAGGTTCCACATGTATGCATTAATTGGTAGCCATTTGGGCTATGGGCTCAGCATGCATGTTGGTATCTGAATTCACTGGATTTGATGGAGGCCATTTTGGCACAAAAAATTATAAAAAGCAGAGTAGACCCAGCATGTGTGTGGAACCTGCACTCCCTTAATTTTGTGGTGGCCGTTATGGCACATAACAGGTAGCATTTAGTGTTAAAGGGGTTCTGCAGTTCTGTAAAACTGATGATCTATCCTCTGGATAGATCATCAGCCTCTGATCGGCGGCGGTCCTGACACCCGGGACCCCCGACGATCAGCTGTTTGAGGAAGCAGCGGCGCTACAGGAGCGCCGCGCCCTTCTCTGTGTTTACCGCAGGCCCAGTGACGTCACGACTAGTAGCACTGGCCTGGGCGGGGCTATGCTCCATTCAAGTGAACAGAGCTTAGCCCCGCCCAGGACAGTGATACTAGTCGTGACGTCACTGGGCCTGCTGTAAACACAGAGAAGGCCGCAGCCCTCCTGCAGCGTCGCTGCCTTCTCAAACAGTTGATCGACGGGGGTCCCGGGTGTCAGACCGCCGCCGTTCAGAGGCTGATGATCTATCCAGAGGATAGATCATCAGTTTTAAAGAACTACAGAACCCCTTTAAGTTCTTGTCTTACAGAGATTGCCTTGACGTTTGGCAGATGGGCCCAAATCATTTTGTACAAAATATATTTGCCAAGAATCGCAAATTTACTAAATAAACACAGCACTATGGCCAGAATACTTTCTATTACTATGGCATTTTTGTACTTTATTTGGTTTGCAGAGTGCTGTTGCATTGTATTTTTTTCATTTGTGTATCTAGCCATGGCAGCGTGCACCTGCACATTGGGATGTGCTGACAGACCCCCTTTTTCTTTGCAGTTGGTACGACACGGATGATACCTTTGCCAACCAAAGATGGGACTATGGTTTTTCACTACACTGCCAAGACCCCAGACCTTCCAGGAGCTAAGGAAGGAAGATGAAAATGAGAGATGGTGGTGGAGCACAATCTGAGGGAGAACCTGGAGAACAAGACGGCGTTTTTGGGTTATTCAAATGGATGGATCCATGCAGGAAATCTTTGTTTACCGATCCTTTAACATGTGGAGCCAGATCAGCCATAGATGCTCCCTTGTCAGCCAACAATTGCCCCCATGTCAGACATTGATTGTTCCTTCATTTCTGCCACAATACCGCCTGTCAGCCTCAATGCTCCCTTGTCAGCCACAGACACCACTCTTTCAGCTTCAATGGCTTCTGTCATGCATAGTTGCCCCAATCACTCATAGTACAGGAGTGTTGCTCAGAATCTGATTGTCCAGGCGATTGCCACCTCTTACTACAGGCACTTAATCATGCCTCCATATTCATGATTCACAATTTTTGTGGTACGGCGGTGAGGTCCATATGTCTGTGTACAACACAGAAGTAGCAACTACTGGAGACCATGGTCATGCTCCGTGAGACATGGCCCAAACCAGGACCTGCTCTGAGCTTCTCAGCATTGACTCTCTCCGTTGTACACATAGCACAAGGCCAAAAAATACGTTCATTTGAATAAGGTCTAATGTATTGAACCCAATATTAAAACTGATGGAGAGCTCACCCTAGTGGCGTACCTACCATAGAGGCAGACCACATAACTGCTATGGGACTCATTGTTGAACTGTTTCTTCTGTCCCCAACGTAGATTAGCTTCATTTTCCATCAACTGCCGCCGGGGAGAGCTCAATACAAAGAAATTACAGTTTCTAATGATAGCAGTGTTACCTGTACACATTCCTATACACTGAGCTCCCCCTAGTGGTTGTTGCAGGCAGCCGGCATTATAATATACTGTGCAAAGGGAAGCAGATTTATCAGTTGTCTGATGTAATTACACTGAGAAATATGGTGTTCGGAATCAGTGGAATATTTATGAAACACCTACATTTTCCAACCCAGAAGTCAGATAAGTGGGGTGAAGCAGAGGATGACTTTTTATGTTAGAATTTATTTTTTTTTATTAAAAATTTCTTAAACTTATTTAAAAAAAAGTTGTAAATTCATCCTTTTCCTGGATACTGGAAAACTGGGTGGGGCAGGGGGAGTACTTACTAGCTTTTACTATGAGGCCCCAGGAGATCTGTGTAGGCCCCTGCCTAGTGGTTATTCCAGGCAGCTAGAATTTTACCATTGAACACCATGGTTGTGTAAAAAAAACACAAAATCCTGACTCCTAGAAAGGCATATTAAAGGGGTTTTCTGGGCAGATAAAAAAAAAAGAAAACAAAGAATTATCACTATTATTATTATCATTTCCTGTCCCGGTTCGACACATCGGCAAATACCAGGAAAGACCTGGTCAGCCAATTAGAGGTGACCAGCATTTCCTGTGTGTGTCAAGGCAGGACAGGAAGTGGAGAGCACTGGGCACCGGAGCACTGATGGAACGTCAGCGGTGGGGAATCGGTGGAGGGCAGTAATGAGTATTTATTATTTTTAACCCTGATTTTTTTAAAATGTTAACTATCTGCACAGAAAACCCATATAAATAATTAATCAGTGCAAAGTTTTGGACCTAAAATCAAAATGGTACTAGAGGTTTATAATTTACTTTCTGGTAATACTTTTCCTACCAATTTAAAATCCCAAATCCACATTTCACGTTTACATTGTAGATTTTCTGCCTTTTTAGAGACGTTTAAGAAAGTGTGGACTGAATCTTAAGATTTAAGTTCCATTTTGTAACTTCCCAAGGAGCCACATAATATATTATGTTGAATATGACCCAAACCTTGTCCCGAAGTAAGAGTGCACCTCCTCCCCCGCTGTTGCTGACCTCATCTATTCTTCAACAGTCCAGAACTCAAACCTGAGGAAATCTTGCAGACTAAGACATCACAGAGCGGTACGAGATGTAAGAAGATTATTAAACTCACACTGTGCCCAGAAGTCCTCACTGAATTTCACACATCTGTGTTCTGCCGGGAATCGTGATGTCAGCTGTGGTCCTGTAAGATATGTTACATGTGGAGAACGAGGCCACAATGACTGACGCCAGGTCACCTGAGCCCAATTGATGGAAGGTTAATGAGGTTTTACTGTGAACTCAGGAGTGAATAGAGGGATGTGGTTTTTCTAAGTTGCCATCTAGACGGACATAAATTCTTCTGCCGGGAAGTAGTGATGGTATGAAGTTTGATAAAGGCGTTTTTGATCTTTCCTACAGCAGAAGTCCGGTTGATCTGGAGGATGCTGGATTAGCAGATTATTTGAGAGATTTTTATCATCATAGGATGGTGGATTGTGTGGAAGAGTCTGTTGTACTGGGGAAGTGAGGTCCAGATTTAGAGATGATGTTGGGAGGAGCAGAGAAAAAGGTGTTGGAAGAATGTCTGGAAATGATTGGGGAGGTATAGGGAGATTGGACCAGATATATATGAAAGGAACAGATTGTGGACTGCTTTGAGTTAAGGCCCCCAAACTGGCACTTTTTGGCCAACAATCAAATGTGTATGGGGAGATCCCGAGTCTTCCCCAACAGATGATGTCAAAGAAGAGAAGTATCGGGAACATTGAATTTCAACGGACAATCCTTTTGTTCTCTTAGGAGACAAGCTATCCATGGAATACTAATACACACTTGGCCAAATGGAGCATATGGGGACAATAGCTGTCCCCCAGATGATCGTTCGTCTAGTGGAAAGGTAGTAGAAGAGTGTGCAAGACCGCTACAGAGGGGCGGAGTATGGGTGAATATTAAAACGTGGCTCCTGTACTGATTCTGGGCATAGTTTCTTTATAGACAAAGGTCTGTCTCAGGGAACTACTTGATTCAGCCCTCTCATAATGGTGGCATTTTTTGCCATTAGATGTTTCCAAAATACTAATGTTCTTGTAGTTGACAAGCGTCCTGGCTGAGCAGCCTCCTGTTCTCATTCAATACTCTGTAGAATTAGACTTCATCTTATCTGCATTTTAATGACCTTCCTAAAAATAGGAAAACCAACAAAGCACAGAGCAAGGAGATGCTTATCCCGAGCAATGACAATATCTGTGCATAGTAGTAAACATGGCAAGAGGCAATCTAGTATCAGCCTACGAAACAGACCTTCTCACCAATATGGCAAGATTGCAGATCAGAGAGCAAATCCTGAAAAGTGGAGATTAGGTCAGACACGTATGGAGGGGACAGGTAATGATCAACCTTCTATGTCGATGTTAGTAGAAGGGATTGTGGTGGGACCACCAGAGCGGAGAGAGGTGAATTAACTCGGCCAGTAGAGTTGAGGATGGATTGTAGAGGTACAAAAATTTGTTAGATGGGAGGCCACAGAGGTTGATGTTGCAGTAGTCTCGGTGGGAGATAATGAAGTCATGTACAAGTCTTGAAAGAGGAGTTCAGAATAATGTTTTGAGGCTTTGGATGTTAGAAGGTCATTAGTGACTGCTGGTTTAGATAAGAGGTTGGAGAACACTTCAAGGAGGACCCGTTGGTCAAGGAGTTTTGAGGCAATACGGTAGTCAGATTGGGCAGTGGCTGGACAAAGATGAGGGGTCAAGTGCCTTCTTAGGGATAGGTGCGATGGTTGCATAATTCAATGAAGAAGAGGAGAAGCCAATGGCTAGTGATAACTGGCATAACTGTGAGTACTGCAATCTCTGAAGAAGATGTATAACTTTGTCTGACTTTAGAGGCCGCCCTGTGGTTGCATGACGAAAGAGAAGCATTGCACCTATATTTCTGGATGCTTATGCCTAAGTTTAGAGAAGTGCAGTTCGAGGAAAATTGCTTTGAAGAGACATCTTGGCCTATTAACTACTTCTGCCACCATGTAACCTGGGAGATCTGTGGAAATTGTATATTGTGTAGCAACTTCCAGTCCATGCATGTTGAGAGCTGCCACTGATGTGCTTGAATTGGTACTGCAAGAACTTTTCTAGTGTTCAAAATGCCTCATCATTGCCTCTCTCACCAGTGCAGGGCACCCTGTCTTGTATATCACAATTCATCACCATAAAGGGCACCCCAAACCACCATCAAGCAGGAGAACCCCAAGACCCAAAGGGAAGAAAGGTGAACCCTTCCCCAGTCATGTCAAACTTTCAGACTTTCCATTGAGTTATGCTTGAATGTGAAACTTCTGCTTTCCCGTGCTTGTGCTGACGGCAAGCGCCTTACCTTGTTAATGAAATATTTAATTTCCCTTTAATTTAAACTCTGACTGGAGGTGACAGATTTGCTCGGAGTGATCATTTACTAAAGTTAGTGGCAAATACTTTGTTAGCATTTATAGTGAGCGACGATCAGAGGAGCTGTTCCACGGTCACTAGATTGTCAGTCACTTTAATGAAATGATGCTGAGAATACTAAAGAATTAAAGAAAAGTCTGGATCCCCTAATGGGGCTAAAAATAATTAAATGCAGTAATTTTCAATAAAAATTTTTAAAAGAAAGTGTCCTTGGTTAAAAAAATACCAAATAAATTACAAAAAGTGGTTGCATTCTGCAAAAAAAAAACAACAAATATATGGTATCGCCACAATCGTGATCACCAATATAATAAAGAAAACATATTATTTAAAGGCTATGGACACCTTTGGAGGAAATTTTTTATTATTGTATTGTACTTATTTTGAGATAAAAAATCATTTTTTCAATTGATCTTTATGAAAAATATGGAATCCTTTTTTGTGTACAGAGCTCAGATGCTCTACTAGCTGCCTGTGGATTTTCTGTCTTTCCCGTCATTTGGTGAGCAGATGGACTCCTTATCTCTGCTCTCTGACTTTATAAACACTCATTATAGCTCAGTTCTTATCTTACTGATAAGAATGTGGTTTAGAGGAAGTCTGTCATCTAATCTGAGCATTTTAGACAGCTCAGATTAGGTTATAGACTCTTTGACCCTCATTACAATGGTACTTTTCTTTTCTGTGTCCCTCGTCGAGATGATAAAAAACACTTTTTAAATGTACGCAAATGAGCTTTTGCAAGTGCCCAAGGGGCGGTGTTACTGCCGCAAGTGCCCAGGCCCCTCCGCGATGTGCCCAGAAAAACACACCTCTTTCCCCCCTCTGGCCCGCCTTGTTTCCTATTATTACCTCCTCCTCCTCTGCCTCCATCGAGATCATGAAAAAGACACTTTTTAAATGTATGCAAATAAGCTTCTGCAAGTGGTCCTCTGGTGCTATTTGTGACTTCTGCCGGCCGGAGGCAGAGGAGGAGGTGGTGCAAAAACAATGGCAGTATTGCCCACCCGAAAAAAGTGAATCAATACCCTAACATGGTGCCATTGAAAACAAGCCCTCATACGGCTATATTGATGGAAAAATGTAAAAAGTATAGTTTTCAGTGACACAAAAGCAAAAAAAATTTGCTTGTTCATGAAGTGGTTAAAGGGTCTACTCTAGTTAATTTAAAATAGTTGGCAGCGGGTCAGAAGGGGCTTAAAAACATAAAAGAAGAGATACCCACCTCCAGCAATACCCCGCCACTGCTGCTGCCAATCCCCAGTCTCGATAAACAGGAAATGCCCTCTCAGTCAGTCACAGGCTGAGGCAGGTCAATGGTGTGGCCAGTGATTGGTTGAGAGAGCTTTTTAAGGCATTTCCTGTGTGTCAAACCGTTAGCTGGAAATATAGCAGTGGAAACTTGGGCAGCCATGGATTGGTGGAGGTTAGTATCTCTTTTTTAAAGTTTCAAAGCACCTCTGACCCTGCTGCCAACTCTTTTCTGTTTAGCTGGAATACCCCTTTAAAGGGGTTGTCCGAGTTATTTTTTTGTCCTTTGTATGTTTCTAACTAGTTAAATACAACAGCTTTCCCATACACTTTCTGCTTCTAAACTTGCTGGTTTCTCAGATTACACTCAGGGTCACATGACCTGTGATGTCAGCTTGTCTCTCTGCTAATCTCTCAGATGAGAGCCTGTACACCAGATGTCACTATGCTGACCACGCCCCCCTGCTCTCTCCCTGGATTCTTTCAGATAAAACATTAACCCCTTCAGCCAGAACACACTGAAGGCTTTACAACAGCACCTACAGATGTAAAGAGACACAGGATCTGCCCTCCTCTTCCTACAGTCACAGAGCTGATCTAGAGGAGATCTGCAAAGTATTGTATTGTACAAGAAAGGTAGGGGGAAGATCCTGTGTGTATCAGCAGTGTCATTGTACAGCTGGGACTTGTAGTCCTACACATACAACATGCTGCTGAGTATTCCAGGAGACATGTCACTCAGGGCACCACTTGTATTCACTCCCTTTGCATAGCAGGATGGGGGGAGGGGCAGAGACTGTTATTACTTCATGTAAACAAAGGCCAGAAGAGAACCATGGAAATGAGGAAATATAGATTTTTTTCCCCCCTAAAACTTGCTTAACTTAGTTATATATTGCTGCCCATCAGATTTAAAGTACTATATATTTTTTTTTTCATAACTCGGACAACCCCTTTAAAGTATGTCTGCTAAACAGTCCATGTGAAAAACAGAAGTAGCACATTCATTCTTATGAGAAAGCAGGAGGAAGAGAAAAGATGGAAGGAGCAATAAAAATGTCCAACCACCACCCACGACCACCCACAGTACATAGTCACACTCGCCTATGTCCTGGGCTTCCCTACCTGGCAGGGTCGCTCTGCATTCAGTGCCAAATATTAAAAATGGTGACTACTCTAGCGGGGCTCCTTTAAAATCACTCACCAATTCTATCAAAGGAGGTTGATCCTGCAACAATAGAGTAGGGAGGCTAATCTGAACAAGCAGTGATGCAGTGTAAAGCATGGAGAAAGACAAATCAGTAGTCTGAATCATTGTAGCAGAAAGATCCTCTTTTCTATATGATGATGATAATGCTATGTATTAAGTGTGAGAGAACGCTGAAATCCTTCCTGCACCCATAGGCAGCTGCCTCTACTGTCCATTTATTCTCCAGTCCCTGCTACTGTAGCATCC
>ONZH01012209.1:0-20083 GCA_900303285.1 Rhinella marina | reverse complement strand
CACATCAGATGCCGGTACCCCTCCTCTCTTCTGGTCTATAACCCTTCCAGTGAACAAGATATTGAAGAGTTCTACGAAGAACTCGAGAGTCAATAATCTTGGCGATCTGGAGTTCCAAACTGCCGTCCAACATGACAGGCGCGGGTGGCAAGGGAGATGGCTCCAAAGGTTCAACATATCTCTTTAACAAAGATCTGTGAAATACATTATGAATTTTCAGGGCCTGAGAAAGTTCAAGATGAAATGCTGCAGGATTAATAATGGCAGTGATCTTATATGGACCAATAAATCACCCACTCCTAGGTCCGGACCATTCATATGTTTCCTGTCAGCCACATGTTTGTACTTGTTGCCCATATTTAACAAGTTACTTTGAATTTTCCGCCATATAGATGACAATGATGACGAAAAACGTTCGTCCTCAGGGATACCAGAGGTATCTGAACCAGAAAAAGTGCCAAACTGCAGGTGAAACCCATATGCCCCAAAAAACAGCAACTTGCCAGTGGACTCCTGTCTACGATTGTTTATGGCAAACTCCGCCAGAGACAAAAACGAGGACCATTCCTCCTGGTTCTCAGAGACAAAACATCTCAAGTAAGTCTCCAAACTCTGATTAGTATGCTCAGTCTGTCCATTCGTCTGGGGGTGAAAAGCAGAGGAAAAAGACAGTTGTACCCTGAGCTGAGAACAGAACGCCTTCCAGAATCTGGACACAAACTGAGTCCCACGATCAGAGACCACAGCAGTGGGAATGCCATGAAGTTTCACAATGTTGTCAACAAACACTTGTGCAAGGGTTTTAGCATTAGGGAGTCCGGGCAATGCAATAAAGTGCGCCATTTTACTAAACCGATCTACAACCACCAGAATAACTGTCTTTCCAGACGAATTAGGCAGATCAGTGATAAAGTCCATAGACAAGTGAGTCCATGGTCTGGACGGGATGGGCAATGGGAGTAGTGGTCCAGAAGATCAAGTATGTGTCACCTTAGCGCGTGCACTGACACTACAGGCCGACACATAGTTCTCAACACACTTACGCAGCCCTGGCCACCAGAATCTACGAGAGATGAGGTCGACAGTGGATTAACTCCCAGGGTGTCCCACAAGCACCGTACAGTGATGTTCTTTAAACACCTTATGACGCAATTCAGATGGAACAAACAATTTCCCAGGGGGGCAAGACTCCGGTGTGTCTCCCTGTGCCTCAAACACCTTGGCCTCAAGATCAGGGTAAAGAGCAGATATCACCACCCCATCAGACAGTATAGGGCTCGGATCTTCAAAATCACCTCCTGCGGGAAAACTATGTGACAAGGCATCCGCCTTGACATTCTTAATCACAGTGACAATAAAATTGAATCTGGTGAAGAACAAAGACCATCTGGCCTGCCTCTGGTTAAGTTGTTTCGCCAACTCAAGTTAAGCCAGGTTTTTGTGATCTGTAAATTCCGTGATTGGGTGAATCGTCCATTCCAACCAAAACACGAAATAAGTTCCTGATGATATTCACCCACTCTTAATCTGATATCATGCACCATCTGAGACAAACACTTTTGAGAAAGAGGTGCAGAATCAATAGCAAACACAGAAATCCTCTTCTCCAATGCGCTCGGAGACAATCCATGCATACGGATAAACTGAGCATCAATCAGGTTCACCCCTCCCCCGCTGTCAATAAACACCTCACTTCTCACAACCTTTGACTCTAGCACCACCTCGGCAGTCAGGAGAAAACGGGTACTACAGGATGAAGACAAATGCACATTTTCTGTCTCTCCACCCACTCCTCCAAGATTGAGATGGGAATTTAATGCCCCCTTTCTTTTTTTCTCTTTTAGAGACTGAATGCATGGAAATGCGTTGATAAAGTGTCCTTTCTGCCCGCAGAAAAAACACACTCCATTTTTATTACCAGAATGCTTAAGGGTGGAAGCAGGAGTAGCCCCCCCTAACTGCATGGGTTTGTCCCCAGACATACAGACAATACACTATGTGATCCTGAGAGCGGGGGCCCCTAGATCTCTCTCTCAAGCATCTATCCATTTGTACAGCAAGAGACATAGCGGCTTCCAAAGACACTGGAGTTTCATGAAAGGCCAAAGCGTCCTTCAGCCTTTCTGATAACCCTTGGCAAAACTGACTACGGAGAGCCGGATCGTTCCATTTGGTATCCGTAGCCCACCTCCGAAACTCAGCGCAATAGATCTCAACCGAGCACTCACCCTGATGAAGGTCACGTAACTTGATCTCCGCCAGGGAGATGAGATCAGGGTCATCATAGATAAGCCCCAAATTATTGAAAAATTCATCCACCGACTGGAGAGACTGATCCGGTCGGCAGAGAAAAGGCCCATGACTGTGCATCTCCCTTGAGCAACGAGATCACCACACCAACTCTCTGTTCCTCATTACCAGATGAATGTGGACGCAACCTAAAGTACAATTTGCACGCCTCCCTGAACAAAATAAAGTTATCGCATCCCCCAAAGAATCTATCTGGGAGAGCGACTTTAGGCTCCAGACAGGCCTGGCAACCACCACCCCCAGGACCAACAGCCTGTGGTCTCTGAATCTGGGTGACAGTCGTGTGGAGGTCAGCTACCTCCAAACGCAGCCCCTGCAGCTGCACGGCGAGTACAACATTAGGATCCATGGCTGTACAGATACAAACAACAAAATGACGGTAATTGGCGGTTTATAATGTCATGTACAGGTGTGGGGGGTAAACCAAACCAAGAGTAGGAGGGAAAGGAGATTAGGCCTAGAAACTAAGGAAGGAAGATTGACACCTCTTATATGAAACCCTGGCTCAATTCCTGTTTATCTACCAGTATGAACAGGCCTCAAAGGTAGGCAAGTTCATACACAGGAACCTAAACACCAAACTGACCCTATAGGACCCTGGAACTAATGACAGGAATGAGTCTGCCTGTTTCTCCAAAAGGAAGGACGAACAGGAGTCTCCCTAAGGCCTAATAACAAAACACACAGAAGGGAAAAGGAAACTTATCTTTCAGTGAAGAAATGGAGGCTCCAGGATCTCAGCTGAAAACCAAACTGCTGCACACCACAATAACAACTGAAGCTATAAACCGCAAGGAATAGTGAGAAAAGAAGCAATAAATAGGGGAGGGACAATTACCACACAAGGAACACCTGAGGGAAAACGGTGTGGTAAATACCAACAACAAAAAGGGAAAACATGTCAGATTATACCACGTGTTGCCAATCTGACAGACCTCCTGTTATCTGTCATAGGAGTGGCCATGACAGCCACTTTTAGGTATTTTTTCCAGGGATACTTTAGGTTCCCAATCCGACCCTGCTTGCAGGTATTAAAGGTGTATGGGAGATTCAATTTTGAGCAGTTATAGTTTTTTAGTTATTGAAACCTTGCAAATTACCACAGAAATTCAGCCTGTAGAAATGTGTTAATGTTTGAATAAGACAGGAAATTATAAGGACCTGGACTAGTATCTTAAGAGTACCATACATGGTGCGGTCCGGTCATGGGAACTGAATGCAGATTATTGCTAATTGCCGGGCTGCACCTGTTCTTCCTGACATGGCTGGTTGGTGTCTGCCAGATAGAGATCCAATGTTTAATAGTATAGGGGAAGGAAGTGATATTTATATGTCTTAATAGGGGAATATATAGAATAAAGCTTTATTCTTGTTATTTTTGGATCCAATATCTGTTAACTAAAAAGCATGCGATCATGAACTGTGTGAAGAAGGCTTTAGTCTAAAACTGAAATAGCTTGTTCACCATGTTTCATCATTGACTTTACAGCTTTTTTATACTCAGTTCTTGGTATGAACTGATACACATGCATTAGCGATCAGATTCCACCTTTCATTTTGGACAGCTCTTTTGGAAAATGAAAGAAGGAATCTGATTGGTTGCTATGGGCAACTACGCCAATTCTACTTTACACCAGTTTGATAAATGACCCCCCCATATATTTTACAGTATTGTAAAATTAGTGGCTATACTATATTTTCATTGCATGCAATTACAAAAGTAATAAGATATAGGCGGTGGTTTTAATAGGGTGGAACAACCGCTTTATGCGAGGTTCATATTACATTTTTGCTTTGTGTATACAAAAATTGTACATTACATGGATGTCTTCAACGGATAACATACAGTGACATCCATCATGATAGTTTCATTGTAAAAAAAAATGCTTATGTTAATGTAATGTTTTTTATTTGGACTCTGCTGGATGGAAAAGTGTACTTTACTGCGCGTTTGCATCCTTTTTTTTTCAGAATGTATATGTTAAATGTAGGGTGAAAGCATTATGTCAACCCAGCCTTAAGGAGAACTACCTTTAGAGGAGAATGAACTCTTTAATGTTGTATTCAATGAGGCATGGAGCCAAAGTTGGGGGCACACACCGGTTCAGAATGGCTCCACAGAAATCTACGGATGCTATATAGGAATACTGTTCTTAAAATCAATGGTACATTTAGGAAACTGCTTGAAAGAAAAACTCTTTGTTGCCCATAGTATTGAATCATAAATACTGCAGTATTCATTCCTCATAATGTTCTTGAAAAATGAAATCTGTGTTATGATTGGTTGCAGGGGCAGATTGACCATATATCTAACAGGGAAATTTCCAGGTGGGCCAATGCCCAAGGGGCGCCTGGGCCCTCCTCACGGCCGGCCAGTGAAAGTTTTTAGGGATGTATTTTGTGCTGCTGGCGGTATTTTGTGATGGACTGTGGTATTTGGCTCTGTTGGGGAGGTATAATATGCCACAATATGGTATCGCTGGTCCTGCTTTCCACTGGAAATTTGACCCTAACTACAAAATGAAAATGGGCCACTTTTAGTATTTTTCCAGGGACACTTTGTTCCCAGTCTGCCCTTGATTGGTTTCTACAAAAAGTTTAGCTTTTACATAAATCTGCCCCAATGTGAAAAAAAATCCAAGTCTATAGTCTCTATTCCTGTCATAGGAAAGCAGAAGCTAGTCAACATAATTCATGTTTCTAGTAAAGTTCATCAGTGTAATTGTTTGTTAATACTTTGCTTTTTTACAGATCTTGTATCATGCCAGGACTTTTATATTCCAGGGCCATAAGACATTTATGCATTAGCATCCAGATCTCCATGTAATTCATCAAAGTCAGGCATTATTGAAGTCTACCTAATGAATTTATTACCATGCACATATCTTTGTCAGTTCATGCATAGTGAATTGTGTAGTGTGGTATGTGGGTCAAAATGTGATGTATGAGCAAGAATTGTATTCTCAATAACCTAACAGTTCTCATATGAATGCTTTGCTATGTATACTATAGTATTTTACAATTATGAACTATAGAATGAATGACCTTCACTTCTGTTAAATTAAACCTCCCTCTGACTCTAAAATAAGCTTGGAAATATGCAGAGCCTCCATTTCTTCACTGAAAGATATAAGGAATAATGCAGATTATTGTCCCAATTTTCCTAAAGTATGATAGTTGTAGATTAACCCAACAGTAATGCGATTAATTGTCCTACTGTTCTGAAGATCCAGTTGAGCATGTAGATGCCTAAAGGCTCATTTACATGGGTTGATTGTGCAAGCAATTATCGGGAATGAAACATTTACTCCGGGGTGTACATAGAAATCACTGAGCCCCATAGCAAGAATCTAAATTTGACCCTGATGCCCCAATCATAGCCCCTCCCACTACTCATTCCTGGCCGGTATATATAGCAGTGTACTGATATATGAGGTATGAAGCTCTTAAAACACTTCATCTATTGCACCTTGTACCTCACATATCAAGAAGGGGTATAAATAAGTGTATGAGTGGGAATTGCTGTATTACCCATTCCTGACTGAGCAATTTTAATTTTTTTTCCAATTTTTTAAATTTTGTACTCCATGCCTTCCTGGAGCTATAGCTTTTTTTATTTTTCCGTTCACATATTTTTTATATTTATTTAGTATGGGCATTTTGAAATGCTGCGATGTTAATTTTTAATTATTTATTTTTATTTTTATTATGGGGAATGAGGGACAATTAGCCCATAGCTGCCTTTCATTTAATAATGAAGACTGCACTGTATAGTCGGTCTTCATTGTTAATGGCTATGCGGCACCTTTTATGCATCTTTAAACAGAGGCTGTACCCACTTCTCCAACACCAGCGCTCTCTTGCCTTACTTCTGCCATCTGTTTTTCCTCTTTTTCCACATCATCTAATGTCGATGAGAATATGTCATCAGGTATATCCAGCTCCTCCTCTCTCTGCATCTTGCTGACTTTTCTAGGACATGGAGACATTGAAGGACGTAAAGCCAGCAAAAGATGGGGTTTGCTCCCTTAAGGGGTGCAGACTGGATGGCATTGGTTGGCACACTGGCACAGGAAAAATAAAAGAATAATAAAATATTATTGGTATTGAATTATATAGGTTAGTTTACGTCTGATATAGGAATAAGTAAATGTAGGAATAAATAAATAAAACTGACACAGAATAAGTCTCCCTGTACTCTACCTGCACTCTCCCTATCCAATATTCTTCTATTAATAATTTTCAGTAACACTGTCCCTAGCGCATGAACACTTGCCACATCTCTCCCTATGCTCAACTCACAGGACAATGGCAGAGATTGCACGGGATGAACGTTTTATATGGTTGTAACATCACAGTGAATGGCTTTTTGTGGATTGGCTGTAACACGTGCAGCTGCCTTTTTAGGAAAACCTGATTTGTTACCACAAAGTGCAAAGGAATTTGTATTAATTCCAAATTGAAGTTTTCCTAAACCTCAGACCGAATTCCACTTTGAATGCTTTGCTTCACTCAATACTACATATAACAAAAGAGTTTCCTTTTGGCATACCTTTGGATGGATACCCTTTTTTTAACTGTACCGAATGGAGTAGACAGTTACACTTTCCTGTACTATAGCGTACCTATACTTTTATATATTTAATCATTACAGTGTAGCGCATACATATGTATATCAAGGGAAACATTTTTGTCCAATATATATTCTGAACAGAAGTGGCCATGAGGTATCAAGCAAGTCTTATGGCTAAGTAGCCCAAATTATACATTTAAAAATAAATGTTATTAAATCTTAAAGAAACGTGAGATATGGCAGTCATTAGTTTAGGAAGAAATTCTTCTTTTTGTTAGGTAAAGTACAAGGAATATGACAAGAATGTCTAATGTTATTATAAACTCATGAATCTTTTATATCCAGTAAGGCATTTTAGCAGTGGGAAGATAAAAGTTATCCTTTCCTACATAATAGTTCTTCAATACACCCTTCAATATAATTTGAGCTTAGTTGTCCTTTGCTGAAAAGACAAAATATGAAAATGCAGATCTTCACAAAAAGAAAATCCTGTCATTAAAAAGAAACTATAAACCTTAGTAAAACAATGATTAGTAGTAACAACTTAGGAACTCACAGTATAAAGCTATGAATGTCATAATTGCTTTATAAGTTCTAAATTAGTATTTTGCAGATATTAATAATGATATAAACAGTTTTCTTATGATCTTTAATCCATTTGCAATGTTTTTTAATCTAATAATAAAAAAACATTTCATTATATGCGCTATATTAATATGAGAAGAGTGATACATGGGTTAGAAGAAGGGGTGAACAAGTACTCATGGTAAACTGTGTAGCCATCTCTGGGTTCCTCATATATCAGACGAGTAGCATACCTTGTTCACTGTTTGGCACAAAAGGAGTACCTGAGACTGTCTATGCATAAAGCTCTCTTCCATTTAGTCACTGCACTTTGAAAACACTTTTGATATATCTTAGCGACATATCAATGGTTTTGATCGGTGGAGTTCCGAGTGCTGAGCTCTCATTGATCACTAGAAAGATCGGGCACTTTCTTCACTGCAGAAGATTAAGAAAGTCTATTGACCAATCTTGATTCAATCTGCTGCGATGAGGACATAGAGTGTGCTATGTGAGTTTTTCCCTTTCCTTGTTTTAGTGATCAGTGTTGGGGGGAGGGGGGGATCAGTACTCAGACCGGTACCAAGTAACGTCATCTATAATACAATACAGAGTGCCATGTGTCTGCTTAGTCTAGAGTTCTGATTGGACGAAAAGGGGACCTCCATTCTCCCAATAGATGGAAAGCCTAGAAGAGCATCCTTCAGACATGTATTATAAAGACTGTTATATGTTTTAAATATCTCAGGTGGTGATACCATTTTAAATTTTATTGCTGTGGCTCTTGGCCTAGAAATGGCTATGCTCCCCACACTTAGATAGCTGTTGGGTAAGGATCATCCCTTCTAAATATCCTATACTGAAGCACACTCAACTTGGCTGAGAATGTATGTATTTTCCAGAAGTAGAGGGAAAAAGCCACTGTCTTCATACACATTAGATCTACCACAGAGTCATCTTTATTTCAGTCAAATGATTAGCAAACTTAACATCATTGGTCCTACTGATCCCACTCAAATTGATTGAATTATCTAAAAATAGAATGCAAATGGGGACTGCAAGATTCCCCCTTAATATCTAACTCAATGGCTTCCAACCTGTGGATCTCCAGTAGTTGCAAAACTACAAACTCAGCAGGTTGTCAGGGCATGGAGAGCAACAAGTTGGGGGCAATTAGACTAACATATATATCAGAGAGAAAGGACTTCTTCAGTCTGATCTTCATTTTTCAAGGAGGTTCAGGTTGACAGAAGCGACAAGCTATTAATTATTTATTGATGAGGAATTAATGAGGAATTAATGAGGTAATTAATATTTTTAATTATTGCTTTGCCTAAGAGTTGTCCTTTACAATAATAGCCTAAGATAGGATAGGCCATCGACTTTTGATTGCTAATATTGTGACAACCTGTACCCTCATCAGTCAGCTGTAGCTTTTGTGAGAGTTAGTCTGTTGTGTGGTGGACAAAGATTGTTACTGCAGTCTGCTCCCATTCTCTTCAGTGCTGAGCAACACTGCAGTAATCAGCTTTGTTCATACAAGTAGAGCTGTGTAGTTTCAAAACGAACTTCCATCATAAAAAGCTACTGCAAAACAGCTGAACGGTGAGCGTGCAGGGTGTTGGACCCCCAATGATCAGATAATAATTGCCTGTCCTCTCTATCCTGAGGGTAGTCTTTTACTTGTAAAGAAGTGTATAAACCCTTTAAGGCCCATTTAGATGGGCTAATAATCATTTTAATGAGTGTTTATCTGAATGTTCGCTCTTGATAATTTCTCTATGCAAACTATGTCCACCGATCAAACAAGAGGACTTGAAAACTAATATTTATTGGCATTACATGCCTTTGTGTAAAAAGAAAATGCTGATACTGATATCAAGGTTAAAAGTCAAAAAGTAATTTTTTTTTTTTTATCTCAGTCTATGGTCCTCAGAAATCTAGATCACACCTCTCAAGGCCCTTTTCCACTGGCCAATTGATCAAACTGACCGTTTCTTTATTCATTGCCAAAAAATAAATAAATAAATAAATAAATAAATAACGCTCCAGGAAGGAGTTGTTGGAATCGAATGAACCTTTCTATGTGTGAATGCAATGAATATATACAGTATGTTAGTAATTACAACATTAGAATGAAAGGATACATTCTTTGAGGAAAACTGTACAGTTGAAGGGAGGCTCTAGTACTCTGATGGCCGCTTCTAGCTTGGATACAAGATGAGGTTCGGTTGGGCATGGAGGCATAAAGGTTCCATATGGTATCCTGCTGCATGTTTGCAGCTGGAGTTGTAAATCCTGCATACTTGTAGGTTGTTGAAGCTGGCTCCATAAATGCTTGATTGGCTATAAATCTGGTGACTGGACACACCAGGCATGTGTTGCAATCTGGCGGAGACATTCCAGGGATACCGTTACTGTGTATGGGCAAGCATTATTCTGATGAAAAATGCCAGTTGGAAGCCCGGCCATGAGAGGCAACACATGAGGCTGTAGGATGTCCTGCATACATCACTGAGCTGTTAGTGTCCCTTGTATCACTACCAGGGAGACCAACTGTCTTATGCAATGGCTCCCCAGATCATCACACTAGCAGCTGGGGAACTGTGTCGCTCCACAGTGAAGATATGATTGAAGCTTTTACCACGAGGCCTCCATACTTGAACACAACAATCTACAGAACCTGATTTTTCTGCTAAATGCAATACAATTCCAGTTATATTATAAATAATAGTAGGCACACCCCCACCTACATTCACTTGGCACAAACAATAAATAGATCAACATATATTTAGTAAAATGATAAAATCAGTAGACAATAACTAACAGCAGGGCCCTTGCTGTTCAAAGATTAATACCCCAGATAAAATTATCTCTTAATAATATAAAAATGAGTTTCTGTCTGTCTGTCTGTCTGTTCTCTATGCGCGACCAAACTACTGGACCGATTTTCACCAAATTCGGCACACAAGTACATCAGGTGTCCGGGAAGGTTTTAGACCAGGTCTCATCTCTCTAGGACATACAGTTCCTGAGATATTCCCAAAATATGATCTCCATTAGCCAACATTACAACTGGGAGCTTTGGTTTTAAACTCCAACTGCCATTCTCTGCAAAGCCACACACAGGGAGGGCAGGTTTCCATAACAACCAGGTAATTATCAGCAGCTGAGGATCTCATCCATTTCTATTTACTGACACTGTTAACCCCTTCAACCGACAGCCAGTTTGGACCAAATGCCGGAGCCCCATTTTTCAAATCTGACATGTCTCACTTTATGTGGTGATAACTTTAGAACGCTTTTACTTATCCGGGCCATTCTGAGATTGTTTTCTCGTCACATATTGTACTTCATGACAGTGGTAAATTTGAGTCAAAATATTTCATTCTTATTTATAAAAAAATACCAAATTTACCAAAAATTTAGAAAAATTTCCAAATTTCCAAATGTCAATTTCTCTACTTTTAAAATACATAGTAATACTTCCAAAAATAGTTATTACTTTACATTCCCTATGTGTCTTCTTCAGGTTTGGATCATTTTGAAAATTACATTTTATTTTTTTGGGACGTTAGAAGGCTTAGAAATTTAGAAGCAAATCTTGACATTTTTCACAAAATTTCCAAACCCACTTTTTAAGGACCAGTTCAGGTCTGAAGTCACTTTGTGAGACTTTCATCATAGAAACCACCCAAAAATGACCCCATTTTAGAAACTACACCCCTCAAGGTATTCAAAACTGATTTTACAAACGTTATTAATCCTTTAGGTGTTCCACAAGAATTAAAGAAAAATGTAGCCAAAATTTCCAAATTTCACTTTTTTGGCAGATTTTCCATTTAAATCATTTTAGTCCGAGAATAAAGCAAGGGTTAACTGCCAAACAAAACTCAATAATTATTACCCTGATTCTGTAGTTTACAGAAATGCCCCATTTGTCATCGTAAACTGCTGTACAGGCACACGGCACGGCGCAGAAGGAAAGGAACGCCAGGGCAGATTTCACTGGAAAAAGTTTAAGTTTCCATGTCAGATTTGATGCACCCCTAGAGTAGGAAACTCCAAAAAACTGACCCCATTTTGGAAAACTACGGGATAAGTTGGCAGTTTTGTTAGTACTATTCTAGGGTACATGCGATTTTTGGTACCTTTATATTACACTTTTGTGAGGCAAGGTAACAAAAACTAGCAGTTTTGGCATAGTTTTTATTTTTTGTTATTTACAACATTCATCTGACAGGTTATATCGTGTGATATTTTTATAGAGCAGGTCGTTACGGACGCGGCAATATCAATTATGTATACTTTTTTTTATTTATTTAAGTTTACACAATATTTTTGAAGCACAAAAAAAAATCATGTTTTAATGTCTCCATAGTCAGAGAGCTGTAGTTTTTTTATTTTTTGGACGATTGTCTCAGGTAGGGGCTCATTTTTTGCAGGACGAGATGACGGTTAGATTAGTACTATTTTTTGGGGCATATGCTTTTTTGATCGCTTGGTATTACATTTTTTGTGAAGAAATGTGACAAAAAATGGCTTTTTTTAGACAGTTTTTATTTTTTTTTTTTTACGGTGTTCACCTAAGGGGAGAGATCATGTGATATTTTTGTAGAGCAGGTTGTTACGGACGTGTCGATACCTAACATGTATACTTATTTTTATTTATTTAAGTTTTACACAATAATATCATTTTTGAAACAAAAAAATCATGTTTTAGTATCTCCATAGTCAGAGAGCTGTAGTTTTTTTATTTTTTGGGCGATTGTCTCAGGTAGGGGCTCATTTTTTGCGGGACGAGATGACGGTTAGATTGGTACTATTTTTGGGGGCATACACTTTTTTGATCGCTTGGTATTAAATTTTTTGTGATGAAATGTGATAAAAAATGGCTTTTTTTAGACAGTTTTTATTTTTTATTTTTTACGGTGTTCACCTGAGGGGAGAGATCATGTGATATTTTTGTAGAGCAGGTTGTTACGGACGTGTCGATACCTAACATGTATACTTATTTTTATTTATTTAAGTTTTACACAATAATATCATTTTTGAAACAAAAAAAATCATGTTTTAGTATCTCCATAGTCAGAGAGCTGTAGTTTTTTTATTTTTTGGGCGATTGTCTCAGGTAGGGGCTCATTTTTTGCGGGACGAGATGACGGTTTGATTGGTACCATTTTGGGGTAAATACGCCTTTTTGATCGCCTGCTAATACACTTTTTGTGTGGCAAGGTGACAGAAAATGGCTGTTTTGGTATAGTTTTTTTTTAAAAAAAATTTTTGCGTACAGCTGGCGGGGTGGACCATGTGACGCTTTTATAGAGCCCGTCGATACGGACGCGGCGATACCTAATATGTGTACTTTTTCTTTTTTTTTACTTTATTTGGGGAAAAAGGGCGCTTTTTTAACTTTTTTTAAACTTTATTTTTTTTACTTTTTTACACTTTTTTTTACTTTCTTTTCACACTTTTCTTTTTTACTTTTTACATTTTTTTTAAACTTTATCAAGACCCATTTGGATCTTGAAGATCCAGTGGGCTTGATGGCTATACAGTGCATTGCAATAGCCATCTATTGCAATGCACTGTATCAGTGCTACACTAAGGCTGATCAGACCCTGAGGGTCTAATCAGCCTTAGCTACATGGCAACCAGGACGCTTTTTGTAAAGCGTCTGGTTGCCATGGTAACCATCGGGCCGTTGCCATTGCAGCAGCGGCCGCCCGATGGTATAGAGAGGGAGCTCCCTCCCTCTTAACCCCATGGATGCTGCGGGCGGCTACTGACCGCAGCATCTATGGGGTTAAACAGCTGAAATCGGTGCCAGCACCGATTTCAGCTGTTAGCAGCAGAGTGTGAGCTGTAATTACAGCTCACACTCTCTGCTGATGGCAGCGGCTCCGATCCTGAGCCGCTGCCATCAATGGAAACAGCGCAGCAGGAGGGGGCACAAGGAGGCACTACAAGGAGGGGGCACTACAAGGGGGGGCACTACAAGAAGGGGGCTATGTGGGGGCACAGAGGACTTACCTGGTTTCAGGCTGCGATCTCTCTCCAGAGTGGAGATCGCAGCCTGAAACCGGCATTTTAATACTGAAGCGCTCCGATTGGTTAGTCTGCAGAGACTAACCAATCGGAGCGCTTGCTGGCAAGGGACCACTCTGATTGGTCCCTTGCCGGCTTCCCCGACGTCTCTGCTCTCCGGGAGAGCGGAGACTCCGGGGCTGTGACACTTTATAGTGTCACAGTCCCGGTAAGCAGTTTGGACGTAACTGTGCGTCCAAATGCAGCAACTTACTTGCACTTTGGACGTACAGTTACGTCCAAATGCGCCAAGGGGTTAAAGGTATTCTGGTTACCATAAATATAACTTATGTTTTTTTCTATTACTACAGTTCAGTAGTAATAAAAGATGTTTTCCTCCACTGCTGCCTATTGCGTGGGCTCATAAATAAGCATGGTATTGACCTTTAATTCAGGCCACCCTAAAAGAAGTACTTAAAACCCCCGCCCCAGGTCTCACTAAGCCACACCCAAACTCTGTCAGGCCACACCCCCTTTCACTCCGCAGCCAACAGAGATTGAAAAAATAAAGGTAAAAATCAACTTCTGTCAGCTGCAGGGATGGGTGGGAGGTTGACTTTCTTTCTGCAACAACACACACAAACATTAAATAAAATAGATTAAATCCACCCATGCGAAGCGTCTTGCTAATCCACGCCCCCGACTCTGTCAGGTCACGCCCCCTCCCACTCCGCAGCCAATGGGAATTGAAAAAATGAAGGTAAAAATAAACTTCTGTTTGCTGCAGGGGTGGGAGGGTGAATTTCTCTCTGCAACGACACACAAAAATTTTAGATGAAATAGACTAATTATAGACTACAACCGTTTGAAACCTTTTACTAAGCCACGCCCCATCTCTGTCAGGCCACGCCCCCTCTCACTCCGCAGCCATTCTGCAACGACACACAGAAACATTAAATGAAATAGATTAAATGCACCTATGCGAAGCGCTTTGCTAAGCCACGCCCCGACTCTGTAAGGTCACGCCCCCTCCCACTCCGCAGCCAACAGGGATTGAAAAAATAAAGGTAAAAATCAACTTCTGCCAGCTGCAGGGATGGGTGGGAGGTTGACTTTCTTTCTGCAATGACACACAGAAACATTAAATGAAATAGATTAAATACACCCATGTGAAGCGTCTTACTAATCCACGCCCCCGACTCTGTCAGGTCACGCCCCCTCCCACTCCGCAGCCAACAGGGATTGAAAAAATAAAGGTAAAAATCAACTTCTGTCAGCTGCAGGGATGGGTGGGAGGTTGACTTTCTTTCTGCAACGACACACAGAAACATTAAATGAAATAGATTAAATACACCCATGTGAAGCGTCTTGCTAATCCACGCCCCCGTCTCTGTCAGGTTACGCCCCCTCCCACTCCACAGCCAACGGGGATTGAAAAAATAAAGGTAAAATTAAACTTCTGTTTGCTGCAGGGGTGGGAGGATGAATTTCTCTCTGCAACGACACACAAAAATTTTAGATAAAATAGACTAATTACAGACTACAACTGTTCGAATCGTCTTGCTAAGTCACGCCCCCAACTCTGTCAGACCACTCCCCCTCCCACTCTGCAGCCATTCTGCAACGACACACAGAAACATTAAATGAAATAGATTAAATCACCTATGCGAAGCGCTTTGCTAAGCCACACCCCCAACTCTGTCAGGTCATGCCCCCTCCCACTCCGCAGTCAACAGGGATTGAAAGAATGAAGGGAAAAATAAACTTCTGTCAGCTGCAGGGGTGGGAGGGTGAATTTCTCTCTGCAACGACACACGAAAATCGTAGATGAAATTGACTAATTTTAGACTACGACCATTCAGTACCAATAAAAGATGTTTTTTCCACTGCTACCCATTGCGGGTCCCCATAAATTACCATGTCATCGACCTGTAATTCATGCCACTCTGACCCCCGCCCCAGATCTCGCGAAAGCACGCTCCGACTCTGTCAGGCCACGCCCCCTCCCACTCCGCAGCCAACGGGGATTGAAAAAATGAAGGTAAAAATCAACTTCTGTCAGCTGCAGGGGTGGGAGGGAAGTTGGATTTCTTTCTGCAACAACATACAGAAGCATTAAATGAAACAGATGAAATATACCCGTGCAAAGCAATGTTTTCTTCCACTGTTACCCATGGCGTGTCCTCATAAATTACCATGGCATCGATCTGTAATTCTGGCCACCATCAAAAGAAGGACTTAAAACCCCGCCCCAGGTCTTGAAACGTCACGCCCCCGACTCAGTCAGGCCATGACCCCTCCCACTCCACAGCCAATGGAGATTGAACAATTGAAGGTAAAAATCAACATCTGTCAGCTGCAGGGATGGGAGGGAGAATGACTTTCTCTCTGCAACGACACACAGAAACATTAAATGAAATAGATTAAATATACCCGCGCAAAGCAATATTTTCTTCCACTGCTACCCATTCAAATTACCATGGCATTAACCTATAATTCAGGCCACCCTGAAATGAAGGACTTAACCCCCCCCCGTGTCCCATTAAACCACACCCCCTCCCACTCCGCAGCCAATAGGGATTGAAAAAATGAAGGTAAAAATCAATTTCTGTCAGCTGCATTGACTTTCTCTCTGCAACGACACACAGAAACATTAAATAAATAGATGAAATATACCCAGGCAAAGCTGGGTCTTTCTGCTAGTATTAAATAAAAATACAGAGGGATGCATCAATTAATCCTATAAATAGAAAGTTTGATCACTAAGTGAATAATTGAGTGGCTCATAAGTGAAGCAGCAGTAAATGGACCAATGTTGCTGACTATGTGGCACTTCACTGTTTGAATGAGTTTACGTGCTCATGGAATCTTACCACCCTCTGCGATAGTGCACTAGTAACTGTCAATCGGTGCTGTTGGCTTAGTGCTGTTGGATTACATGCATTCAATTCCTCTTCATGATAGTAATAGTGTGCCCTCCTTGATGGTCTTAGCGGTAGCACTCAGATGGTGTAATCAGTGACGGTGAGTCGTGGTGCTTTCAGCATTAGCCGCACTATCAGCGGCGCTCCATTAGCCTGTTGGATGCATGTGCTTTCTAATCTGGAGCCTGCAGATCTCCACGTTTCACCTTAGATAGAGGTTATAACTTGTGAAGTGGAGCGCAGTAAAAATGGTGGTCCCACAATAGTCTCGTCAAATTGATGTTCCTTTCTGTATTACAATATAGCGGCCAGACGACTTTCGGAGTTTCCTACTCCTTCCTCAGTGGCTATATCATTGATAGTCACCTCAACGGATTCATAGAGGCTCTGGATTCTAAATTGTGGCATGGATCTTTATCTAATAATCAAAATGTCTGGTATGGATTTTATGAAGATAATCTAAAATTATACAAACATAATTAGAAAACATTTAAAAAAATCACATTGTGTACATAATTCCAGACATAATACTGTACCATACAATTGCACTAATATGTTTTCAATTTATGCATCATAATCAGGTTGTGTTTTTTAATTATAGCCATATATTTATTATTATTATTATTATTATTATTATTATTATTATTATTTATTTTAATGGAAAAGTGCAAAATATATGGATTATGCTGCAAATGCTCTGGTATCAGCTCTGTGGCTACATAGTCGCTCTGCTAGTAAGTCAGTTTAAAAGAATTGGTTAGAAAATGATATATTGATGATAGTTAGAGATGAGCAAATTTTTCAAAAATTCGATTCGGCTGGTTAGCCAAATTTTCCGAAAAGATTTATTTCGATCCGAATAATTTCGTTGCGAATTGCGCTAAAAAAACGGCTACTTCAGGGCTGCAGAGAGCCTGGATAGTGGTGTAGAACACTGTGCCTTGCAGTAAAATGTATAGGGAGTAGTGTACTACAGTCCAGTGAACAATTCTCTAGTGTGCTGCACAGCAGCGTCAGTCTATAAAATACGTATTTTCTCTCAGTTATATGTATTACAGTCCAGTGAAAAATGGAGTGCTTTGCGGTAAAATAGCCGCCATTTAAAGACTACGTTTTTTTCTCAGTTATATGTATTACAGTCCAGTGAACAATTCTCTAGTGTGCTGCACAGCAGCGTCAGTCTATAAAATACGTATTTTCTCTCAGTTATATGTATTACAGTCCAGTGAAAAATGGAGTGCTTTGCGGTAAAATAGCCGCAGTCTAAACATTCCTTTTTTTCTCTCAGTTATATATACTACAGTGCAGTGAACAATTCTGTCGCGTGCGGTATAGTAGCCGCACTCTAGTGTTGACACCAACAAGTGACCAAGTTAGTTGAGGTAGCAGGTGAAGCACATAAAATTTTACACTGACACAGCATGGCGGTGACACCACCAATGCCTTGGTCAGACTGAGAATGCAGTCAAATGGCTGTAGGTGAGCCTCCCAAAAAATTGTTTTGAAGTGTCTGAAGTTGACCCTTCTAAAAAATTGTTTTGGAGTGTCTGTAGTTGACCCTCCTGTAAAATTGTTTTTGGAGTGTCTGTAGTTGACCCTCCTATAAAATTGTTTTTGAGTGTCTGTAGTTGACGCTACTAAAAAATTTATTGGAGAGAGGGCCTGTAGGTGGCCCTCCGTAAACATTGTTTGTATAGAGCGCCAGTTGGCACTCAGAAACATTGCCTGTTGGCTCAGTGTTTGTGTAAGAAGAGAAGGAGGAGGAGGAGAGGAGAGGATGCATAAAGAATCTTCATGTTGAGCTGCTTTCCCCCGCTGGAGATTTGCATTCCGGTGAAATCCAGGCTTTATTAATTTCAATAATAGTCAGCCTGTCATTTGACAGGCGTGTACGCTTATCAGTAATGATGCCACCAGCTGCACTGAAGACCCACTCTGACAACACACTAGCGGCAGGGCAGGCAGCACCTCCAAGGCATACAGCGCCAGTTCGGGCAATGTGTCAAGCTTTGCAACCCAGTAGTTGTATGGAGCAGAGTGATCACGCAGGATGTTGGTATGGTACTCCCTCACCATCTTTCTGAACAGCTCCCCCCTACTGGGGGACGGGTGACATAGTCTTGCTGGGGTGCCATAAAACTTGAAAAGTCCTTGAAGAGTGTTCCCCTACCAGTGCTTGACAAGCTGCCTGCTCCCCTCCTCTCCCCCGCGAGTTGGCCAACAGAACTACTTCCTCTGCCGCTAGCAGTGTCAGATGGGAAGGATAGTTTCAGCTTGTGCACCAGGGACTGTTGATATTGATTCACTCTCATACTCCTTTCCTCTACAGGAATGAGAGTGGAAAAGTTCTGCTTGTACCTGGGGTCCAGTAGGGTGAACACCCAGTAATCGGTGTTGTCTAAAATTCTTCTAACGTGAGGGTTACGGGAAAGGCAGCCTAACATGAAGTCAGCCATGTGCGCCAATGTCCCAACACGCAATAATCTCCTCAATAAGCTGACTCTCCATTTCCTCCTCCAACTCCTCCTCTTCAGCCCATACACGCTCAACAGATAAGAAGGAATGAGCATAGGTACCCTCTTCAGTCTCACCAGCAGTCTCCTTCTCTTCCTCCTCATACTCCTCCTCCAATACGTGCTGAGAAACAGACCTGAGGGTGGTCTGGCTATCAAGCAACGTATCTTCTTCCCCCATCTCCTGTGACAAGAACAAAGCCTCTGACTTCATGCTGAGCAGTGACTTTTTCAGCAGACAAAGCAGCGGGATGGTGACGCTGATAATGGCGACATTGCCGCTGACCATCTGTGTTGACTCCTCAAAGTTGCTTAACACCTGACAGATATCAGACATCCACGTCCACTCCTAGTTGTACACTTAAAGAAGCTGACTAACCTGACTACCAGTTCTTGTGGAAGTTGTCATCTGGCAGTCTAGAATTGCTCTTCGCTGCTGGTAATCCCTGGCTAACATGTGTAATGTGGAATTCCATTGTGAGGGCACGTCGCACAACAGTCAGTGAGCTGTCAGTCGTAAGCGCCGTTGCACTGCCCTGAGAGTGGCAGCATCTGTGGTTGATTTCGGAAATGCGCACAGATGCGTCGCACCTTGGTGAGCAAATCAGACAAATTGGGGTAGGTCTTGAGGAACCGCTGAACCACAAGATTGAACACGTGGGCCAGGCAGGTTTTATATGCAGTAGAGATGAGTGAGCATACTCGTCCGAGCTTGGTGCTCGTTCGAGTATTAGGATACTCGTAAGTGCTCGCTGCTCGGACAAGTATCTCGCCATGCTCGAGGAAATGGCAACTTCCGCATCGTGCTTTTTTGGCGCCTAAAAACACAGCCAATCACAAGCCAGGAGACTCTGCGTACCACCCAGCATCACGTGGGGCCCTTACATGTCGATAGCAGGGGTTGGCTGGCCTGATCAGGTGACCCTGGAATATACTACCGACTGGCCGCGTTGCTCGGCTCAGATGCCGTCTGGATGTCGTTAGGGATAGAGCTGCTGCCTTTCAGGGACAGTGTTAGGGCCTGCATTTAGTTGTCTGTTAGGCAGGGATCACCCACAAAGAACCCAACAGCCCTTCTAAGGGCTAGAAGACATTTTATTTATTTATTTTTTTGTCACTTTGGCTGGCTGGCACTAGTAGTGCAGCTATCGCCATATCTAACCCTGTTTTTT
>ONZH01012207.1:0-18737 GCA_900303285.1 Rhinella marina | reverse complement strand
CATATTACTGGGGCACATAACCGGCATATTACTGGGGGCACATAACAGGGCATATTACTGGGGCACATAACAGGACATATTACTGGGCACATAACAGGACATATTACTGGGGCACATAACTGGGCATATTACTGGGGGCACATAACAGGGCATATTACTGGGGGCACATAACAGGACATATTACTGGGGCACATAACAGGACATATTACTGGGGGCACATAACATATTAGGGCATATTACTGGGGGCACATAACAGGACATATTACTGGGCATATTACTGGGGCACATAACAGGGCATATTACTGGGGGCACATAACAGGACATATTACTGGGGGCACATAACAGGACATATTACTGGGGGCACATAACAGGGCATATTACTGGGGGCACATAACAGGGCATATTACTGGGGGCACATAAACAGGGCATATTACTGGGGCACATAACTGGGCATATATTACTGGGGCACATAACTGGGCATATTACTGGGGGCACATAACAGGGCATATTACTGGGGCACATAACAGGGCATATTACTGGGGCACACATTACTGGGGGCATACAGGACATATTACGGGCACATAACGGGCATATTACTGGGGGCACATAACTGGGCATATTACTGGGGCACATAACAGGACATATTACTGGGGGCACATAACATAACAGGACATATTACTGGGGCACATAACAGGGCATATTACTGGGGCACATAACAGGAACATATTACTGGGGGCACATAACAGGCACATATTACTGGGGCACATAACAGGGCATATTACTGGGGGCACATAACAGGGCATATATTACTGGGGGCACATAACAGGGCATATTACTGGGGGCACATAACAGGACATATTACTGGGGGCACATAAACAGGGCATATTACTGGGGGCACATAACAGGACATATTACTGGGGGCACATAACAGGGCATATTACTGGGGGCACATAACAGGGCATATTACTGGGGGGCACATAACAGGACATATTACTGGGGGCACATAACAGGACATATTACTGGGGGCAGGGCATAACAGGGCATATTACTGGGGCACATAACAGGGCATATTACTGGGGGCACATAACAGGGCATATTACTGGGGGCACATAACAGGGCATATTACTGGGGGCACATAACAGGGCATATATTACTGGGGCACATAACAGGACATATTACTGGGGCACATAACAGGGCATATTACTGGGGGCACATAACAGGACATATTACTAGGGGCACATAACAGGGCATATTACTGGGGCACATAACAGGACATATTTACTGGGGCACATAACAGGACATATTACTGGGGGGCACATAACAGGGCATATTACTGGGGCACATAACAGGACATATTACTGGGGGGCACATAACAGGGCATATTACTGGGGGCACATATATTACTGGGGGGGCAATAACAGGGCATATTACTGGGCACGGGCATATTACTGGGGCACATAAAGGGCACTGGGGGCACATAACAGGCACATATTACTGGGGGCACATAACAACATATTAACTGGGGCACATAACAGGCATATTACTGGGGCACATAACAGGGCATATTACTGGGGGCACATAACAGGCATATTACTGGGGGGGGCATATTACTGGGGGCACATAACAGGGCATATTACTGGGGCACATAACCAGGCATATTACTGGGGGCACATAACAGGGCATATTACTGGGGGGCACATAACAGGGCATATTACTGGGGGCACATAACAGGGCATATTTACTGGGGCACATAACAGGGCATATTACTGGGGCACATAACAGGGCATATTACTGGGGGCACATAACAGGACATATTACTGGGGGCACATAACAGGGCATATTACTGGGGGCACATAACAGGCATATTACTGGGGGCACATAACAGGGCATATTACTGGGGGCACATAACAGGGCATATTACTGGGGGCACATAACAGGGCATATTACTGGGGGCACATAACAGGACATATTACTGGGGGCACATAACAGGGACATATTACTGGGGGCACATAACAGGGCATATTACTGGGGCACATAACAGGGCATATTACTGGGGGCACATAACAGGGCATATTACTGGGGGCACATAACAGGCATATTACTGGGGGCACATAACAGGGCATATTACTGGGGGCACATAACAGGACATATTACTGGGGGCACATAGGACATATTACGGGGGCACATAACGGCATATTACTGGGGGCACAACTGGGCATATTACTGGGGGCACATAACAGGCATATTACTGGGGGCACATAACAGGGCATATTACTGGGGGCACATAACAGGGACATATTACTGGGGGCACATAACAGGGCATATATTACTGGGGGCACATAACAGGGACATATTACTGGGGCACATAACAGGGCATATTACTGGGGGCACATAACAGGGCATATTACTGGGGCACATAACAGGGCATATTACTGGGGGCACATAACAGGACATATTACTGGGGGCACATAACAGGCATATTACTGGGGCACATAACAGGGCATATTACTGGGGGGCACATAACAGGGCATATTACTGGGGGCACATAACAGGGGCATATTACTGGGGCACATAACAGGACATATTACTGGGGGCACATAACAAGGGCATATTACTGGGGCACATAACAGGGCATATTACTGGGGGCACATAACACTGGGCATATTACTGGGGGCACATAACAGGGCATATTACTGGGGGCACATAACAGGCATATTACTGGGGCACATAACAGGGCATATTACTGGGGGCACATAACAGGGCATATTACTGGGGGCACATAACAGGGCATATTACTGGGGGGCACATAACAGGGCATATTACTGGGGGCACATAACAGGGACATATTACTGGGGGCACATAACAGGGCATATTACTGGGGGCACATAACAGGGCATATTACTGGGGCACATAACAGGCATATTACTGGGGGCACATAACAGAGCATATTACTGGGGGCACATAACAGGACATATTACTGGGGGCACATAACTGGGCATATTACTGGGGGCACATAACAGGACATATTACTGGGGGCACATAACAGGACATATATTACTGGGGCACATAACAGGACATATTACTGGGGGCACATAACAGGAGCATTATTTACTGGGGCACATAACAGGACATTTATGGGCATAACAGAGCCATATTTGGGGGGCCATTACTGGGGCACATAACAGAGCATATTACTGGGGCCACATAACAGAGCATATAACTGGGGGCCACCATAACAGGACATATACTGGGGCACATAACAGGAGCATATTACTGGGGGCATAACAGAGAATTTACTGGGGGCATATAACAGAGCATATTACTGGGGGCACAGCTGGGCATATTACTGGGGGGCACATAACAGGGCATATTACTGGGGGCACATAACCAGGGAATAATTACTATGTGGGACAGTAGGGGGACTAGGTGGGATTAGATGTATAGTTATGTTTTGGGCTTCGCACGCCGCAAAATTTGTCCCTCTTTCTCCATTTCCAACGTTGGGGGGTATGCCATACAGTGCTACATCTAACTGCCGACAGCCTTCCACATCTAGGCCCATGGACTACAATGGCACAGCTTTCACATAACAACATATGGTTTTGAAGGTGGACATTCCCTCTAATTCTCTGTGCAGTTTCCTCCCACACTCCAAAGACATACAGATCGGGAACTAAGATTGTGAGCAGCGGCGGGCACAGAGAGTGATGCTAATGTCTGTAAAGTGTGGCGGAATATGTCAGCGCTATACGGGTAAAGTAAAAACAGAACGGACATGTGGATGCACGCGGTCAGCATCCGACCTACAGAAAATGTGGATCAGATGTGGACGAAAACAACAGTCGAAAAATCTAATGGCTAAAAGAGGAGTGTGCTGCGAGGCAGGATGGACGTGACTGAGGTAAAGACCAAGCTTACGTCTGCAGAGCGGTCACTGACTGAAGTACTAATAGGCAAGGAAGAAGCAGGTCCAGAAATCAGGTTCCAGCACCAAATCAAGGGTTAATTCAGAAGATGTGATGGAGAGCAAAGCTGAGGTCAGAATAACAGGATATCAAGAGTAAGCAGAAAAAACACCAAACCAGATAGGAAAGTCAATTTTACTATGCGAGAGCGGGACTTTATCAAGAAACCGGAACAGGACAATCTGACCGAAGGAAGGGTGATCGAGAAGTCAGCAGGAGTCACTGGGAATGTCTGGACTAATGCTCCATGTCATCCACCATTCAGTCAGTGAGATTTACTTGGTCGTACTGTTGAGTGTATTAGGACAATGTCTTGATTTTTCCTTCTGACCTTTCTTCTCATTCATATCTGCTCTGTATCACAAAGACTCACAAACTTCAATCATTCACGTTATGGAGAACCTTGTCCCATTAGTTTACTAGTCGAAAGACAGATCACCTCACATGCCACAACGCAGCCGCCATGGGGGACATGTCTTGAGTCAGATGACTCAAAATCATAGCCTTAAAAAAACATGGAAAAATGTCCTTCCACAATTCTATCACAGCGAGGTATAAACCTAAACCAGGCTGCAACCCACCCAAAAAAAGGAATAAGGCAGGTTCTTTTATACCGTTTCTAACTGAACTACAACCTTCTAGTAGGACGGGTGGTGTGGAGAACACAGCCTTAATAGAAACAATGCTGCAATTTCAGTCTGCTATAAACTTGTTTTGAGCCTCAATGCAAGTCAATGGGAAGGACTAAGCAGTTTTTAGAAATAAACCTTCTTTTATTATTGCATTGTACTCACTTTGAGGTAAAAATAATTTTTTTCAATTGGTCTTTATTAAAACTTTTGAAACACTGTCTCTGTGCAGCCTTGAGTTTATCTAGCAGCAGGATCTGAATTTTCACTCTGTTCCATCAGGTAGCGCCGCTGACGGCTCCTTATCTTTGATTTCTGATCTTAGAAACACTGATTATAGCTCGGATCTTATCTCACTGATAAGAAGGTGGCTTAAATAAGTGTTTATGAACTTTTAGATAAGGTTGCTTAGATTATCAGTCTCAAAGTGAAAGTACAAACTACTATTCACAGAGCTAGACAAAGAGTTAACCCTTTGTTACAGAACGGCTGAATAATGTAAATAAAGACCAATTGAAAAAAAAAATGATTTGGAGCCCAAAATGAGTAAATTACAAGGACTATAAAAATTGAGACCAGAGCTGTACATAGTCTTTAAATGGGTTATCCGACTCTTTGTAACTGATGACCTCTCGTCGGGATAGGTCACCAGCATCTGATTGGTGGGGCTGAGCTGCACCTAGGACATGTGACTGATAAGCCGCGAGAAGGCCGCAGTGCTCAGCAGAGTGCCAGGGCCTTCTCAATTAGCTCCTGCACGTGGACCGAACTTAGGTCATGCCACCAGCTCCCAAACTCCTTTCCAGGATAAGTCCACTTGTAAGAAGATCATAGCTAGCTTTCTATCAAGGATGCTGTTTTCCCTCAAGAACAGCTTCTGTGGTCAGGGAGTAAGAGCACTTAGTTGGGCAATCTACTCTCGTCTTCTCTCAATGATCTTCAGCGGCTCTTCTTCAGGCTTGAGAATGATGGCCTTTTAGTGTCTGCTCTCTAGCCTCTTCTTGCTGAACTTCCACTTCCTGAGGATTAACCCTTCTTTTGATCCTATTCTATGCATCAACCTGTAAAGATAATCAGACATCTTTTCTGATGTCACAATGATGGTCTGTAGTTTGTAAAGAAGGTCACTTGCATCCTCAGGTGATGTGAAGGAACTTGTACTACACAGAGTTGGTACATCGGCATTCTTCCAAGTATAGCCAAGCCATTATCTCACCAGGTGTCATATTATTCTTCCCCAGTCAGGGTTTAAGTGGTGTCTGAGAAGGTCCCTAACCATCTGCAGTTCCCTTCGGGTGGGAGGCAGGCCTCTAACGGACCGGAGGTAGGTTCTTAATAGTAAATACCATTGGTCATTCGATCTTCCATTATCAATCAAAGAACTGATGGGAACTTCTGTCTCTCTCTCGATCACCTTCTAAATTTTCAGAATTTTCCGTCCTGACGATCAATCGCTTGGGGCTCAATAACTTACTGCAATAAGCGTACTATTTGTAGTATGTCTTTATCTGATGGGAATGCATCCCTCATGCAAGAGCTCTGAGCTGCTACGGTATTTATCTTCTCACTCCATGTGGCCAATTCCTTCGTCATCCATGGCAGCTGTCTCTCGCCCGACTCTCACAGCCGTGTTTGATCTCAGTGACATAGAAGGGGGTCTATGTACTTCTTTTTTCTTCACAGCAGTGTCTCCAACTGGGAGGTATGCAGAAGATTTTATGAACGGCCTTATAGAAAGTACATGGGATCCGTACCCCGGACACTTGAAAAGCTGAGCAGAGTCGATGAAAGCAGAACGGGCAGAGTCATCAGAGGTTTATACCTGACGTAAATCCTGCAGCACAAAATTCTCTCCCCTTGAAAGTGAGGAAACACAAGAATAGGCGGCGAGTAGAGATGAGCGAACCAGTCAAGATTCATTTCAGGTCCAGTTCACAGAATTTTTGAAGAAATTCAGTTCAGATCTGAATCCATTCGGGCCGAACCACAGTTGCTCCAGATGCCCTCCAGGGAGTCATTTATTAACATGAACTATGCCTATAGTAGGCTAAATTCAGACGTCCATGGAGCACGGTCCGTGAAATCCCGGACCGTGCTCCTTCTGAGAGCTGGAGCGCACGGCGTCATTGGTTGCTATGACGCTGTGCGCTTCCTGAGGCCGGCGCTGTACAGTGATAAACTCTATACAAGTGTGTGCAGTGTATCACTGTATAGCAGCAGCTTCAGGAAGCGCATGGCGTCATAGCAACCAATGACGCCGTGCGCTCCTGTCCTCAGAAAGAGCACGGTCCGTGATTTTACAGACATGTGAATTTAGCCTTAGGCGTATTTCAGGTGCAGATTGCGATGCAGCGATTACTTGGGCCACAATCTGCGACTTTCCCCCACTCACGCCAGGTCTAAAACAGTGGGCGTGGTGTGGGCGGGAGCAGGCTGGCGGGCCCATCTCATTCATCATTTTCCACACCTGTTTTAGACATAGAAAATGGTCTAAATGTAAAACAGCAATGAAGCCATGTACCGGGGTGGGCTCCCCAGGAAACAGCGAGGAAAACAACTCTAACAACATTTTCGCCAAAAATGTATTTTTACTCAAACGTGGTAATGAACCTGACCACAGATGCTGGTTACACGTGAATAAATTTACATACACCCAGCCAGGAGGCTGAGACCCTTGTACTGTACATCGCGGCGCCCACTGGTGGTCGCTCTAAGTGGTAAATTTAACTACTAGCTGGCTCAAATAGAGCAGCCACGCCTTACCTGTTATTATTCTAGGGAATGGGGAACAATTATTTGGGTGCGTGGTGCGGGCTAGTCTGCGGTACAGCACAACGGCTTACAATCTTATTAAATGCGCTGTAGTATTCCCCCAACAACTGGTCAAATACACATGTCTATAGCGCTTCTCCTGCACCAGTCTGACTTGAATTCGTTGTGAAGCTTCTCAGCTCTCCGGTGTGAACTGGCACTTTAAATGTGAAGTCTTTGTTATGAGCAGTTAACAACACTTGTGGCCGGACACAAACAGCAAAACTAACTAACTTCAGGCCTGGTCTTAGTCTCTAGGATCCTCGGCCCAAAACTGTGATAAAGTACGTACATGATTATTCTTACCGACCCGGGTCTGTTCTGTATGAGCTGGTGACTGTGGCAACGTGTAATGTGGTGAGGAGAGGTCGTCAGGTCCTGATGTCTCTTCTGTGTAGTGGAGGTATCAGCAGTGTAATGTGGTGAGGAGAGGTCGTCAGGTCCTGGTGTCTCTTCTGTGTAGTGGAGGTATCAGCAGTGTAATGTGGTGAGGAGAGGTCGTCAGGTCCTGGTGTCTCTTCTGTGTAGTGGAGGTATCAGCAGTGTAATGTGGTGAGGAGAGGTCGTCAGGTCCGGTGTCTCTCTGTGTAGTGAGGATCAGCATGTAAGTGGTGAGGAGAGCCGTAGGTCCGTGTCTCTTCTGTGTAGTGGAGGTATCAGCAGTGTAATGTGGTGAGGAGAGGCCGTCAGGTCCCGGTGTCTCTTCTGTGTAGTGGAGGTATCAGCAGTGTAATGTGGTGAGGAGAGCGTCAGTCCCGGGTCTCTTCTGTGTAGTGGAGGTATCAGCAGTGTAATGTGGTGAGGAGAGGCCGTCAGGTCCTGGTGTCTCTTCTGTGTAGTGGAGGTATCAGCAGTGTAATGTGGTGAGGAGAGGTCGTCAGGTCCCGGTGTATCTTCTGTGTAGTGGAGGTATCAGCAGTGTAATGTGGTGAGGAGAGGTCGTCAGGTCCAGGTTGTCTCTTCTGTGTAGTGGAGGTTCAGCAGTGTAATGTGGGTTGAGGAGAGGTCATCAGGTCCGGGTTCCTCTGCTGTGTAGTGGAGGTTGCAGCAGTGTAATGTGGTGAGGAGAGGTCGTCAGGGTCCCGGTGTCTCTTCTGTGTCGTGGAGGTATCAGCAGTGTATGTGCCGTGAGGAAGAGCGTCGTCAGGTCCCGGTGTCTCTTCTGTGTAGTGGAGGTTCAAGCAGTGTAATGTGGTGAGGAGGAGGCCGTCAGGGTCCTGGGTCTCTTCTGTGTAAGTGGAGGTATCAGCATTTGTGTAGCTGTGGTGAGAAGAGGTCGTCATGGTCCCGGTGTCTCTTCTGTGTAGTGGAGGTATCAGCAGTGTAATGTGGTGAGAAGAGGTCGTCAGGTCCCGGTGTCTCTTCTGTGTAGTGGAGGTATCAGCAGTGTAATGTAGTGAGGAGAGGTCGTCAGGTCCCGGTGTCTCTTCTGTGTAGTGGAGGTATCATCAGTGTAATGTGGTGAGGAGAGGTCGTCAGGTCCCGGTGTCTCTGCTGTGTAGTGGAGGTATCAGCAGTGTAATGTGGTGAGGAGAGGTCATCAGGTCCCGGTGTCTCTGCTGTGTAGTGGAGGTATCAGCAGTGTAATGTGGTGAGGAGAGGTCGTCAGGTCCCGGTGTGTCTCTTCTGTGTAGTGGAGGTATCAGCAGTGTAATGTGGTGAGGAGAGGCCGTCAGGTCCTGGTGTCTCTTCTGTGTAGTGTAGGTATCAGCAGTGTAATGTGGTGAGAAGAGGCCGTCAGGTCCCGGTGTCTCTTCTGTGTAGTGGAGGTATCAGCAGTGTAATGTGTGAGGAGAGGTCATCAGGTCCCGGTGTCTCTGCTGTGTAGTGGAGGTATCAGCAGTGTAATGTGGTGAGGAGAGGCCGTCAGGTCCCGGTGTCTCTTCTGTGTAGTGGAGGTATCAGCAGTGTAATGTGGTGAGGAGAGGCCGTCAGGTCCCGGTGTCTCTTCTGTGTAGTGGAGGTATCAGCAGTGTAATGTGGTGAGGAGAGGCCGTCAGGTCCCGATGTCTCTTCTGTGTAGTGGAGGTATCAGTACTGTAATGCATACCTCCCAAGTGTCCCTCTTTTTGACCCAAGTCCCTCTGTCCTTCTTTGATCGTTAAATGTCCCTCTTTTTGACCTGGAGAATGAATACATAAATGTGCATTAATAAATTTACTAAATTTGCTCCTTACTAAAGTGTCTACATGGTTTCTACCGGCATATTATATCAAAACTTCATTATTTGGTGCAATTTTGACCTTAAAATATCTATAATCTGATGCAGAGGCGTAGCTAGAGGTTCAGCACATGGGGGGGCGTAACATACTTATTGTATATTGTATTAGCAAGATGACTGTATAAACTGCTAGATCATCTATGCTGTTAAGTACAGTACAATAGACTTTCTACATACCCTACTCTAAATACTCTACCACATAATGCAGTAAAATATAGGAGTAATAGGAGTAAAAAACAAGGGGACTCCTATGTTAAAGGAAACCTGTCCCCAGTTTTTACATAACTAAACTAACAGTCCCTTGCCCCATCAGACCTCAGATCAGCGTATTGTGCCCCATCAGACCAGCAGAACGTGCCCCCATCAGACCTCACATCAGCCTACTGTGCCCCCATCAGACCTCAGATCAGCGTATTGTGCCCCATCAGACCCCAGATCAGCGTATTGTGCCCCCATCAGACCTCACATCAGCCTACTGTGCCCCCATCAGACCTCAGATCAGCGTATTGTGCCCCCATCAGACCTCAGATCAGCAGAATGTGCCCCCATCAGACCTCAGATCAGCCTACTGTGCCCCCATCAGACCTCAGATCAGCCTACTGTGCCCCCATCAGACCTCAGATCAGCCCACTGTGCCCCCATCAGACCTCAGATCAGCCTACTGTGCCCCATCAGACCTCAGATCAGCCTACTGTGCCCCATCAGACCTCAGATCAGCGTATTGTGCCCCATCAGACCTCTCATCAGCCTACTGTGTCCCCATCAGACCTCAGATCAGTGTATTGTGTCCCCATCAGACCTCAGATCAGTGTATTGTGCCCCCATCAGACCTCAGATCAGCATATTGTGCCCTATCAGACCTCGGATCAGTGTATTGTGCCCCATCAGACCTCAGATCAGTGTATTGTATCCCCATCAGACCTCAGATCAGTGTATTGTGCCCCATCAGACCTCAGATCAGCATATTGTGCCCCCATCAGACCTCAGATCAGCATATTGTGCCCTATCAGACCTCAGATCAGCGTATTGTGCCCTATCAGACCTAAGATCAGTGTATTGTGCCCCCATCAGACCTCAGATCAGCGTATTGTGCCCCCCATCAGACCTCAGATCAGCATATTGTGCCCTATCAGACCTCAGATCAGCGTATTGTGCACCTATCAGACCTCAGATCAGCGTATTGTGCCCTATCAGACCTCAGATCAGCGTATTGTGCCCCCATCAGACCTCAGATCAGCCCACCCACCCACATAAGATTAAAATAAAAAACCTTTCTCATCTGTCCCACGCAGCGTCAGGTCATAGTGCGCGCCAGCCAGGGAAGACAGTGGAGCGCCGGACCGGAGGGCAGCCGCAGCACGGGACAGGTGAGAAAGGTTTTTTATTTTAATCTTATGTAGCTGGGTGGGCTGATCTGAGGTCTGATGGGGGTCCCTAAATACAAGTAAGCGCTTCCATAATGGAAGCGCTCACTTGTATTCGCCTGTTAGTCATCCTTGCTGGGCCCCCCCTGAGTCACTGGGCCCGGAGCCGTCACCCCCTCTGCCCCCCCCGGTAGCTACGCCTCTGATCTCATGATGTATGTGCTAATATTTATACGGACATTGAAGCACAAGAAAAAAATTGCCGTAGGGGCTCCAGTAATTATGTTTTGGGAGGCATTAGAGGCGTGGCCTAGTATGAAAACAACTGCTGTGATGCACGCCGCACATATTGTCCCTCTTTGGAATTTTCAAAAGTAGGGAGGTATGCTGTGGACAGAACAAGGGTTTCTCCAACAAGAGTGCGGTAACGCAGTGTCTTTCCTCAGCTCTCATCTGCGTTCCTGGCAGCAATTCCTCTTCCTCTGGAGAAGATGGGGGTAATGGACACAATCAGCTCCCCTTGGCTGCAGCTCTCACGCTTGGATCTCGTGAGATTCTTCTCACACAGCTCCAGTATGTTTCACTCAGGATCACTCTAAGGCTACTTTCACACTAGCGGCAGGAGTGTCCTGCTGGCGGGTGAACAGCCTGCCGGAACCGTGCTGCCGCTAGTGCACATGTTCGGCCGGAACTGCGCTCTGCCCTCATTCACTATAATGGGGGCGGGGTGGAGTTGCCTGCCGGACACCCCTGCCGCTAGTGTGAAAGTAGCTTGTAACTCTACCTCATGAATAGGGATGAGCGAACTTGTGTTTTATATGTTCGAGAACTCCTGCATAAAGGAAACTAGATAGATCAGTTATGCGGCCCATAGCATTCTTTTATGACGGAATACCAAACAGAATGCCTCCGTCATGGAATTCCGTTATGGCCCGTGATGACGGAATCCATATCAGAATTGTGAGAAATCTGAACTTGTAAGGCTTCATTCACACAAGTCCGTGTCCGTTCCGTTTTTTTTGCGGACCGTATGCGGAACCATTCATTTCAATGGGTCCGCAAAAAAAAAAAAGGAAGGTACTCCGTGTGCATTCCGTTTCCGTATGTCCGTATTTCCGACATGTCCTATTCTTGTCCGTTTGGCTGACAAGGATAGGCATTGTTAAAATGGATCCGCAAAAAAAATGGAAACACGAATGCCATACGGAACGCCATACGTTTTCTTTGCGCATCCGCAAAACACATACGGACGTGTGAATGAAGCCTAAAACACAAGTTCACTCATCCCTGCTCGTGGGAATATAGAAATGTAGTCTGTAGTTGTTCGTAGGAAACAGCGCCCTCTTGTGGCCAAACTGCAGAAAGTCAGTCTAGATACCGTAATTTAACTTCATTTACACAAATACAATGTTCACTGTGTCCTCATCTCACACTTACATTTACACTGCACCTCTTTATCCAACGCCAGCGCACTGAGTTATTAAGACCAGAGTCTAAAATCCATAATTTTTAGGAAAGGTTGTTAAAAGTTTTTATTTTTTATTCATTTTTTTTCCTCCTTCCCCCTCCCCAAGTTATAGCACACAATGACAGCAATAGTAAGTGATGTCTGAGTGACGCTAACATACAGAGCTGAGGGGGAAACGCACACAATTTCACACCGCGCCGGCACGTGTCTCCTGGTTTTCTATACTCAAAAGCTTTCAAAAATTGTCCCTTATCGGGGGAGCAGATGATGTTTAACCCTTAGATGACATTACGATTTTCCATTTTTGCATTTTTGTTTTACACTCCCTGCCATCCCAGGGTCCTAACTTTTTTTTATTTTTCCATTCACATAGCCTTATGAGGGCTTATTTTTTTCAGGACAAGTTGTACTTTCTAATGGCGCCATTTACATTGGTTGCATACAAGGTAGTGGGAAGCAGGAATAAAAATAAAATTCCAAATGGGGTGTAATTGGCAAAAAACACAATTCTGACAGAGGGTTTTTTTTTATTTTTATTTTTTACACCATTCACTCTGCGGTAAAATTGACCTGTTCCCTTCAATCTCCAGGTCAGTGCGGTTACAACGATACCACACTTGTGTAGTTCTTCTTGCGTTTTAATACTGAAAAGAAAATTAAAAGCCTTGAGAAAAAAAAAAAATTATTTCATCATATATCACTTTTTTGTATTTTTTGTATGCGGAGCTGTGTGAGGCTCCACTTTTGCGGGGTTATCTGTAATTTCAGTGATACCATTTTGAAGTGTGCGTGACTTTTTGATCACTTTATATAAAAAAATTCTTGGGTAGTTGAAGTGACGAAAAATGGCAAATTGGCAGTTTTTATTTTTTTCCCCGTTACGCCAATTGCCGTATGGAATTAATATTGTTATATTATACTTGTATGGACATTTACGCAGCAATGCCTATGAAGTTTATTTTTTTATTGGTTACATTTTTTTTATTTTAAGAAAGGGGAGTGACTTAAACTTTTATATTTTTTAAAAAACTTTTTTTTTAAAAAAAACTGGCAATAATTAGATTACCCACTGTGTTCACTGATGGCTATATAGCCATCATACAAAATTCAATTTACAATCTAACAATACAGTGCTGCCGCCTAGTGGCCTGTATTCGTATATTCCTCTAATAGCCGCTGAAGCCTAATCGAGGCTTCTGGCTATTACTATAATGCAGGGGTGCCCACCCTACGGACCTCCAGCTGTTGTAAAACTACAACTCCCACCATGCCGTGCTGTAGGCAGATAGCTGTAATGTTGTAGTTTTGTAACAGCTGGAGGGCCGCAGGTTGGGCATCCCTGGTGTAGTGTAACAGGCCCCCCGATCTCAGCCGGGGAACACTGTTACCAAAGCAAGAGCGCACTGCTCCCACTTGTGGACTGCTCAGATGCCAAGGTAAAAAAATTAAAAAAAAATATAAAAGTTTAAATCACCCCCTTATTATAGAATAAAAAAATAAATACATAAATAACAAAAAACTTACCCAAAAAATGTAAAAATTTAATAAATTGTGATCAAAAAGTCACACACACTCCAAAATGGTATCAATAAAAACGATATATATTCCCGCAAAAAATGTGACCCCCCCCCCTCAACTCAGTAGATATAACTAAAAAGTTATGGCGGTCAGAATATGTTGATGTAAAAAAACACCATGGGAACAAAACCCGTAAAACGGCTCCAATTCCACCCCATTTGGTGGCCCATAATGGTGGCATTAGAAAGTACAACTTGTTCTGAAAAAAAAATAAGTCCTCATATGGATATGTCAACAGAAAAAATAAAAAAGTTATGGCTCAAGGAAGACAGGGAAGAAAAATGAAAATGCAAAAACGAAAAAAACCTCCTGTATCCTAAGGGTTAACCCCTTCCCGACACGTGATTTAATAGGACGTCACATATCGGGTCTTTAAAGATGGTGCTCGCTCCTGAGATGCTGCCATCAAACCTGACTACGGCATCTGAGCCCAGTAGAAACTGTAAATGCATGCTTCTGGTTATACTCCGGCTCTCCCGTGTGGCAGTCGGGAAGAACTGCCTGTCACTGTGTCACCATTCTGGCCAGCATGCCCGAGGAGCCACTTCTTTCCAGCTCAGCCCCCCACTGAGACGACTGGGTGTCTTGGCCGGTGCCATCTTCATCATTTTCCCCTTGCTCCTCCAACTCCTCCTCCTCTGGCAGTGGCAGCTCCTCATCTTCCTCCTCCTCCTCCTCCATGGAAGATTCCCTTTGGGTGTCTCCAACAGCTATAGGGACAGCAAGGTGCGTCAGTTGCTCTTCTTCCTCCGTGGTCTTCTGCTGCATGAGCGTCAGCGTCTTTTCTATGATAAATATGAGAGGATGACGTCGTTCATACCACAATTGTCCCTGCTGACAAAGTTTGTGGCCTCTTCTGAGGGCTTCAGCACTCGACAGGCTACTGCCTGACCTCAAAGTGTCACATGCTCCCTGTTGCATGACACAATCCTAAACCGCTTTCTGCTGCTCTTACAGACGCTCGAGCACGTGCAATGTCAAATTCCTGAGAGTTGACACGTCACGGATTAGGCGGTGTATCAGCAGGCCATTCTGTCGCTGGATGTCCATGTGTTTACAGTGACTGCCGCTGTCGCTGCTTCCACTACCAATGCCGTGGCTACGGGTGCCACTATCACCACCACCATCAACACAGCTATGAATGGGGTCCCCAGCCTCCTCTTCAGGGCAGCCTTAACGGTGAGGGCTCGTCGTGAAGAGGGAGACTCTTGATTATCTGCTGTACAGGTGGTGCATCCATGTAGGAAGGGGCAGCGAAGACTGGGAGGACTCCAGTGAAAGCCTTCTCAGCAGGCACAATGACGCCTCCGCATCATTCTACCCCAAGCAGCAGGCGCAATGCCAGGAGGTGCTTCAAATCATTAGGGGAACAGGGAGAGGTAACACTTTTTTATCTTAGTAACACTAAGGGGCTTCACTACTATAAGGAAGTGGGGCACTAAGGGGGCATTCTACTGTATGGGGGCACTAAGAGGGCATTTCTACTGTATGGGAGCACTGAGAGGGCATTGTACTGTATGGGGGTACTAAGAGGGCATTCTACTGTATGGGGGAACTAAGGGGGCATTCTACTGTATGGGGGCACTAAGGGGGCATTCTACTGTATGGGGGCACTAAGAGGGCATTCTACTGTATGGGGGCACTAAGAGGGCATTCTACTGTATGGGGGCACTAAGAGGGCATTCTACTGTATGGGGGCACTAAGAGGGCATTCTACTGTATGGGGGCACTAAGAGGGCATTCCTACTGTATGGGGGCACTAAGAGGGCATTCTACTGTATGGGGGCACTAAGAGGGCATTCTACTGTATGGGGGCACTAAGGGGGCATTCTATTGTATGGGGGGCACTGGAGAGGGCATTTCTACTGTATGGGGGCACTAAGAGGGCATTCTACTGTATGGGTGGCACTAAGAGGGCATTCTACCTGTATGGGGGGCACTAAGAGGCATTCTACTGTATGGGGGCACTAGGAGGGCATTCCTACTGTATGGGGGCACTAAGGGGGCATTCTACTGTATGGAGGCACTAAGGGGGCATTCTACTTGTATGAGGGCAACTAAGGGGGCATTCTACTGTATGGGGGCACTAAGAGGGCATTCTACTGTATGGGGGCACTAAGGGGGCATTCTACTGTATGGGGACACTAAGGGGGCATTCTACTGTATGGGGGCACTGAGAGGGCATTCTTACTGTATGGGGGCATAAGAGGCATTCCTACTGTATGGGGGCACATAAGAGGGCATTCTACTGTATGGGGTCACTAGGAGGGCATTCTACTGTATGGGGGCACTAGGAAGGGACATTCTACTGTAATGGGGGCAATAAGGGGGCATTCTACTGTATGAGGCACTAAGGGGGCATTCTACTGTATGGGGGCACTAAGGGGGCATTCTACTGTATGGAGGGCACTAAGGGGGCATTCTACTGTATGGAGGCACTAAGGGGGCATTCTACCCTGCGGGAGGCACTAAGAAGGCATTCTACTGTGTGGAGGCACTAAGGGGGCCATTCTACTGTGTGGAGGCACTAATGGGGCCATTCTACTGTGGCGGAGGCACTAAGGGGCCATTCTACTGTGCGGGAAGCACTAAGGGGGCAATCTAACAGTGCGGAGGCACTAACGGGGGCAACTTCTAATCTGTGCGGAGGCACTAAGGGGGCAATTGTCTACTGTGGCGGAGGCACTAAGGGGGCATTCTACTGTGCGGAAGCACTAAGGGGACATTCTACTGTGCGGAGGCACTAAGGGGGCATTCTACTGTGCGGAGGCACTAGGGGGCATTCTACTGTGCGGAGGCACTAAGGGGGCATTCTACTGTGCGGAGGCACTAGGGGCATTCTACTGTGCGGAGGCACTAAGGGGGCATTCTACTGTGCGGAGGCACTAAGGGGGCATTCTACGGTGTGGGGGCACGAAGGAAGCATTCTACTGTGTGGAGGCACTAAGAGGACTGTGCGGCATTGGGTGTGTATGGCTTGGGTGGAGTTAGAGGCGTGGCTAAGTTATCTATTATCTGTCCTTGGGAGGGTAGTAGTGACCTGGTGGTGGGCCCTCACTTCTCCAGCTACTGCACACATGTACAGTCATGGCCAAAAGTTTTGAGAATAATACAAATATTAATTTTTACAAAGTCTACTGCTTCAGTTTTTATAATGGCAATTTGCATATACTCCAGAATGTTATAAAGAGTGATCAGCTTAACAGCAATTACTTGCAAAGTCAGTATTTGCCTAGAAAATGAACTTTATCCCCCAAAACACATTTCAACATCATTGCAGCCCTGCCTTAAAAGGACCAGCTAACATCGTTTCAGTGATTGCTCCATTAACACAGGTGTGGGTGTTGATGAGGACAGGGCTGGAGATCAATCTGTCATGATTAAGTAAGAATGACACCACTGGACACTTTAAAAGGAGGCTGGTGCTTGGCATCATTGTTTCTCTTCTGTTAACCATGGTTATCTCTAAAGAAACACGTGCAGTCATCATTGCAACTGCACAAAAATGGCCTAACAGGGAAGAGTATCGCAGCTAGAAATATTGCACCTCAGTCAACAATCTATCGGCATCATCAAGAACTTCAAGGAGAGAGGTTCCATTGTTGCCAAAAAGGGCTCCAGGGCGCCCAAGAAAGACCAGCAAGCGCCAGGACCATCTCTTAAAAGTGTTTCAGCTGCGGGATCGGGCTACCAGCAGTGCAGAGCTTGCTCAGGAATGGCAGCGAGGGCAGGTGTGAGTGCATCTGCACGCACTGTGAGGCGGAGACTCTTGGAGCAAGGCCTGGTCTCAAGGAGGGCAGCAAAAGAAGCCACTTCTCTCCAGAAAAAACATCAGGGACAGACTGATATTCTGCAGAAGGTACAGGGAGTGGACTGCTGAGGACTGGGGGAAAGTCATTTTCTCTGATGAATCCCCTTTTCGATTGTTTGGGACATCTGGAAAACAGCTTATTCGGAGAAGACGAGGTGAGCGCTACCACCAGTCTTGTCTCATGCCAACTGTAAAGCATCCTGAAACCATTCATGTGTGGGGTTGCTTCTCAGTCAAGGGAATCGGCTCTCTCACAGTCTTGCCTAAAAACACAGCCATGAATAAAGAATGGACCAGAATGTCCTCCGAGAGCAACTTCTCCCAACCGTCCAAGAGCAGTTTGGCGATCAACAATGCCTTTTCCAGCATGATGGAGCACCTTGCCATAAAGCAAAGGTGATAACTAGAGATGAGCGAGTAGTGTTCGATCGAGCTGGTATTCGATCGAATACTACGATATTCGGCGTGCTCGATTTCTTTCGAGTATAACGGCGATGGCGCACTTAGAATTCGTTTCCCCTCCCACCTTCCCTGGCGCTCTTTTTCCACCAATCACCATGCAGGGGGGGTATGACAGGCACGCTGAGCACGCTGGCAGCGCGAAAACGGCGTCTACATGCATTGGCTGGAAAAACCATGTGACCTCGAATATTAAAAACTCAGCTCTTCCTGCTCGTACGCATATGCTGCGTGAACTTAGTCAGGGACAGAGGCTGGAGAAGGGAGAGACAGGTTTTAGCTGTTGGACAGGCAGGAGCGTGGATTAAAAGCCCTTATCAGGGCTACTATAGTGCAGTACAGTGATAGCTTTACTACAATATACACTTTACAGAGAACGGCTGCCCGTATTCAGGGATAGCTGCTGGGAGTAGGGACAGAGAGAGGCATTA
>ONZH01012206.1:0-53775 GCA_900303285.1 Rhinella marina | reverse complement strand
TATGATAGTTACGCTCCTGCATCAGGCACAATAGTCTCTGACAAATTTAAAGAATTAATTCTAATTTTAAAATACATTGGGAAATAGATCTATTGAACAGATTGAAGTAGAATATAATTCTGACAAACATTAATGCATCAGGCACATTGGTCTGTCAACAACTGATTTTTTTTAATGAACTTTAAAATATATATATCCTGTATATATTTTTAAATGGTCAGTTGGACATAGTCTAATACACTATATGGTAACTGTGACACAGAACAATACGTCAGGTGTTCTAGCCTGTGAATCATCTGAATTGTTTTAATAACGTTTGATCAGTTAGACAGATTCTACAACAATATGTGGTCGCTAACTGTGACACACAGCAACACGTCAGGCACACTAGTCTGTGATCATGTTGATTTCAAAACATTTCTTAAATAGTCAATTGGACTGAGGCTGGTACAATATACAGTAATTGTGACACACACCAATACTTAAAGAGGCAATCGGTACCAGGATTAATACTGAAAGAGATTTGTGATTGTGAATTATGTGATGATGATTGGGCTGATGCATAATAATTATACAGCCTGAATACGTTAGACAATGGCACATGGACTCCAGTCTCTAAAATCACATCACTCTGTAAAATATTAATAAATCTAAATAGCTGTTGTCTTCACTGTGAAAGGACGTCTATGACATTAAACTGGTTGTATTCTGTGTTTTAAGATCTCTGTTCTCCATCTGATAGATGTCCTATCCCTCCAAAGTCTATCCCCAGAAATCCAGGGCCGTATTAGGGTTCACGGCTGCCCTAGGCACTCTCTGTCATGACGCCCCCCCATTCAGATCCCCCCCATTCTGTCCCACCATTTCAGATCCCCCCATTCTGTCCCACCATTTCAGATCCCCCCATTGTGTCCCACCATTTCAGACCCCCCCATTGTGTCCCACCATTTCAGATCCCTCCATGTTGTCGCCACCTTTTCAGATCCCCCCATTCTGTCCCCACCTTTTCAGATCTCCCCCATTGTGTTCCACCATTTCAGACCCCCCCCAATTGTGTCCCACCATTTCAGATCCCCCCATTGTGTCCCACCATTTCAGATCCCCCCCACTGTGTCCCACCATTTCAGACCCCCCCCATTGTGTCCCACCATTTCAGATCCCCCATTCTGTCGCCACCTTTTCAGATCCCCCCATTCTGTCCCCACCTTTTCAGATCTCCCCCATTCTGTCCCACCATTTCAGATCCCCCCCATTGTGTCCCACCATTTCAGATCCCCCCCATTGTGTCCCACCATTTCAGACCCCCCCATTGTTTCCCACCATTTCAGACCCCCCATTCTGTCCCACCATTTCAGATCCCCCCATTCTGTCACCACCTTTTCAGATCCCCCCATTCTGTCCCCACCTTTTCAGATCCCCCCATTCTGTCCCACCATTTCAGATCCCCCCATTGTGTCCCACCTTTTCAGATCCCCCCATTCTGTCCCCACCTTTTCAGATCCCCCCATTCTGTCCCCACCTTTTCAGATCCCCCCATTCTGTCCCCACCTTTTCAGATCTCCCCCATTCTGTCCCCACCTTTTCAGATCTCCCCCATTCTGTCCCACCATCTCAGATCCCCCCCCATTCTGTCCCACCTTTTCAGATCCCCCCCCCATTCTGTCCCACCTTTTCAGATCCCCCCATTCTGTCCCACCATTTCAGATCCCCCCATTCTGTCCCACCATTTCAGACCCCCCCATTGTGTCCCACCATTTCAGATCCTCCCATTGTGTCCCACCATCTCAGATCCCCCCCCCATTCTGTCCCACCATTTCAGATCCTCCCATTGTGTCCCACCATCTCAGATCCCCCCCCATTCTGTCCCACCATTTCAGATCCCCCCCCATTGTGCCCCACCCATTTCAGACCCCCCATTTCAGACCCCCCATTGTGTCCCATTTCAGATCCCCCCCCCATTCTGTCCCACCATTTCAGATCCCCCATTCTGTCGCCACCTTTTCAGATCCCCCATTCTGTCCCCACCTTTTCAGATCTCCTCCATTCTGTCCCAACCTTTTCAGATCTCCCCCATTCTGTCCCCACCTTTTCAGATCCCTTTTTGGCCTCCACTTCAGATCTCAGATCAGACAAGAAAAAAAAAAACAAACTTAAAAACTTACCTCCGGTCCTGGCTGTGTCCCCGCTCTCTCCTCTTCCAGGGGCCCGCGCTGAAGTCACCTGACCTCCTGCAGCATCAGGTCAGACGGCGCTCTGTATGTTCTGACGCTGCAGGCAGTCAGGACACAGCAGCGCCGGCCTCAGGAAGAGTAAGCAGGAGGAGGGGTAAGTACTGTACAGCGCTACCAGCGCTTCACTCCTCCTCCTCCTGCAGGCTAGCACTAGTATTCCCTTTATAAAGGGAAAAGTTTAGCACCAGTCCCCCCCCCTTCCCGGGGAAATAAAAAAAAACCTTTTCAAGATTGTTTTTGAACTTTTTTTTTTTTTCAACAATCCTTAGATTCTCCCGGTGGGGTGCCGCCCCCTGCAACCCGCCGCCCTAGGCACCGTGCCCCCGGTGCCTAGTTGCTAATACGGCCCTGCAGAGATCACATCCAGGTCCTTGCTAGAATGTTATATAGTGTCTATGACACATTTACAGAAGCTGTCTTCTGATCTGTAAAATGGTGAACACCTTTTTAGTGATTCATGCAGGACGAATAACAAAAATGTTTAACTCACTGAATGCCAAACTTTTTGAGAAATTCATAAAAATTTTATTTGAATAGAATGAATTTTCTCATCTCTAATAAAAAATGCATTACATGACATAATAAAATAAATTAATTGTTACATCTCATTGACTCAATGACACAGTGGATAACTCAAAATGGGACTTAGATAATTTTTGTCACTCAGACCCAAGGCTTCCTGTTTCTGATATCATATGCATTAAAGGGGTTGTGCATCCAATCACTTGGCTGGACCTGTAAAGGGAAGCTTACTTGCCTGCTCTAGCACCTTGTTCGTTCTCCTCCCAGCCTGCAATTCTCTGCTGGGCTCCCTCGCTGAAACCATCTGGTCTGAAGTTACTTTTCATGATGACATAATTCTTACACAACCCTTTTAATGTGAATAAGGCCATTCATGCAATTAACTTGCCTGACTTGACTTATCTGAAGACTGTTTTTGTATATACTGGCCAAAGGATAGAATTATTGCAGGGAGACAGATGACTGAGACTTTATTACTGAGAAACTATTCTATGCTGGACTTGTGGGATTCAGAAGAAGATATAAGATGCAGCAGTGCCGGTCTATATCTGTGTACTTTCTGTGCCTGTTAGTGCAGCTCATCCTCCTCCTGATAAGATTTTCAGTGTTACATTGTATACCCATGTCCATTGCTGTCCTGTTACTTCTATACGAAACATTATTCATTTAACTACTACTACTTCCATTTTTGGCTTCACCACCGGTCCCCCCTTTCCTTTCTCCGTGTGTAGTTGCTTCTAATTGTTAATAATCTGTATAAATGCTGGGCTGCCCTCTCTCTCTCTCCATGCCTTTAGTACGTTGGGTCTACACCCATATTCAGTTTACCAAGTTCTTTTATGGGCAAGTTTCCATAATTTATTTGCCCAGTAAAACTAATGATGAAGCCTAATAAGTAGAGATGAGCGAACGTGCTCGAAACGAGCACTGTACCGCTCGGCTCCCCTGCGCTAGCATAGGTGCTGGCAGCCACTTCAGTCCTCCTGAGGAGGACGGAAGCGGCTGCCGGCGCCCATGCGAGCGCAGGGGAGCCGAGCGGTACAGTGCTCGTTTCAAGCACGTTCGCTCATCTCTACTAATAAGCAATCTGTGTGACCAAGGGAAACCAGAAGATGCAAACAACTGGAGAACATATGAAGTAGATCAAACTCATCTAGATTAGAATTAAATTTAAAATTTGCATTTTGGTGGGTTTAAATAAAAAACTCTCTGATCTCTTCTCATCAGTTGCTGATGTGCCACCCTAATCTAAGATGACTGAGATCAAGGGCATTCTTAACCTAACCCCTTCCATCCAGTCCTACTGTTATAGGGGTTGTCCTCTTTTTTACTACTGCTGACCTATCCTCATGGTAGGTCATCAATATCAGATCGTCCGGGTCCTCCGGCACCCCCGACGATCAGCGGTTTGAAAAGAGGGCAGCGCTCATATGAGAGCTGCTTTCTCTGCTCTGTTCACCTGCTCGCTGTAGCATTTGCAGTGATGAGCAGGTAAACAGAGAAGAGAAGGCAGCGGTTGTACAAAAAAAAAAAAAAAGGACAACCCCTTTAAAGACATACTTGGAAAACATTACATACATTACTCCAGAACATACAGGGTCGTACATCCCCACTTATGTACCTCTTACATCCATTGACTTCTCTGATGTAGACATTCTTTTTCCTCTTTTTTCCCCGTCAGCCCAGACCGCCATGGTGACTTCTTTCAGCCGCTCCTCGTCTCTACAGAGTTTAACAGACATCTTACTTTTCTACTTTTCCATCATCCTTTCAACACCCCATCCCACCCCCCCATACTATACTGCAGAAACAGTCCCCCTGAAAATACTGGTACCACACAGGAAAACAATACCCCTTTTCCTTTCAGATCAGATCCCCATATCAAACCCCAGATGAGACCCCCCCATCTCCAGACCCCTATTAGACCTCCAAACCCTCATATCTGACCCCCATTATACCTCTAGACAACCAATCGGACCCTCATTAGACCTCCAGACCCCCATTAGACCTCTCTAGACCCTCAGTCAGACCCTTTAGACCCCCATTCTGACCCCCCTTCAGACTCTTCAAGCCCCTAATCACACACCCCTTCTGGCCCCTAATCACACCCCCTTCAAAATCTTCAGGTCCCTAATAAGACCTCTCCTTCTGGCCCCTAATAATCAGACCCCCCTTCTGGCCCCTATATCAGACGCCCCCTTCAGTCCCCCATATCAGACCCCACTTCAGGCCCCATATCAGACCTCAGATCAGACTATAAAACAGAGAAATAAACTTACCTCTCCTGCTGTGTTTCTCCTCTCCCTGCCAGGCTGTCTCCACGCTCTTTCCGGGGCCCGTGCTGCAGTCACCTGACCTCCTGCAGCGTCAGGTCAGAGTGCGCTCTGTACGTCTTGACGCTGCAGGCAGTCAGGACACAGAACCGCGGGCCTCAGGAAGAGAGAGCAGGAGGAGGGGTAAGTACTGTACAGCGCTACCAGCGCTTTACTCCCCCTCCTCCTGCATACTAGCGAGCGCTTCTCACTAGTATTCCCTTTATAAGATGCACTGCATCTTACGTATAAAGGGAAAAGTAGAGCACCACTGGCATGGGGAGGCCTCTGCGACCCCTATAGCTATGCCAGTGACTGAGATCGACTTGAGCAATTAGTTTTCCATATTGCAAACATTTTACATTAATATACGGTACTTTTTATTAAAAAAATAAGTCCCAATATCAATATTTAATTCATAATTTAGTATACATTCACTTCTTGAATTTTTTTTTTTATTTGAACATTCTGTTATGAAAACAGAAAGACAAAAAAAAAAAAACTGGATCCATCATGAAATGAACAGCTTCCGATGTACCCAATGAACTATAATAGAGTCCACTGAGCTCTCATCAGGCAGCCCAGCATATTACAGGTCAAATTAGTGCGGTATGTTGTGGTATTGTGTCCTGTTTGTGACAAAACCTAGGATAGAGATGTGACTCTAGCTTATACTGAAAGAAGACATTTTGAAAACAAAATTCTGAATGACCTTTTTACTTCTCGGTTGTTCATACTGTAGATGATAGGGTTCAACATCGGGCAGATAATTACATAAAAAATTGAGATATATTTCTCTTGATTTGATGAGTACTGAGACGATGGTCCAAAATATGTAAACATGCCCGTCCCGAAAAACAGAATGACTACGATGACGTGGGAAGTGCACGTGGAAAAGGCTTTAGATCTTCCTGCCGAGCGGATCATCAACACAGAAGATAAAATACAGATATATGACAATAGAATGAGCACAAAAGGGAGGAGAAGTGAGATAAAACTGATGGAAAATATCCCAACCTCATTAAAATGAATATCTGCACAAGACAACTTTGTGACGGCCAGAAGCTCACACATGAAGTGGTTTATGTGGTTACGATCACATAGCTTTGTTGGCACCAATAAGGTTGGGAAAATGTAGATCAGGAAACTAAAAACCCACACAAAAACTATTAATTGATAGCAAACGCTCCATCTCATCAGAACTGGATAGCGAAGCGGCCTGCAGATGGCAATGTATCGGTCGTAAGCCATAAGCACAAGAAGCTGACACTCGGTTCCCCCCATTAATAGTACAATGTAGAGTTGTACGCCACATGCCAGGATGGAAATGGATCTGCAAGATGAAAAAAGGTCAGACAACAATCTGGGCACAGCAGTTGTCGAATAACAAAGGTCTATAAAGGATAAATTGCAGAGGAAAAAGTACATTGGGACATGAAGACGAAAGTTTGTTAGGATGATGCATATTATAAGACAGTTTCCAATGATGGTTAATGAGTAAATGGTCAAAAATAGAAAAAAGAGAGCAATGTTTGTGAATAAATCTGTAGAAAAACCCAATAGAATGATTTCTGTGATTATGGTTTGGTTGTCCATGTCCATCCTAGTCAAACATTGGGGTCATATTCTCCTGAAGTTTGTCAGATTACCTGTAAGCTATTTCAGTCTCTGGAAGGTTCACTAATGGTGGAATATACAACTGATATAGGAACTATGATTTAATTCAAGGAGCAGAGCTCAACGCCACCAGGACTTGTGAAATGAACTTCTTTAGTCTATTGAAAGAAAATAAAATAGTAAAAAAATGTCAAAGTCAGTTATATATTACCGTATTTTTCACCCTATAAAATGCAGCGGCCCATAAGCACTTAGGTTTTAGAGGAGGATAATAATAAAAAAAATGTTTTTCATTAGATCTCAGATCAGACCAGCAATTAGACCACCAATGTTAATCAGAACTCAGCTCACAGCCCCAATCAGACCCTGAATGTTAATAAGACTCCAGTAAGACCTCAGATCAGACCCACAATCAGACCTCAGCTCAGACCCCAATGGGAATGACTCCCAATCAGACCTCAGATAAGAGCCACAATATAAATAAGAGTCCATTGAGTCCTCAGATCATCCCCTTGCCTCAAATCATCTGCCCATGCCTCATGGGAGACCGCAACCTCAGTACAGACCCCCAGCCTCAGATCTGCCCCCAGCCTCAGAGCATCCCCCAGCCTCAGTACAGACCACCAGCCTCAGAGCAACACCAGCCTCAGTACTGACCCCCAGCCTAAGATCATATAAAATAAAAAAATCCACTTACTTCTCCTGCTCAGGACGCCACCACTCCTCACTTTCAGTGCGCTTCTTCTTGCCGTCGGCTGCACTGTGTGCCGACAGGCACAGCATGAAGTCACAGAGCTCCCTCACGCTGTGTGCAGGCACAACACAGCCGACAGCAGAGGATTAGGAGACGGTGAGTACAGAGCCCAGGGAGTGCTGCATTCATGACATTTTCCCCCCACTTTTGAGGAAAAAAGTGCATCTTATGGGGCAAAAAATACGGTATATGCTCTATGTCCCCACTCCCAATTTCCATCAAAAGAAGGAATAATTGCAACAATTGGAGGTTTGGGCCAGCATGTAAGATCTCCTCAATCGTTTAGAGACTCAAATTCCACATCCTACTTTATTTGTAAAACATAGTTATATAAAGGTTTTAATTCTGTTGTTTTTTTCTTCACAAAAACAGCATCTAAAGTAAAAGGATTTCATTAAAAAAAACTAAAAAAATCAGTAATAGGCTGGGATTTCACTGTCTGATATTTTTATGCAGCTTTAATGCTAAAGCCAGGAATGGATGAACACCACAGTGCAAGTATAAAGGAAAGATGGAGCCTCCTATGTTTTAATCTGCAGTAGAGGGTATCTGGAAAGTTTGGGTTTACAATGTGGTGTTTGTGATGTTTTTGACATGCTGTGCACTGTGACACCAGCAGATGGAGTATGGGTGACAATAGGAATTGAGCAAACCACTCCAATTCACCTCCTCTTGATAGGAGTGAACTGGTTCAGCTTCCTGTCCGGATGGAGATTTCACTTGGCAAGACTGGAGTGAGGGATCATGTCCATCTGCTCCTGCTTCAAAGGCTTTTGGGACTAGAGATCCAGCTCATCTGTAAGGACCACTACTCCAAGGAGACTGCTCTGTTCCAGGCCACAGAAGTTCTGCAATCTACAGCATTTACATTCAGCAGAGTAACATAGTAACATAGTTTATAAGGCTGAAAAAAGACATCTGTCCATCCAGTTCGGCCTGTTTTCCTACAAGTTGATCCAGAGGAAGGCAAAAAACCCTGTGGGGTAGAAGCCAATTTTCCTCACTTTAGGGAAAAAAATTCCTTCCCGACTCCAATCAGGCACCAGAATAACTCCCTGGATCAACGACCCCTCTCTAGTAACTATAACCTGTAATATTATTACACTCCATAAATACATCCAGGCCCCTCCTGATCTCTTATAGTGAACTTACCATCACCACCTCCTCAGGCAGAGAGTTCCATAGTCTCACTGCTCTTACCGTAAATAATGAGTGATCAGTATAACAGCTATACAAACCCTGCTGAAGGTGAAGGAATACAGTTTGGACACTCATCATGTAAACAACATTCAGGACAGACTCGCTCACAAGTCTGAGCATAGTAGAGAAAGTCCAGCTCTCGGGTGGGGCATAAATAGCCAATCAAGCAGAGATCCCAATGGTGTGTTCACACCTTGCAGTACAATCCAGAAAAAGCAGGTTGGATCCAGTGAATAAAATATGTATACATTTATTGAAAATAAGTAAAACAACACACAGAAAAAGAATCTGATGTGTTTCGACCAGTATGGTCTTAATCATATGTGCACAATTCTGCATTTCACAAATGAACACCTATAGCCACAAGTGCCAGCTTATTGCTGTTACCAAGAGAATCAGGAGAGAGAGACTTTTGCCGGCTAGTATACTCAGAGTGCCAGAGTCAGCCACCAAAGCTCATCACCAAGGGAGAGTATTCCCTGTGTACAAACTACTGCTGGATGTACTACTGTACAACTTATCCTTTGCATTTAGTAATGAGACAGTTTTTGTTATTTTACTTCAACCTGATTCTTGAAAACGCCTTTTAACTGCAATGCTTCCCGAAAAGCGATGGTCTTATCATTTCATCAGGACCACTACCACTCCAAACCTCTTTATCAGCTCCTCAGGAGCCACTCCTCCCAGGGTGCCGAGTAGTAGTCATAGCAAAATTCCCAAATTCCAGAATCACTATACACTATAAAATAAAAGTATTAAAGTGTATAGTATAAACGATCAAACAATCAATTCAAAAAAGTTTTTTTTATGTCATTAAACCTTAAAAATGAAAAAAAGTACTATTTTACACTCTATCTATCTATCTATCTATCTATCTATCTATCTATCTATCTATCTATCTATCTATCAAGATAAACATGATTGTTATCCATAATCACCCAATCTATTAAATTATCCCATTATTTAACACCCATAGTCAATGCTGTGATAAATATAAATCTGCAATGCTAGAGTTGTCTTTTGTTTGCACCCTCCCATCCCAAGAAGTAGGAATAACAATCACAAAATGGTGTCAATCGTCCCACAAAAAAAAGTGCTCTCACGGAGTATACATTTTTAAAAGTTAAAATATCTTTTTAATGTTGTAGAAAGAGTAAAACATAAACACCATATAAATTGTATTTCTTTATAATTTCACTGAATAAAGTAAACATGCTATTATTACTGCACAGTAAAGATTGTAAAAACAAAACCCTAAAAGCAGTGGCGGAATTGCTTTGTTTTTTCACACTATTATCTCAAAAAAGTTATACAATACAACAGAGGTACTCCAAACTGGTGACATTAAAAAGCACAATTCATGTTGCATTAAAAAAAGCCCCAATATGACTATTTTGACTGAAAAAAAAAAATCAAATTATGGCTTTTAAAAAGCAGAGATAGAAAAAAATAAATAAAAATAAAATAACTTGAGCCTAATGTACCAAAGTAGGCAACATCCTTAAAGAGGGTCTGTCAGCACGATCATCTAAATATCATATACTCTATGTACTATAGCATTACCACATTAAGATCTGCTTAGTCATGTAATATACATATCACTACTTGATTCACAGGCACTTTCTCATATGCATATAAAAAAATGCAGCTAATTTCAGAAAAACGTATAGTTTTAATCAGCATCATGAGCTCTACCAGGAAGTATGTCTGGTTTAATAGGGTTGATCCTGCTGGCAGAGCCTCTTTAATCCATTAATGCATATACAGTTACAAACTGGAATGTAGTGAAGCTTCCCAACCCTGTCATACCAAACTACCTGAGAAGTCTGACAGAGAGCCTGTGAAAATGCCCTAGATTATAGGGAATAAAAATTAGAGTGTAAAAAAGCGGAAAAAAAATAAAAGTTAAAATCATCAAATTTCTGAAAGTTTTGATGTATATATACAGTACAGACCAAAAGTTTGGACACACCTTCTCATTCAAAGAGTTTTCTGTATTTTCATGACTATGAAAATTGTAGATTCACACTGAAGGCATCAAAACTATATATTAACACATGTGGAATTATATACTTAACAAAAACGTGTGAAACAACTGATAATATGTCTTATATTCTAGGTTCTTCAAAGTAGCCACCTTTTGCTTTGATTACTGCTTTGCACACTCTTGGCATTCTCTTGATGAGCTTCAAGAGGTAGTCACCTGAAATGGTTTTCACTTCACAGGTGTGCCCTGTCAGGTTTAATAAGTGGGATTTCTTGCCTTATAAATGGGGTTGGGACCATGAGTTGTGTTGGGCAGAAGTCAGGTGGATACACAGCTGATAGTCCTACTGAATAGACTGTTAGAATTTGTATTATGGCAAGAAAAAAGCAGCTAAGTAAAGAAAAACAAGTGGCCATCATTACTTTAAGAAATGAATCAGTCCGAAAAATTGGGAAAACTTTGAAAGTGTCCCCAAGTGCAGTCGCAAAAAACATCAAGCGCTACAAAGAAACTGGCTCACATGAGGACCGCCCCAGGAAAGGAAGACCAAGAATCACCTCTGCTGCGGAGGATAAGTTCATCCGAGTCACCAGCCTCAGAAATCACAGGTTAACAGCAGCTCAGATTAGAGACCAGGTCAATGCCACACAGAGTTCTAGCAGCAGACACATCTCTACAACAACTGTTAAGAGGAGACTGTGTGCAGCAGGCCTTCATGGTGGAAACCACTGCTAAGGACAGGCAACAAGCAGAAGATACTTGTTTGGGCTAAAGAACACAAGGAATGGACATTAGACCAGTGGAAATCTTTGCTTTGGTCTGATTAGTCCAAATTTGAGATCTTTGGTTCCAACCACCGTGTCTTTGTGCGACGCAGAAAAGGTGAACGGATGGACTCTACATGCCTGGTTCCCACCGTGAAGCATGGAGGAGGAGGTGTGATGGTGTGGGGGGGGCTTTGCTGGTGACACTGTTGGGGATTGAAGGCATACTGAACCAGCATGGCTACCACAGCATCTTGCAGCGGCATGCTATTCCATCCGGTTTGCGTTTAGTTGGACCATCATTTATTTATCAACAGGACAATGACCCCAAACACACCTCCAGGCTGTGTAAGGGCTATTTGACCAAGAAGGAGAGTGATGGGGTGCTATGCCAGATGATCTGGCCTCCACATTCACCAGACCTGAACCCTTTGCGAGATGGTTTGGGGTGAGCTGGACCGCAGAGTGAAGGCAAAAGGGCCAACAAGTCCTAAGCATCTCTGGGAACTCCTTCAAGACTGTTGGAATACAATTTCAGGTGACTACCTCTTGAAGCTCATCAAGAGAATGCCAAGAGTGTGCAAAGCAGTAATCAAAGCAAAATGTGGCTACTTTGAAGAACCTAGAATATAAGACATATTTTCAGTTGTTTCACACTTTTTTGTTAAGTATATAATTCCACATGTGTTAATTCATAGTTTTGATGCCTTCAGTGTGAATCTACAATTTTCATAGTCATGAAAATACAGAAAACTCTGAATGAGAAGGTTTGTCCAAACTTTTGGTCTGTACTGTATATTTTTTTTCCCTACACAGTGAATATTTCAATGGTAAAAAATACCTCGCATAGCTCTGTGGACACAAAGATATCTAAAAGTTATGGATGTCAAAATATGATGATTTTCAAATATTTAGATTTTTTTAGTAGTAAAACATTACAAAAATATACAAATTTGTAATTGCTGTAATCTTACTAACCTGAAAAATAAGAATATTATGTCATTTTTTGCACATAGTGAACGCCATAATAACACACCAAAAAAACTCGGAATTGTATTTATTTTTTCAATTTTCCGCACAAAGAATTTTATTTTCAATTCAAGATTAAATGGTGTCATTGAAAAATACAGCTTGAAAAAAAAAATGACAACATTTCAGAAGGTAGAAAAATTATTAAAAAGCAAAAGAAAAAATTGTCCCTGTCCTTAAAGGCTATATACACCTTTGGGGGAATTTCTTTTATGATTTTATTTTACTCATTTTTGGCTAAAAATATTTTTTTCAATTGGTCTTTATTAAAAATATTGAGCTATTCTGTCAGAAGGGGTTAACTGTTTTTCTAGCTGTGTGAATCCTACCATCACTTGCAGGTCATACAACCCTTATCTCTAAATTATTAAGAAGTAATAAACACTTATTTAAGCCACATTTTTGTCAGTATAATAAGGATTGAGCTTTGATGCGTATTTATGAGGGCAGAGAGCAGAGATAAGAAGCAGTCAGCTCCCTGTCTGAAAGAGCAGAGAGAAAATTCAGATCCTGCTAGTAGAGCATCTCAGCCCTGCACAGAGATGAGGGCTCCGTATTTTTTAATAAAGACCAATTGAAAAAAATATTTTTAACTCATAATAAGTACACTGCAATGATGCCCCTAAGGTGTGCATAGCCTTTAAAAGGTTATCAATCGGTTTGATAACAAGGAAAATTTGCAGTATACCTACACACTTTCTGACCGTTATATATGTTTATACCCTTAACATAATGTCGCACATTGTTACTTTTTCCAGAAAAATCTGGATCTGGAAATCTAGATTGAAATTATGAAAGAACAAGAAGAAAGAGTATTTTTTTTAACTCTTTGAGCCTTAGAGATCCTTCACAATCAGAATTTTAAAACTTGTACAAAAATAGCCATGCTTTGGTGACTTTTTTTTATTTTTCGTGGTGTTTTTGAACTGGTATAGAGAACCCTACAAAAAAAAACAATGAACATTGTGCATTTTGAAAGAACACTAAAAAAAAGACCACAAACCAAAAAGCTGCATATATAGACTTTAAGTCAAACTGGTGTAAAGTAGAACTGGATTAGTTGCCCATAGCAACCAATCAGATATCACCTTTCATTTTTCACAGCTCCTTTGGAAAATGAAAGGTGCAATCTGCCAGTTCTACTTTACACCAGTTTTATAGATCTCCCCCTATGTGCTGAGCGAGCCTAAATTTATTTTGTGTTTTCTTGGTGAAATGTGTGACATCACCATACCTGGATTGATGGCTGGGATTAGGCTGGGAATTAATTTAAAAGCTGATCAAGTGCAGAAGATTTAAGACGGATGACAGCTTCTTTTGGCCAGATCTTCCTAATCAAAACAAAAGCAGAAGACAAGATGCTGGATGATGTCTCTACATAGTCCAGAACTTCATCTGAGGATCTACAGAAAGCTCTCACATCTACTTAGGTGCATTAGAGTCTACAATAGAGAGGCTACATACAAGATATTGTCATTTGGAGTGCCAAGAGGACCGCCGAAGTCTAGGAGAAGACTAAAGTCTGTTCGTGAAAAATTAAGAAGCACATTACTGCTATAGAGAATCTATGTGTAGTCCTCCAGTTTTCCTATCTTGGTCCATATGAGTAGGACGAGACACATGTCGCACTTCATTCACCAAAGACTCTGTCTATTCAAATTAACCAGCTTTTAACACATTCAAAACAGTACATCAATAATTAGCCAGCCCTTGAGAGTATTATAGTGCCGGCCACATGAGGCATCAAATGACGGTGAACATGGGATTACGTCCTATATTAGAAAAATTAGAATAATACAAATCATCTTGTGGGTTCTATGAATTCCTGTTACCTTTACCAATAGGCCTAAATACTGGATAGACCAAATCTAAAAAACATAAAAGTTCACTCAAAAATATTGCTTCACGCAAATTAGAATTTCTTAGAAGTAGAGATGATCGAACCGATCAAGATTCGGTCCGGTTTGCCGAATTTTTTAAAAAGTTTGGTTCGTTCCCAAATCGGTTTTAGCCCAACCAAGGTTGCTCTAATTGTCCTGAAATTTGGTATATAATCCCCTCTAGCCTCCTTTATCCTAGGATAAAAACTTATCTCTTTTTTGTTTATTTTTTATGATTTTTTCCCCCTACACCATCCCTCCTCCCCAAGCTCTGGAATAGTACATGATGTCTGAATGACACTGACATACATAGCTATGTGTAAACGCACATTTGACAGTGTTACCATACACCATGTTTAAAAACACACCGCACCGGCACATGTCTCATGCTTTTTCATATTTCAAAGCTTTCAAAAATTGTCCATTATCAGGGGCAGATGATGTTTTTACACACACGCTGTTATGAAGAAGTGTCTTTGGGTAACGTGATGGTTAGAAAGTGGAATAAGTGGCATGATGGAGGCCACAGCATGTAGCTGCTGTACGTAACATGATGCTAGGTAGGCAGACATACAGACAGGCAGCAAAAGTGGCAAGATGGGGCACCAGTAGCAAGGACAGGTCTATTGATCCTCGGTATTGATACAGTAATCACGTACATATGCTGCCTCATGCAATCTACCCCCACTCCAAAAAAAAAAAAAAAAAAACAAGTTAAATTTCAACTGCATGGAAAGTGAGTACAAGAAAACTGACCCTCAGGCATTAGTGGCATGATGCAAGCCCCAGCATTGCCTTGACTGTGAGAAAATGTTGATATTGACGCAGTAATCAAGTAAATTTATGCTGCGCCTTAAAGAAATGTAACCAAACCACCTCTGATTTTTTTTTTTTTTTTGTGGAAACTGAATACACATAAACTGATGATTGAGACATTAGCAGCATGAGGCAAACAGCAGCCATACAGAATGTGATAATAGACAGACAGACAGCAACAGTGGCAATATGGGACGCTGCCATCAAGACATGCTGGGCGAGGTCTATAAATCAGAATCAGTGTGAAAATCCTCCTGAATCCAGGCTTGGTTCATTTTGACAAAAGTGATGTTTTGGACACTGGTGGAGAACAACTTGGTCAGTTCGGGTGTCTCCACGCCCTCTGCAGTGCTGCAACCCCTCTCTGAGATAACACTGGAGGCAGGGCAAGAAAGAAGATAGAGAGCATGCTGTGCCAGTTCGGGCCGCTGTTCTAGTCTGCCTGCTCAGAAATCTATGAGGTCAAGGAACTGGGTATGCGACAGAGACTGGTCATAGTTTACGTAGACCTGAACCTGGATGTTGAGGCAGGAGCTGACGGCTTGCTGACTGGCCTCAGTAAAAAAAAAAAAAAATGCTCCATCATGTTGAAGAGACTTAAATGACTACTGCTGCTTCTACTATTGCTTGTGGTGGAGGGAAGGGGGTGACTGCGGAGGGCGAAGGGGGGCCTCCCTTTCAGACAGCAGTCTTCTGCTTGTCATAAGCTTTGGCAAGCTGCATACACAGTGTTTCCTAATAGTACCATAATTTGTCCTCCCTTTCTGCCAGAGGAAAACATTACCCCATCTTGGTAGCGAGTAGAGATGAGCGAATCGATTCGCTTGTTTGTTTTTATTTTTGTTGCCCTTCGTTTGTCCTCACCTAGATGGACATGGATTGTCACGACTCCCCTCGTAAAAAAAAAAGTTTTAAACAAGTTGCGCATATGTGCGCCTCATCCCTTTTTCCCCCTTTTCAGGTTATTGGGGAGCCCTTTGAAAGAGGGTTTTTTAATGAACCTTTGCTGCTATTTTTTTTACTCATTTGGATCACAATTTTACCTATGTGGATTACAAATTGAAACTGAGTTTGGGACTCTGTTCCAGTTGTATGACAAGCGCCAGAAGAAAAGAGAATTAAACGTGCCCGTGAGCAGACTGTGTAGGTGATATTTGAAATGTTTACATTATACCTATAATGTATTTTCACTATATTGTTTGCACTGGATTTTTTGCACTAATGTTTTTACCTTTCAGCAATGTTTTCAAGTATGTTGCCCATTGTGTGTATTTCTTTACAGGTACCGCAATGGGTCCTCATATTCACTTTATAGTATTGTGGATGATTGTACTATGCACTTAGCCGGATAGACAGCACCTTACTTGTTCTACTTCAAATATACATACTGCCTCTGAGGGCGATTTCAGATCTGACCATTTACGCTGGATCTGGCCCGGGGTCCGCAAGGTGTTGAAACGATGGCGCAAGCCTCGGATCACCTGCTGGATCACCTCCTTTTTATGCTGGTTCGGGTGGCGGTGTTTGCCATCGTAAATCGTAATCCTGCCGGTCCATCAGCCGGACTATGTATTTCAGCTGTGCAGCAGAGCTAAATGATGAGGATTGCCTGGATGCCATTTTCTAAAATTCGCACTGCCTCTGAGGAGTTAACGCCGCGGCCTCTCGCCGTACGTGCCTGCATATTACGTAATCGCGTACACAATAGTACGCTGAGGATTCGTAAGCTATTTGTACGCTCAAGAAGTTGCGAGTGTTCGTTATTAGTGTGCGAATGTTCGCTAATAGCACATAACAATGTATATTTTGTACGCAAATACAACAAATCTATTCGGCGAATATACGAATCTTAGGAAAAGTTTGGCGAATGTTCGGCGAATAATTTTTTTAATGATTCGCTCATCTCTAGTAGCAAGGGTCTAAAAGCATGGCTATCCAGTTATCATCAGACTGCTTGATGTTAACGATACACCTGTCACTGTATAAGCAAGCCACCATGTATGTGGCCATTCTGGTCACTGTGCCCGAGGAGCCACTTCTTTCAGGCTCCACCCCCCACTGAGTCTATTGGGTGTCTTTGCTAGTGCCATCCTCTTCATTGTCCTCTTGCTCCTCCACCTCTTCTTCTCTTCTTGCAGTGGCAGCAACTCATCTTCCTCATCCTCTTCAATGGTATATTCCCTTTGTGAGTGCCCAACAGCTATACGGCGGACATCAAGATGCGTCCGCTGATCTTCTTCTGCCGTAGCCCCCTACTGCATGAGTGTCAGCGTCTGTTCTAAGATAAATATGAGAGGGATTATGGCACAGTTGTCCGTACAGATAAACTCCTCTTCGAAGAGCTTCAGCACCTGACAGGTGTCTCCAATGAGCTGCCACTACCTCACCTAAAAGCAACACATGATCTCTTCTGCTGAGGCTGTCTGGTGCATGACAAAGTCGTTCATGGCTTTTTACTGTTCGTACAGATGCTCGAGCAAGTGCCATGTTGAATTCCAATGAGTCACGGATTAAGTGATGTAGCGGCAGGCTATTCAGTTGTTGTAGGTCCAGGAGAGCATTCCTCACGACATAAGAGTGACCAAAATGCTTGGACAGTCTCCTGGACTTTGTCAGCACCTTAATCAAGCCAGTGTACTTGTTTATAAAGCATTGCACCACTACGTAGGTTGATAATGTGTACCATGCAGGGAGCATGTGTTATTTCAGGGTGACAGCCAACGGGATGCTTGCTGCTTGATGTACTTAAGCCATTGCTCGCAAGTGTGGCTAGTTTCTTCTAGGCCAATGTGATAGGAAGGAGGGGTAGTGCGAACAACTCTGTGCCCAGCTGCTGTCCATAGAGGAGGAGTAGGCAGATAAGTGTCTGGTATGGGCGCCATGCTAGCACAATCATAGGGAAGTCAGAAGGACCTGGCTTCGTTGCCGAGATGTTGCCTTGCCACTGCTGGAATAAAACTTTCACAAAGTAGGCCGTGAAAGACATACACTGTTCTTGACCATAAGAGTTAATCTAGATGTCCCTATTGAGAATTGTAGGAAGCGTCTCATGTTATCTGCTACATGAGAGTACAAGGCAGGGATAGCTGTTTGGGAGAAATAATTCCGGCTAGGAATGTAGCAAGGCTGAGATCATGCTATTAGCTCCCTAAAGGCAGCAGATTCAACTAAATGGTATGGCAGCAACTGCACTGCGAGCAAATTGGCTAGGTGGGAATTAAGCTTGCACACCATCGGATTTCTGGCCACGTAGATTTTAGAGATGAGCGAACATGCTCGTCCGAGCTTGGTGCTCATTCGAGCATTAGGATATTCACATATGCTCGCTACTTGGACGAGCATATCGCGATCCTTGAGGAAATGTCAACTTCCTCTTCCTGCACTTCCACTTCCTCTTCCTGTACAGTGTCCCCTATGCTGTATTCTGCCCCCTGCCCTGTACTGTGTCCCCTATGCTGCACTATGTGTGCCCCGTGCCCTGTACTGTACCCCCTATGCTGCATTGTGCCCTCTATGCTGTATTATGCGTGCCCCCTGCCCCCTATGCTGTATTTTACCCCCTGCCCTGTACTGTGCCCCCATGCTACACAGTGTGTGCCTCCTGCCCTGTACTGTACCCCCTATAATGCACTGTGCCCCCTATGCTGCACTGTATGTGCCCCTGCCTTGTACTGTGCCCCCTATGCTGCACTGTGTGTGCCCCCCTGCCTTGTACTGTGCCCCCTATGCTGCACTGTGTGTGCCCCCTGCACTGCACTGTGTGTGCCCCCTGCCCTGTGCCCCTGCACTGCACTGTGTGTGCCCCTGCCTTGTACTGTGTCCCCTATGCTGCACTATGTGTGCCCCCTGCCCTGTACTCCCTATGCTGTATTGTGCCCTCTATGCTGCCCTGTACCCCATGCTGTATTTTTTCCCCCTGCCCTGTACTGTGGCCCCTATGCCACACAGTGTGTGCCTCTTATCCTGTACTGTACTCCTTGCCCTGTACTGTGCCCCCATAAGCTGTACTGTGTGTGCCCTCCCGGCCTGTACTGTGTGCCCCTGCACTGTACTGTACCCCCTATGCTGTATTTTGCCCCCTGCCCTGTACTGTGCCCCCCATTCTGCACTGTGTGCCCCCTGACCTGTACTGTACCCCCTGTGCTGTATTTTTCCCCCTGCCCTGTACACTGCTATGCGCCCTATAATGCACTGTGCCCGCTATGCTGTCCTGTGCCTCTGCCTTGTACTGTGCCCCCCATACTGCACTATGTGTGTCCCCTGCCCTGTGAACTCTCCCTTACATATGCACATATAGGATGCCAGGATAGTCATGAAGGGGGGGCACCATACAAAATTTTGCAGTGGGGCCCAGTCAGTTCTAGCTACACCCCTGATGCCAGCCATGGGTTGTACATAAACTAATAACATGAAAAACAAAAACAATATTTTACAGGAGGGTCAACTACAGACACTCCAAAACAATTTTTTAGGAGGGTCTACTTCGGACACCAAAACAAATTTTTGGGAGGCTCACCTACAGACATTTGACTGCAATCTCAGTCTGACCAAGGCATTGGTGGTGTAATTGCCATGCTGTGTCAGGCTAAATTTTTGGGTGCTTCACCTGCTACCTCAATCTAACTTGGTCACTTGTTGGTGTCACTACGCTGTCACCATGATGTGTCAGGCTTATGCCTGCGTCGTGGGGTGGGGGATAGCACAGCAGTGCCAGCATGAGCAGTGGTGTCACCTGCAGGCGGTGATTGACCTTCGTTGCACCTAGTTGGGCGCTTTCCTAACATGTGCCAGCACATGTGCCTTGCCCATCTTGGTCTGGGTCAGCACAATTGCCTTGAGGGTCACCACCAGGCTGTTGCCCAGAATTTGGCATAATGGTACGATTAGGCAGCCTCAGAGGCATCCATGCATGCTGCCCCTGCTGTTTCCTGTCCATTTCCGTGGTGTTTCCATCATTTTCTGAGGTTTCCAGGTTTTCACCCAGCCTTCCCTAGGCAAGCATTGGTCCCCTGCAAAAAATGCTTGAGTCTCCCATTGACTTCAATGGGGTTCGTTATTCAAAACGAGCACCCGAGCATCGGGAAAAATTCGATTCGAATAACGAGCACCCGAGCATTTTAGTGCTCGCTCATCTCTAGTAGATTTGCTTTCTGGCCACGCATTATCTTTTCGATGGCTGTCAAAGAGCAGGGGAAGAGAAATCTGAGCATTAGAAGCAGAAATTGAAAAAGTCCCAAAAAATGACCTGATCTATAAAAGTATCATGTTACTAATCCTGTGCTGTGAACTCAGTAAAAAATAATGTTAAAAACTATGAAAGAGTTGCTGTTTTTGTCACCTCCACAAAAAAATAAATAATAAGTGATCAAAAAGTTACAGCTTGTTACGCAAGAAACAAGTCCATGCGCAGCTACACTGGTGAAAAAATAAATAAAAAAAGTAATTTGTTTTTAACACAAAAGTGATTTTATGCTTAAAAAGTAATAAAACATGAAAACATTATATACATTTGGCATTGCTATAACCATATCAACACACAGAATAAAATTATCATATATTTACCGCAAGAACCCCATAAAAAATAAAAAACACTGACAGAATTGCCATTTCTACCCACTTCACCTCCACATAAAATAGTATAATGAGTGATAAAAATGATATATGTACCCCAAAATAGTTCCAATAAAAACTACTTCACAAAACAAGTTATCACAAAGTTACATTGGTGAAAAAATAAAAATGTTATGGACTTTAGTATATGACGATGCAAAATATCATACATTTTTAACACAAAAACGATTTTATGATGAAAAAGTAGTAAAACATAAAAAACTATATCAATTTGGTATTTCCATAACCATATGAACCCACAGAATAAAATTATCATATATTTACAGCAAGAGGAACCACATAAAAATAAAAAAACACTGACAGAATTGCCATTTTTGCCCACTTCACCACAAAAAATGGTATAAAAAGTAATCAAACAGATATATATACCCCAAAATACCATTAAAAACTTCAGCCTGTCCTGCAAAAAAACAAGCCTTCACACAGCTACATTGGTGAAAAAAATGAAAATGTTATGGCCCCTAAAAAACTATTTCAGTAAATTAAATCCTGATGCCTCTTGATCCCTTCTGAATGCTGCCGTGCCCCCAAACAGAGGTTTACGAGCACATATATGGTGTTGCCGTATTCAGGAAGAAAATGCATAACAAATTGTGGGGTGCATTTTCTTGTGTTACTCTCGTGATAATTTTTGGCTAAATCAACATTATATTAGAAATAAAAGTCAATTTTTCATTTTCACAGCCATGTGTTTCTAAATCTTGTGAATTAATTGTTGGGTCAAAGCATTCACTTCACCTCTAGATTTATTACTTGAGGGGTGTTGCTTCCAAAATGGGGTCACTTTTTGGGGTTTTCTTTCTAGGGGTTCCTAAGGGTCTCTTCAAATGTGACATAGCACCTGAAAACTTTTACCCTCTGTTAACAATGTGGCACTCCTTTCCTTCTGCGCCCTGCTGTGTGCCCATACAGCAGGTTACGACCACATAAGGGGTGTTTCTGTAAACTGCAGAATCTGGGTGCTAAATATTGAGGTTTGTTTGGCTGTGATCCCTCGCTGTGTTACAGGAAAAAAATTATTAAAATTGAAAATCTGCATTAAAAAATTGAGATTTTAAAATTTACTCTATGTTTTACTTTAATTTTTGTGGAACACATAAAGGGTTGACAAAGTTTGTAAAAATCAGTTTTGACTTACTTGAGGGTGTAGATTATAAAATGAGGTTAGTTATGAGTGGTTTCTACTGTGTAAGCCACACAAAGTGACTTCAGAACTGAACTGGTCCTTAAAGTGACTTTAGGAAATTTTCTTAAAAAATTTTAAAATGTGCTTCTAAAATTCTAAGCCTTCTAACTTCCTAAAAAAATAAAATAAATTTACAGAATTATGCAAACATGAAGTAGACATATGGGAAATTTAAATTTTGGATTTTTTTTATGCATAATGTTAAAAATTATCAACTCAAATTCACCACTAACATAGTATGATGTGCCACGAGAAAACAGTCTTAGAATGGCTTGGATAAGTAAAAGAGTTCCAAAGTTAATGCCAGATAAACTGACATGTCAGATTTGAAAAATGGTTAAAATCACACCACGCCTGCACATGTGTTATTCTTTTTCATATTCATATTATGAATATTTCATATTCATAATCTGCCCTCATATTGTCCCTTATTGAGGGCAGATTATGTTTTTAAAAAAAAGTTGCTTGAGGGATCAAGCCTAAAAAAATTCTCCCTTTTAATTGGGAGCTGCAGCAGTACAGTGTGGATGTGGCCACAATAGTAACGGCAGCAGGAGTTTAATAGCATGGAACATACAAGGCTGTTTATGGGAAGTAGAATAGAAGAATAGTACTAATAGTAGTGATAGTGGTGGCAGTAGGGGTATAGCAGCAAGCAGCAGCAGCCATATGGTACATGTTGTCAGAAAGGCCGCAAATCAACAAAAATGTTCATGGCTTTCTGCTGCTCTTACAGATGTTCATGTATACACAATTGCAGCAAGTTTGCACGTCGTGGATTAAGCGGTGTAGTGGCACGCTGTTCTGTTGCTGCAGGCCTCGTAGGGCTTTCCTTGCCATGTAAGAGTGGCTGAAGTGCTTGGATAGTCTCCTGGACAATGCCAGCACATTGTGAAGTGGAAAAGGATGATGATGATGTGAAAGACATCATACTGCCCATGGATGCGGCCTGCAAGGGGAACAGGGATAATGGAGGAACTCTCACCATGGTGGCTGGCTGCCACCTTTGGTTGCTCACTGGATGGGATGATGCTTCATGTGGTTCAATAAACCTGTGGTGCCAACGACATGATTTTGTTTTTCAGCAGTGTGGAGAAAAAATACCAGAGGGAGATACTCACACAGCAGAGGTAGAGGCAGATCCTGAAACAAATGTGTTCTTGGCTGCTCTTTAGGAGGTATGTCGCCTCTGCTCTTTATCACTGCTATCAACTTTCTTCTCTGATGTTGCTTCCTCCTAAGCATCCCATTCCAGATTCTAGGTCCTGTACAGCACAAAATCATCAGACTGTCAGATATTATGGTGAGTTCTTTAACCCCCCTCCTCTACACTGCCCCGACTGCCACTGTCACTGCCACTAATGACAATACCGTGGTTACGGGGGCCGCTACTACCACTACCAGTCTCCTCCTCTATCTCCTCTTCAGGGAAGTACAAACGCTGACTGCTTTCACGCAAGTCATCAACAAGGAGACTCTCTTGACTATCTGCCATAGGGCATAGTGGGGTTTTCTTGACACTTCTTAGGTAAAAAGAAGGAGCCCATCTAGAAATTGGCAATTAAGACTGAGAGGACCACTGAAAGCTATATTTTGGGGCTGCAAGGAGGAGGGGCAGGAGGATTGCTGTAACCCCTGGCTCCACAGAATTCTACGTCTGGCCGGATAGTTGATGTTGCTACTACCCACATGCTGACTCTGGGTCTTTTCTTCGGAACCCTTCTGTCGCCCAGACATTTTTGGGCCTCTCAGGTAATGTAGTGCACTACCCTGTGTATTGGTCTAGTAATCATGTATATATGCTGCTAGTTTTAATATAATCAACAACACCCCCCCCAAAAAAAAATGATTGAAAAAGTGTGATGACTGAATAAAAAGAAGATGGAGTTAGGCCTAAATTCATTATCACTCCCAGATACTTTTGCATGCTGGTCTGTGTATTGGTGTTGATCACCTATATGCTGGTTTAATTAAATTGAACAAGCCCCCCCCCCCAAAAAAAAAAAATCAAATCAATGAACGTTAACGGATGATTAAGGGGCAAGCCTCATGCTAAATTTCACGTTAACACTCAAAGGTAGATTGTTGTGTATTGCTGTAGTAATCATGTACTGGTGGTTTAATTAAAATGAACAAGCTCCCCCCCCAATATATAATTTCAACCATGTGGAAATGTAATATACAGAAAAGGACTCACAGGTAGATTGCTGCCCTACCTTCTGTTTTGCTGCAGCAATCACATATATATGCTGGTTTAATTAAATTGAACAATCCCCCAAAAAATCTAATTCCAACCGTGTGGAAATAGAGTTCACTGAAACGGACGATTGAGGCTTGATGCTCAATTTTATGTTAACACTAACAGATAGATTGCTGCCCTACCCTGTGTATTGCTGCAGTAATTATGTACGAAATCATAAACAAATTTAGCCCTGATATTTCATTCATAATCACGAATGTATACAGTTTTTCAAACTAAAACCAAAAAATATAAATTAAATATGTGAGATGACCTGATGCAGAGTTCTCCCTAGTATTTTATATGCTATGCTAGCTTGATGGTATGCTATGCAGCTATTTCTGAGCTTTGCAGCAGCTGCAGTTCTGCTTGGAGGCACGGTCAGCATCAGCTCTTTACTTCTCACTTCCTGGCTGTCAACTTCCCTGCTTGTCCCTATTCTACACACACAATTCTTCTTCTTCTTTGTAACCTTAGCCTTTCCCTTCACTCTCCCTGGCAATAGAATACAAGCTTGATTGATTTCTGCCTGTCCCTGATTGACAAAAACTCAGTCTAATAAAACTAAGAAATCCATCAATAACCCAATGAAACTGCAGCTTTATTTTCTTTAGTATTTTCTGCATTTTAATTTGTTATTGAGGAGACAGCACATTTGTGAATAACTCTTAAATGTTTTTTTCACTTCTCTGTTGTTCATACTGTAGATGAGAGGATTTAACATCGGGCAGATGACAACATAAAATATGGAGATATATTTATCTCGGTATGATGAGTATTGTGATGAGGGACTAAAGTAGGTCACCATCCCAGTCCCAAAGTACAAAGCCACCACAATGATATGGGAGCTGCAAGTGGAGAAGGCTTTATACCTCCCGACTGTGCGAAGCTTTAATACAGAGGAGATAATACAGAGGTAGGAAATGATAATAAGTGAAAACGGAAGCAAAAGCGAAATAAAACTAATGGAAAATATCGTCAGCTCATTCAAGTAGATGTCACCGCATGACAGTTTTATGACGGCCAACAGTTCACACATGAAGTGGTTAATCTGGTTACGATTGCATAGTGCTATTGGCATCAAGAGGGATGGGAAGATGTAGATCATGAAGCTACAAATCCACACAAAGACGGTGAGTCGATAACAAACACTCCATCGCATCTGAACCGGATAGTGGAGCGGCCTGCAAATGGCAATGTACCGATCGTAAGCCATTAGGACAAGAAGCTGACACTCGGTTCCACCCATGAAAAGGATAATGTAGAGCTGGACTCCACAGGCAAGGTTGGAAATGATTCTACAGGAGAACAAGAGGTCGGCCAACAATCGTGGAACTGCAGTTGATGAGTAACAAAAGTCTATGAAGGATAAATTGCAAAGGAAAAAGTACATTGGGACGTGAAGACGTGCATTCTTTAAGATGATGCATATTATAAGAGAGTTTCCAGTGATGGTTATAAGATAGATGGTCAAAAAGAGAAAAAACAGAGCAATGTTTATCTTCGGGTCTTTGGAGAAACCCAACAGAATGACTTCAGTGATGACCGTCTGGTTCTCCATTCCCAAATCATTCAGAAGACAGTAAGGTATATTTAATTGATATATTACACCAATCTATGGGATATTTTTATCATCAGAAGTTTTTTGAAAGCAAAATACATCTTGGCCGAAATTTTAGATTTTTTGAAAAGTAATTAATTAGTATAAACTTATTCAAGCAACTCAATGCATAACATTGAAGGGGTTGTCTCAAGAACATATATTAAGAACATTAGATCGCACACAGCATATGTTTGAAAAAGTTTCTTCCATCAAACTAATTCTTGTGACAAAATTTTGTAAATCCTGAAGACAAAGTAAAAAAAAAAAGACAAATCAGGGGTGTAACTATAGCACACCCAGGTTCTGTGGCTTCATGAGTCCAGTGGCTCTCCTGCTATGTAAGTAGACACTAGTTTTGTTAAAAGGAAAACAAAGATTAAAGCAAAAATTAAAACAAAATTTAAAATTTGCCAAGGCTAAAATACCAAACTAGGCTGTTAAATTCTGGTACCAAAATTAATCCAGATCCCAGACTAGACATTAAATGATTAGTTCCATACCAGACCAAAACCCTCCATTTACTTACTGCTCTTCTCTCTTGTGTTTTCTTCACTTCCACTGTTATCAGGGCACAAGGTCCTAAGGTCCTAATGCCGGCCAATGCTAGGATGCTGTGCTTGCCCCCACACACAAGATCCTGATACTGGCTGGCATTAAGACCTTATCTGCAGTAATACCTATAGGTGAAGAAGACCCTGAAGCATATAGTAGCTGTTAACATATTAAGGGCCCATTCACACAACCGTGTGAATGGGTCCGCATCTATTCCGCAATATTGCGGAATAGATGCGGTCCCATTCACTTATATGAGAGCGGGCACGGAGCCATCTCTGTGCCACAGCTCCGCATAAAAAAAAATAGAACATGTCCTATACTTGTCCGCTGTTGCGCCCGGAACACACACCTGACGGCACCCGTAGTATTGCGGGTCCGTATTTTTGCGGACCCGCAATACTACTGTCTTGTAAATGTGGCCTAGATAAAAACCAAAAGAAAACATCTGGTGCCACCTTGGAGTCCACAGGACCTGTAGCAGCCATAAGTAAGTAGTAGTAGGTGGGGGACCTGTTTCACATTGTATGGATGAATTTTTTTTAAAGGAAATGTTCTACTGATATTAATCCATGGATCCACACTAAAACAGTATTTTGGAGCATCTGCACAACAGTGTAATAAAGAGGAAATAAATAATAACATAATGTACAATATTTGTTAACAAAAAAGACAAAACACAATCGTAAAAACAAAAAAAAAAATATTGTTAATTGTCCTACTCCTGGAACCCCCCCACCCAGCAACTAATTTTATTGAGAGAACGTGGCATCACATTTTCAGCTTTCCTGTAGCAACTACAAAAGAAATGCAGTATTCCATTGAAACCAATTGGTAGGACAGTAGAAAAGGAGAACAAGCCAGGTCCTCGAGAGAGGGAGAGAGATGTTTGTTACAGCTAATTTCCAATCTGCATAATGAATTATCATATTTTTCAGACCATAAGATGAACTTGTTTCCCTAAAAAGTGAGGGAAAAATGGCAGTACATCCTATAGAGTAAATGCTAATGACTTCTTCCATTATGGAAGTGGTCATTAGTATGCAGGAGTTGTGGGGAGTGGTGAGGGCAGCGCTACACCAGCAGTACTCACCCTCCCTAGTCTTCTTTCGGGCCCTGCTCTGCACTGTGTCCTGAGTATACCATCAGCACTATGACATGACATTACGTTATGCGACATCAGATCACAGTGCAGCGCGGACCAAAAGAAAACCAGGGAGCGGTGAGTGGATCTGTGGATCAGTGACGCAGCAGCAGTGCCAACCAGAACAAGCGAAGTAAGTTGTTTTTTTGTTTTTTTAAATGTCTGATGGGGGTCTGATCTGAGGTTAATGGCGATCTGATCTAAGGCTGATCGAGGTCTTATCTGAGGTTGATGGTGGTATGATCTGAGGCTGATGGAGGTTGGAGGGGGGTCTGATCTAAGAATGATGGAGCTTGTGGGTCTAATGAGGGTCTGATCTGAGGTCTGATGAAGAATGAGGTCTGATTTGGGCGTCTCATGTGGATTTTCTTATTTTCCTCCTGAGTGTATATTATAGTCCAGTATGTCTTATAGTCTGAAAAGTACAGTAATATCCTGCATGGATGACCCCCTTCTGTTACCGAAGCGCAGGTTTTCTATATAGACAACATCTTTTTGGTCAGATCCAAACAATTGCTATATATCCCCAAAAAGTCACAGTTTTGTAAAACCCTATGATGGTCTAAGTTCTATCCAACAGAACCATAGGGTTCTATCCAACAGAACCACAGGGTTCCATATGTTGCCAGAGGAACCCTATGTTTGGAAATGTGTTTACCATGAACAGCACTACTCTTGTCAATAGGACATGTCTGGTATAGCAACGTTGACCTATTAAAGTGATTCATGCTAGACATATTCCATGGACAGGAAGAGAGTTGTTTCCAGAAAAAAATTAATAATCTCATAAAATCTCATAAATTCAACTTAAACAGATTCTAAGAAATAAATGCAGTGCAGTTTAGGTTGCCATTCCATACATCTCATCATACTATCACAAAATGTTATAGGAATGTAAAATAGCTTTGTAAGGAACAGAAAGAGTTTCTCTGTATGATAAATACTCAGTAAAATACTTAGAATTGTATAATTAATTTAAAGGGGATGTTCAAAAATGATCTTTATAAAGGCTCAGGTGTACTTAGTAAAAAAAAAAAAAAGGCACTCACCTAAATGATGCCATGTTGCTCCCTTTCTGATGCTGCCTGGTTCCCACCATTTGCTACTTCTTGGTACAACGACGACAACCAGACATTGGACATGTCACCACTGTAGCCAACCTGAAAGTTTTTGTAATTATATATTCAGCTCCTAGATCATCCAAACTCTTCTTCTGAGAAGTCATGCTGTTGTGATGGATGCTGTATGTAGTTTAGCATTGTCTTGCTGAAATATGCTAGGTCTTCCCTGAAAGAGACGTTGTCGGGATGGAGCAGATGTGGTTCTAAAACCTCTATATACTGTTTAGCGTTAATGGAGCTTTTTCAGATTTGTAAGCTGCCCACGCCATAGGCACTAATGCAATGTCATCATAGATGCAGGCTTTTGAACTGTGCACTGATAATAAGCTGGATGGCCCCTCTCCTTTTAAGTCCACAGCACATGGCGTCCATGGGTTCTAAAATGAATTTCAAATTTTAACCACAGAAAAATTTTCCATTTTCCTCAGCCCATTTTAAATGAGCTTTGGCCCAGAGAAGATGGTGGCGTTTCTGGATTGTGTCGACTTAGGGCTTCTGTTTTGCAGAACTTTGATTTGCCTTTGTGAATTGCATGGTGAAATATGTTCACAGATGGTGATTTCTGGAAGTGTTCCTGAGCCCATGCAGTGATTTCCAGTATGGAACCATGCCTGTTTTAATGCAGTGCCACCTGAGGGCGTCTAGATAACGAGCATCCAATACTGACTGTCAACCTTTTCCCCCTGCACATGTGGATTTCTCCAGATTCTCTGAAGTTTTTGATGATATTATGGGCTTTACATGGTTGGATACTCAAGGTCTTCTTAATTTTATGTTGAGGAACATTTTTCTATAGGAGTTAATGTTTTTCCATGAAATGGTAAAACGTCTCAATTTCAAGGTCAAATATGCGTCTATTTCTTTAGAGTACTGCCAAGCATATACAGTAAACATATTGTATTTCTGACCAACAGATCTACTGGTAAAAGCAAGTTTGACATAAACCTTGACAAAAAGAACATTAGACTGTCATGTTCAGGGGTTAGGAGAACCACTGAATATATCCCTTTGCGTTCACAGACAAGAGATATAGACACAGAATATGCTAAAGCGAACACTTTATTAAACATGTGGTACAAGACACAAACATAATCAAAATTAGACTGGACATAAAAGTAGGGAACAGTGCAGACCTAGTATACCCAACCACTGTCCCTACTTGCTTGAAACCAGCCCCCAACTGGTTGACAGTCCCTATGATGGCTAAGTGAAAGGAGCAATGCCAAGCCCCAACAGTTAGAACTGCAGAGACCTGTTCACACAGCCATAATCTAAGCAGACATGAATGCAGGTCATAAACAAACCAGTTCAAAGACACAGAATTGGGATCAAGGCCTAAACCAGAACCCATTCAGATCATGGTACATACAAAAAACATGTTGTTCACAAACAGAAAATAAGCAAAGACGTAAAAAAGACATATTACACATTGAAGAATAATCAGGTTGACCACACGAGTCAGGGTTGTAGTCACAAACACTCTGGTCAGGACAGCACGCGCCCTACACACAGCTTTCCTGAAGACAGCAGACAGACTGATCTCCCAGGCTCACAGATCACACATCTAGCAGAGGAATTAACCTCTTAACATCTGACCACCATATTCACACACAAAGACCAGGGAAACATTAACGCTAACATGAAAATATTAACAGAGAACATACAAGTCGGCAGAAACTGTTCACACAACCCCCAGAAGTCTACTCACACTATACAAGCAACCAGAATACACAGGCTAAGAATTCTCCAATATTGTGTCTGTTGTAGTGTTGTAATCCACTGGACTTTATTTTATAGGATAAATAAGCAAATATTCAAAAATGCTTAAAAAAGGAAACAAAACAAAAAAAATAAAATAAAATAATAAATAAAACGAATATAAAGTAATAGTAAGAAACCTGTGGAAAAAAATTACCTGTATACTTTGTGTTCATAAACTGTTTTTCTACCTTTTACATGTAATCCTAAATCTACACCATAAGGAAAACTATAATAGAAGAAAAACAGAAATATAAAAATTAAAAAAAATTACAACAACAGATATGTCTCAACATTTACTGCTCTACAGATCCGTACAATGTGAGCCTGCAGCTTATATAATATTTTTTAAATGATGGGATCAAAATAGATCAGCTCTGGAGATTAATTATTTTTGTGCAACAAGTAAGATAGAAATCTCTAATGATTTAAAACAAAAAAAAAAAATAATGAGGGGATTTTGTATTTGAAAATGAAAATTCAATTTAATGAATTCTTGTCAAATGGATAAGAATATAACTTAAAGGGGTTGTCCAGGTTTAGAGCTGAACCCGGACATACCCAGGGTTTTACCCAGGCAGCTCGCCTGACAACACCATCAGAGCATTTCATGCTCCTATGCCCTCCCTAGCCCTGCGCTAGATTGCGCAAGACAAGGGCTTTTTAGGTTATAAACACACACTGCCGGGCGGAGGCTTCTGCCCGGCAGTGAGTTCGGTGACGTCACCGGCTCTGATGGGCCAGCTTTAGCGCAGCCGTTTTACTGGCTAGGGCAGCGCTAAAGCCCGCCCATCAGTGCCAGTGACATCACCAGGCTCACTGCTGGGTGAAAGCCTCCGCCTGGGAGAGTCTGGTTCATCACCGGAACTGGGCAAAATACCTTTGCCCTGCGCTATTTAGCACAGGGCAAAGGAGAGCATCGGAGCATGATATGCACAGATGCTCTTGTCAGGCAGGCTGCCTTGGTGAAATTCTGGGTATGTCCGGGTTTAGCTCTGGACCCGGACAATCCCTTTTACTAAGTGTTTATGAGTTTAGGAGATCAGAGATAAGGGATTCACATGCGTCATCAGATGATTGGAATAGAGATGAGCGAATTTCTCAAAAATTTGATTCAGACGGTTTCGCCGAATTTCAAAAAATTCCAAAAAGAGCCTGTATAGTGGTATAGAACACTGTGCCTTGCAGTAACACGCATAGGGAGTCTGCTGTGGTAGTGAAACAATACTGTGAATCAGTATGACATGCAGATTAGGGATGAGCGAACCGAACCGTAACGAACCAGATTCGTTACGAACTTTCCCAAAAGTTCGGTTCGTCACCGAACCGAATTTTGAGAAAGTTCGTAACGAATCTGGTTAAAATAACGGCGATGCAAAATATATGCATATTTATTGAGAATGTACGCTTCAACAACGCTACTTTTAACAACGCTACACTGTATGTTCGTTACTTGAGTAGGAATATTCGCAGACGCAGTGTATTTGTACGCTAATGCGTACATATTCAGTTAAGTAGCGTACCTTTGACAACGCTACACTGTATGTTCGTTACTTGAGCAGGAATGTTCGCAGACGCAGTGTATTTGTACGCTAATGCGTACATATTCAGTTAAGTAGCGTACCTTTGATAACGATACACTGTATGTTCGTTACTTGAGTAGGAATGTTCGCAGACACAGTGTATTTGTACATTAATGCGTACATATTCAGTTAAGTAGCGTACCTTTGACAACGATACACTGTATGTTCGTTACTTGAGTAGGAATGTTCGCATTAGCGTACGCATTAGTGTAAATTCTCAAATATGCGTATATTTTGCGTTGCCGTGGTTGAGGTCACTTTGATTTTTTCAACTTTTTTCATTGTAATAGCAACTGCAAGTAAACGAAACTATACCCTACCAGACTCCCATTATTGTAGCAGCAATTATTCAGCCGTTATAGCAAGGTTCGTTTTAGGTTCGGTTCATACGAATCCGAACTTCATGAAAATTCGTCGAACCGAACCGAACCGAACTTTTCAAAAGTTCGCTCATCCCTAATGCAGATGACAGGTGACACACTCTCAGTTCACACTTCACTTATTTGGTCAGTTACGGGGCCAAAACTGACCAAATAACTCAAGTGTGAACTCAGCCTTACAGGTCAATGTTAGCATCAGGTATAAAGAACCATGTAAGTGGCCCAAGATTGTACTATAGAATGAAAGAGCACACTCCTTTTACACCATCGTCAGCTGATTCTACATAGCTTTCGACAGAACCTGTTCTGTTACACGCTGAGAAAAAGAGTGTCCCCCTGAGAGAGTGGAGAAGGTGTCAGCAGTAAGTTTGCGTTGACTGTTCACTGTTTATTTTGTCCTTATTCTGATCTGTCATAAGAACAACCCACAAGAAAAACGGATCCTGTCTTTTCAGCATCCTTTTCACATGGTCAGAATTTTCTCAGTAATCCATCAGTATTGCTAAGGCCAAAAAAAAACAGGAGTGGATCCTTAACAAAGATGACTTGAGATTGGAAAGTTTGAATGTCTTCTGTGTTTTATACCCACTTCTGCTTTTAGCTTCCAAATCATGATCCAATTCTGATGCAAAATCAGTTTGAAACAGGCCTTACGGATGATCCAAAGACCGGATCCGTTGCTTTTCAGTCATTCTGACAGATCAGAAGAAGGGAAAATTAATAGTGATGTGAACAATGCTAAACAGGGACAATAGTGGCCCTGTCATTGAGTGGGGAGGGTGGCAACTGTATGAGGAGTCAACAAAGTCCCCCAGTTATATTATGGAGAGGGTGGAAACCGCATAAGAAGTCGATACAATGGCCCAGTCACAAAGTGTTGAGGTGTCAAATGCATGAGGAATCAACACAGTGGCCCAGTCACAGTTGGGAGGCAACAGCAGTGGCAGTAGCAGCACAAGATTTGGGTGGCAGTAGGAGAACATGGCAGCAGAGGCAGCAGGTATGGGTGGCAGTATCAGAATAGTGGCTGAAGCAGTTGACCAGAAGAAACTGGTCTCTTTTCAGTTTGGGTATGGCAGAATGATCTAGTCTGATGCCTCAGCCACTGGCATGGGGAAATCTTGGCTGACCCACACCTGATTTATCTTCACAAAGATCAGTCTCCCCACATTTTGGGTGGAAAGGTGAGTTCTCCTTAGGGTAACTATGCGTCCCACCGCACTAAACACCCGCTCTGATGCCACACTACTGGCTGGGCAGAAAAGCTTATCCAGGGCAAAATCGTCCAGTTGTGGCCCCAAATCAAGTTTGGCTTCCTGGTAGTTCAGGGGATCTTGGATGTCAGGTGGCAGGGTTCAGTCCAAGTATGCCATCACCTGCTGGTTAAGGTTCTGCTCCGTGTCTTACTGCTACTGCTGTTGAGTGGTTTCTTCAGTAGGTTCATTAGAGATGGAGCTGGTGCTGATTTTGTCCCCCCAACCCCTCCAGCAGCCATCTCAGTGGAATGTGATCGGAGAGGGCCCCCCCACTCAGATCATCATGAGGATGGGTGATAGCGCGCATAGGCAGCGGCCAACTGATTACATAGGAATGTCTCGATAGTATTTCAGTTTATCCTCCCTCTCAGCGGGTGGAAAAAACGCCTCCAATTTAGAGCATTAGTGAGGGTCTACCATGATGGAGAGCCAATAGTCATCCCTCTGCCGAATGGTGATAATATGGCTATCACTATGCAAGCAACTCAGCATGCATCTGGCCATTTGCGCAAGGGACTCAGAGGCATTCCCTGCCTCCATCTTCACTGCATACTGCCAGAGTGTGTCGGGAGTCATCTGCCTGGTCTTTTTCATTGACCTCTACCTCCTCCTGCTCCTCTTGTTCCTATCATGTCACTTGTGTAGAAAAACCACCCATTTCTCTATACATTGCTTGAGGGTGAATGTCTTCCTCCTTCAGTTCAGCCCCTACAGTGCTCAGGTGGCTTTGAAATGTAGGTGCCATCTCTCCAGTCCTCTAGCCAGCCAGATTTATCAGTATCTGCTCCAGGACATGAAAGAGTGGAATGATGTTGTTCATCCCCTAGTCCTGGTGACTGACAAAGGGGCCTCCTCAAAGGGCAGGAGCAAACAGCTGGTGTTATGCATGAGCTCCCTCGTCAAAGTTACACTGGAGAGTGCTTCTGTCTGCCTGCATCATCAAGAAATATATGGTCTTCCTTTGATCATAAAAAAGGGGTGCGGGACACTGGGTGATGCAGCGGTTACTTCATCAGGATGTACCACAACATTAGCGCCACGTTTTCTCCTGCAATTGTTAACACAGGGCCGTGGTGCCAACATTGGCACCTTGGCCACGCATCATCTTCTGCCCACAGATTCTGCAAATGGCCATCCTGATGTCCTTCCGTGGCTTGATGAAAAAATACCACACTGCCGAGTATAGCATTTTCCCCCTACGATTCCATGTTGACTGCCTGATGCCATTGCCTCACGCGCATGCTGCCAACCTCTTCTCCTGATGATGATGGATGTACATCAACTAAATACTCTCCCAAACTGGTTGTGTGAGACTACAGTTTCACCCCAATAACAAGCAAGGATTACTGGAATTACTGATGTATCAAAGAATGCAAAAAAAAATCTTAAATCAGGAGTAATAGATCACTTTTAGTAAACCCACTTAGTGTAGCAAGGTGTAATAGAATATCTCCTATTACCCAGTATTTACACTCTTGTTTTGGTCCCTGCTCTCTCCCTACAGTGTGGATAATGCCTCCCTATCCTTTTCCCACACTATGAATAATCTTTCTCTGAACAACTCAATATTTTTTTTATGAATACAGTAATTCCTAATCACTGTCCCTAGTGCCTTTCATGTCATTTCCTGCACTAAGTTCACTGGAAAATGGCAGAGACAGAACAGGCTGAGACTTTTTACGGGGCTGTGACATCACAGGGGTTGGGTAGATGCTGATAGGCTGGCTGGCTACGTGCATAGCATTGTGGGTGATCCTTCGTTCTAACATGTGCAGCAGCCATTTTTGAAAAAAAAATCTTACCACGAAGTGCGAGGAAATGCGTCTTCGGGACAAATCACATTTTTACTTAAATTCAACTTCGCCAACTTCGATTAGCTCATTTCTAATTATGAAAATGTGTAGAAATCCGAGTCTCTCTTCATTCTGGGATTCACGTCCGCAACTTTCTGTTGGTTAAACTTGATGTACTTTTGTCATTTTTCAGCTGTATTAACTATGTAACAATGTAACTGCAGAGCTCGAACTGCAGTGGTATAGACACCTTAAAAACCACAAAAGATCTGAGGCTCCTCCTGCTCCCTCTTCTGCTGCAGTCTCGGCATCTTCCTTCCCCTCTGGAGTGACAGAGCCACTTGAAGATGTGACAGCACCACCAGCACCACCAGTGTCACCAAGCATCTCCATACTGTCCCATGGAAGCGTTCATCTGTCCATCCCCCAAACACTGGAGAGGAAGAGGAAGTACCGCCCTACCCAACCTAAAATTCCTGACCTTAAATAATGCTGCCTTTCCATCTGGTGGAGACGGACACTTTTAAAAAGTTCAATACCTTCAATGCAATGGCACACTGCCAACCAGATAAAGCACAAAATGCCATAGTAATATGAAGTATTCTGGAGCTAATGCTATGCTTGTTTAGCAAATTAGAGATTCTTGGCAAAGATATTTTGTGCAAAATTATCTGGGCCCATCCACCAAATCGTCAAGGTGATCTCTGTAGAACGGGAACCTAACACTATTTCCTACCTGTTATGTGCCAACCTTGGCTTCTGTATAATCAGGGGGTGTTTGGTTCCACATGCATGCTAGGTCCCTTCTGCCTTTTGCCATTTATGGTGCTTCAAAGGCCTCCACTAATACAGGTATGCAGGTACCAAGCATGCATGCCGATTCCACTCGGCTTTATAGTTACACTAATTAAAATCAGCCTATGGGGCAGACGGGGCTAGTCAGGAGCGCATGACCAAATGGAGTAGCCACACCTCCAGTACAAACTTACAAAGAAAAAAAGGGGAATTTCAGTCAGCACATCCCAGTGCGCAGGTGCACGTTGCTATGGCTAAATGCACAAGGAAAGGAAAATACATACAATGCAATGGCACACTGCATTGCACATGCATGTGGAACCAAACAAGGAAAGGCCCAGATAAATTGGTGGACATGCCCAGATAATTTTGTACAAAATATATTTGCCAAGAATCTCTAATTTACTAAACAAGCATAGCATTAGCTTTGGAATACTTCATATCTCTATGGCATTTTGTGCTTTATCTGGTTAGCAGTGTGCCGTTGCATTGTATGTATGTTCCTTTCCTTTTGCATTTAGCCATAGCAACGTGCACCTGCGCACTGGGATGTGCTGACTGAAATTCCCCTTTTTTACTTTTAAAAAGTTAATGATGGTGGTTGTCCAACAGTACGTGATTCCCAGCCAACACTTCTTTTCCAAGTGGGCCTTCCCTGCCCTGCACAAACAAGCGTCGGAAAAAAATCAGGTGTGCATTGCACAACGCCATCATTAACAAGGTCCACATAACCATCGATATGTGGACCAATAAGAACGGGCAAGGACGTTATATCTCCCTAACTGCCCACTGGGAAAATGTAGTGGAGACTGGGCCTGAGGCGGAAAGTGGTTTGGTGCATGTCCTACCGCCACAGAGGATTGCTGGACGTTTCTCGTTGACTCGTGTTGCCTCCTCCTCCTACTCCGCTTCCTCCGCCGGGTTACTCCTCTACTGCCTCCTCATCGTGCCAGCGCAACACCACCAATTTTAGCACAGCCAGGAGGAAACAACAGCAGGCTGTTCTGAAACTCTGTTTTGGGGGAATAAGCCCACACCGTGCAGAAATTGTGGATGGGCATAGAAGAACAGACAGATTTGGTGCCGCTGACCCTCAAGCCCGGCCGGGTGGTGTGTGATGACAGGAAAAATCTCGTAGTAGTTCTGGCCCTAGGCGGTTTGACGGACATGCCTTGCCAGGTACATGTGCTGAATTTGGTGGTTCAGGGGTTCCTGAAAAATTATGCCGAGATATTAAAGCTGCTGCAGAAATTGAGGGCTATCTGCGTGCACTTTCAGTGTTCTCACCCTGCTGCTGCTCGAAAGTCTGTTCTGCAGCATAACCTCTGCCTTCCAGCTTATACGCAATGTACCCCCAAGTTGGAACTACACCTTGCACATGCTGGAGAGACTGTGCGAGCAGCAGCAGGCAATAGTGGAGTTTCAGCTGCAGGATGCACAGGGGAGTCGATCTGCGGAACAGCCCCACGTCATCACTAACGAGTATGTCTCCATGCGGGACGCGCCACATGTTGCACTGTTTTGAGTAGTCCACCAACATGGCCAGCGCCGATCACGTCGTCATCAGATTTACTATCCCACTTTTTTGCCTTCTTGAAAAAACGCTTCAGACGCTGATGGATGAGCATGTGAAAAGGGGGAGGAAAAGGGATCATTCCCATAGTTATCAAGCAAATCATCCACATGTGGCTCGGAGGGGGGGTTTCTGCGCCAACAGCGGCCATCCTGGGCACAGTTTTGAAGGATGAGGAGGATGACGACTATAGGAGGAGGAGGAACCATGTTCACAGCAGAGTGGAACCTGAATGCGCTCACGGGCATCACTGGAGCGTGGCTAGGGGATACAGAGGACACAGACAATTCACCTCCCACTACTGAGGACAGCTTGTTGTTTCCTCTGGGCTGTCTGGCACACATAAGCAAATATATCCTGCAGTGCCTGCGCAAAGATCACCAATTTAGCCTCATTGTTACCAGTGCTAATTACTGCGTGGCAACCATGCTCGATCCCAGCTACAACATGTTGTCCTTACTTCTGCCACTGGAGAGTGATAATGATGAATGAGTACAATCGCACGCTGGTAGACAAACTACTGGTGGCGTTCCCACCTGACAGCGGGGGCTCAGTGGAAGTACGAGGCACAGGAATAGATCACCAATACAGCTAGGGCACTGACACCACCTCTGAAGGCTGAAATGTGGAGAAGCTTTGTTTTGGGGCCTCCACAAGAAAAAAAAGTAAGAAGAAATAAATACAAAACAAGTAAAAAAAATGTTGGCTACCCCCTCTGCCTCCTCCTCCTCTACTACCTACACTTCCCCATCCGCCTCCTCCCCTACTCAGACCTATACCTCCTGGCTCAAGATTATAGTTTCTTATTTTGGTAGGATAGAGAAGTATATTGACCGCACCCCCAAAAATGGCTGTAGGTCACACACAAAATTAACAGAGGAAACCACCCCCCACAAAAACAGTGTTGGCTTCCTCCTCTGCCTCCTTCTCCTCTTCTACCTACACCATCATGTCTACAGCCTCCTCATCTTCCTACTCCATTTGGACCTACGCCTCAAGATTATTATTTTTCATTTTTATGTATTTTATTTTAAGTCATTTCCCTATCCACATTTGTTTGCAGGGCTCTTACCCCCATTTTGGTTCCTTTTGCAGCCCTCTAGCCCTTTCTATGATTTTTTTTAGTGCCATTTTTCAGCCCCAAAGTTTGGGTCCCCATTGACTTCAATGGGGTTTGGTGTTTGGGGTCAAGTTCGGGACCCGAACCAAACTTTGAAACAAAGTTTGACTGGACCAATCAAACCTGGACATCCATGGGTTCGCTTATCTTTATCTAAGATCATTTTCTGTCAGGCACTGCATTCATCTATTATCCCTCATTAACAGCTCAACACAGAATGAAATTGTGCAAAAGCACCCCCTGCCTGCTGATTGGCCCTCTAATTGGCTGATCCAAGATGTCTGTCAGCCTGTAAGCTAATCAGAGCAAGCTCTTCCCCAACTTCCTCTCAGGGTCATGTGAGCATCCTTCTTTGCCCCTCATGCTTTTTTCTGCCCATGTGCAGTAAAACGGCACTGTGCGTCTTTTTACTGGATTGATTCAAAGTTAAAGGGGTTGTCCGGGTTCAGAGCTGAACCCGGACATACCCAGGTTCTCACTCCGGCAGCCCTCCTGAACAGGGCATCAGAGCATCTCATGCTCCGATGCCCTCCCTTGCCCTGTGCTGGATCGCGCAGGGCAAGGGCTCTTTTGTTTGTAAACATTCACTGCCGGGCGGAGGCTTCCGCCCGGCAGTGAGTTTGGTGACGGCACCAGCCGTAATGGGCCAGCTTTAGCGCTGCCCTAGCCGTTTGAATGGCTAGGGCAGCGCTAAAGCCCACCCATCAGCGCCGATGATGTCACCGGGCTCACTGCCGGGCGGAAGCCTCCACCTGGCAGAGCCCGGTACGTCACCGGAACTGGGCTAAATTCCTTTGCCCTGCGCTAATTAGAGCAGGGCAAAGGAGGGCGTCGGAGCATAGGATGCTCCGATGCCCTGTTCAGGCGGGCTGCCTGGGTGAATTAAAAGGTATGTCCGGGTTCAGCTCTGAACCCGGACAACTCCTTTAAATTGGAAAAACTTCAGGTTCACAAATTTTTGTGAACCTCATTACAAATCAAATTGCTCATCCTTAGTTGCTATGAATTGGGTACAGTGGCCAGGTGACTGGGTTTGAGGTGGCCCCAATGCTACACTGGGTCTTCAGGACATCGTTGAGGTGTCACATGTGTTTCTGATCTCTGCAAGGTATAGTAAGGCACAGTGCATCCCAATGGGGAATAAGTCCAGAGAGTCAGGATCTGCAGTAAACCAGTTTGCTTCTTTACTGGAGGATTCTCCAGTCTCCTCCCTGGTAGAGGAAGAGTTTGATGATGAGGAAAGACCTGAGCTACCTATCACTCTCTCTCTTTCATAAGGCTGGTACCCTGGCCACAGGCTGCAGGCCCACGGTCTGTGGCTCAGTAGTCCGAATGGCTCCTTGGTCACAAGGCTGATGACCTAGGGTCTGTGGCACAGCGTCTTCTTCTGGTCATCTCGTGCAGACTGGCATGAGTCTCTCTCTCCAAACACTGACTGCAGAACACTAGGGGCTCTTACTCCTCTCTTATATACAGTTTCTTGCTAGACTTGATCCTTCTAGTGGGAGGGGTAAGGTGGAGAAACACTACACAAACGATTATAATGTTACAACTTCTGTCTGTCATAGACTTATGTACTACCCCAGAGTGCCACTACCATTTCTACACTCATCTACTGTTTCTAAAGATAAACACATAATGTCATGTGTGTTGAACATTTATTCCAGGTTCTTTTATATTGTGCACTAATAGTGTTGCTATGAAACTGTTATGATCATATACTGCGCCTGGTTAACCAGAAAGTGGCAGTGTATCTGGCAAATATAGTATCTTTAGATAGAATGAAACTTATTATTCTGTCCTCCCCAAGGCAAGGGTTGATGGACCTACAGTCTATTCTAGACAGTGCAGTTGAAAAGACATGAAAGGTAGAGTCAGGAGGGGGCCTTTCCCCTCACTGCACCATATTTCATGTCTTTTCGGCTCCACTTTCTAGACTAGGCTGTAGCTTCCCAATAGAGAAGCAGTTCATAGAGCCTTCGCCAATTAAGAGACAGAGTACTGTAAGAGGCTCAACAGCCAAAGGCATCCCACTCCAGAGGCACCAGAACCTCTACAGTGTCCAGTAATCCGACAGATGCTGAGTTTAGCATAGCAGAGAGATAAAGAAGAGTGAGATAAATCAAGTGTGCCTGCCAGCCTATCCCAAAACCTGTTGGAACCAAGAGAAAGACCAAATATAGTCTGGATGCAAGTTTATTCAAGTAAAGCTGTTGAACTTCCTCCCCTTTATTGCTCTGGAAACTAACCCTTGGAATCAATGATATCCAGATAGGATCACCGTGACACACATCAAACTACTAAGTCCACACTACATCACTCAGCAATTCCTATAAACCTGAGACATGATTAGCACTGCGGGGCAGCACGTTGCATGTACATCAGGGTTGTAGCCAAGCGGAGATGGGTCTGGCTTGGGCCCATCACTCTAGAATCGCTGACACTGAGGTCTCTGCAAGACTGCTAACCTGATTACTCGACATGGTGCCCTAATATTTCTGCATGCAGTACTTTTTTTCCCGTATAAAAAAAACGGATCTCAGATGGAAATGGCTCAAACAGATGACAACTGATGCAACAGGAGCCGTTTTTTTCCCTCTCTTCTCCTGACAGATCAGAAGAACGGAAAGCTAAACGGTGATGTGAATGTACCCTCAGCCTCATCCATTTAAACGTTAGCCACCGCCATCTTGATTTAAATTCAGTGCAAAATGTTCATCAGCCCATGATGACATCATCGCACGCACAGGATTTCATGCAAGATCTTCAACGAAGATGGTGGTGGCCGACTCTTCATGTTTAAACAGATGAGGTAAGTATGATTTTTTTTTTTTTTTACAGTCATTCAGGGAAAATTAATTAGTTACCATAAAATCTAATTTTCCCTGAAATTTGGATCGAATTCCAGTTCGTCAAATTTGATTACCTCAAAACTAATTATAAAGCAGCAACAGGGGCAGTGATGGGGGGCTTCTATGTAACAACAGTTTGGTTGGATACAAGAACTTCTGCATACAGGATGGAAATAAACCAGAGGGATTTATTTATATGTAGAAAACAGTTCAGGGGAGTCCAAAGTGGGAAAAAAAAGTACGGGGAAGATATACATAAGGTAAGCAACTACATGAGCATATCTGTTAAAAACTATAGACGTTCTGAAATATCCCTTCAAATAATAAATTTCAAATTACTGACAACAACTCAGAAATCATCCAATGAAACAGCTTTATTGTATTCTGTATTTTCTGCATTTTAATGTGTTGTTGAGGAGAGAGAACTTTTTGTAAATAAAATCTTAAATGATTTTTTCACTTCTCTGTTGTTCATACTGTAGATGAGGGGATTTAACATCGGGCAGATGACAACATAAAATATGGAAATATATTTAGCTTGATGTGATGAGTCGTCCGATGAGGGACTAAAATAGGTCACCATCCCAGTCCCGAAGTACAAAGCCACCACAATGATATGGGAGCTGCAAGTGGAGAAGGCTTTATACCTCCCGACAGTGCGAAGCTTTAATACAGAGGAGATAATACAAAGATAGGAAATGATAATAAGCAAAAACGGAAGTAAAAGTGAAATAAAACTAATGGCAAATACCATAAGCTCACTCAAGTGGATGTCACCGCATGACAGTTTTATGATGGCCAAAAGTTCACACATGAAGTGGTTGATCTGGTTACGATGGCATAAGGTTATTGGTATCAAGAGGGATGGGAAGATGTAGATCATGAAGCTACAAATGCACACAAAGGCGATGAGTCGATAACAAACACTCCATCGCATCTGAACCGGATAGTGGAGCGGCCTGCAAATGGCAATGTACCGATCGTAAGCCATTAGGACAAGAAGCTGACACTCTGCTCCACCTATGAAGAGCAAAATGTAGAGTTGGATTCCACAGGCAAGGTTGGAAATGATTCTACGCGAGGAAAAGAGGTCGGCCAACAATCGTGGAACTGCAGTTGATGAGTAACAAAAGTCTATGAAGGATAAATTGCAAATGAAAAAGTACATTGGGATGTGAAGACATGCGTTTGTTAAGATGATGCATATTATAAGACAATTTCCAGTGATGGTTATTAGGTAGATGGTCAAAAAAAGAAAAAACAGAGCAATGTTTATCTTCGGGTCTTTGGAGAAACCCAACAGAATGACTTCAGTGATGACCGTCTGGTTTTCTGTTCCCATCCCGTCCAATCATTCAGATGACAGTAAGATATGTTTTATGGATACATTGCAAAAAATTCTGAGTCCAAAATACATCGCTGTCCAAGCCAAATTTTTTTTTTTATTATTTTGTACAATTAGTAAATTCTTAGTACGTAGATGTATTCAAATAATACCTCAATATTGAAGCGGTTGTCCTAAGAACAAATATTAAGACTGTTAGATCAAACACAACATACGTTCCTTCCACCAAATTAATTATTGTAACAAAAATCTTGAAGACAAAATGAAAAAAGAAAAAAAATTAACAAATTAGGGGTGTAACAATAACGCACCCGTGTTCTGTTGCTTCATGAGCCCAATGACTCTCTTGCCATGTAAGTGACACTAGTTTTGTTAAAGGGCTTATTTAACTTGAAAAATACTGGTGGCAGTGAGCTCAGCGTGGCTTCAAAACATAAAACAATACGACATTAATCATGCTCTCCATTTCCATCTACTATCTAGACATGCCTGGAAAAAAAAACTCTCAGCCAATCACTGGCCATAGAGGTGACCTACCTCAACCAGTGATTGGTTGAACAGGCATTTCCTGAGTGTCATTTCGGAAACAAGAATTAGAGAGCGGCAGGGACTGGGCAAATGTTGGAACCAAAGCAATGAGGTATCGGTAAAGGTATGCTTCCTTAGGCTTTTAAGCCATTCAAAGTTCACTGCCACCAATTTCTTCCAGCTGTAGAAGACCTTTAATGGTACACAATAGGTCAAGAATTGATGCAAAATTGGCTATTTTGGATGACTTTTATCCTATGTTTATGGGTAGCTTAACCCCTTCACATACTGACATACTATTATGTCAATAAGCATGAGGGGTTAACTCCCAGTGCTGTAATAGTATGCCACTGTGATTGTGCTCGCTCAGGAGTTCGGCCCTCACCATCACCTTCAGGTGCCAGTAGTATTATACAGTTCACACTGACTCTCACTGCTGCATTCGGCGATAACTCCAATCCTGGCAATTTAACCCCTCTTTTGCCTCATCAACAGGGATTGTGACTTCTGAGTCAGAAGAAGGGAGCTCCCTCTGTTTTCTCCCTCTGATCAGCACTCCAGGACCACAATTATTGGTGCCAAGTAGCTCTCATTCCAACTTGGGCTCATTATGCTTTGTAATACAGGAATATTACTGGGTATTGCACAAGTGTTCAAAAGATTGCAAGTTTTAGTCCCCCAAGGAGATGAAAAATGTGAAAAACCAATAAAGTTTTTTAAAATATTTTAAAAAAATATAAGAATGGTAACTGGTATTGCCACATCCGTAACAACACAAGATATTAAATTGTCCCATTGACTAAGTCACACAAAGGCACACTGGGAAAAAAAAACCTAGATTCCCCAATTGTCATTTTTGTTCACCACCACCCTTAATAATAAGTGAATAAAAAAATGGTCTCAATTGTCCCAAAATAGTATCAATAAAAACTACAGTTTGCCCTGCAGAAAACAAGCCCTTAACCAGCTCCTTCTGTAAAAAAAAAAAACAGAATACAGTGACACAAAACATTTTTTCTTCTAAGAAAGAACTATTTCATTTTTTAAAAGTAGTAAAACTTAAAACCAGATACATTTAGTATCTCTATAATCGTTCTGGCCCTCAGAATAATGTTAACTCTAGTGGAATTGTATTATTTTTCACATTGTTGCCCCAAAGGTTTTTACAATCAAGTAGAGGTCCTCCAAAGTGGTGCCATTTAACCATAAAACTCATCCCACAGAAAACAAGTCCTCATGTTGATTGAAAAATAAAAATGCAATGACTTTTGAAATATGGAGATAAAAAAACAACTAAATTAAAAATTGTTGAGCTTTAAAAGGGTTATCCCATGATTAATGTAAAAAATGGAAATCAGAAACCATACAGTACATGAAAATATCTTTCCAGCAAAGCTATAAGAAGTGACTATTGTCATATATTAGATCAAAACTGGAAGAAGACAGCTGGCGCCAGCTACCAAGTAGAGGTAGATGGGGGACCTGTTTCAGATTGTGTCTTGAGACCCAGGTCCCTCATGACCTCTGTAACAAATATGAATCCCTTTTAATGGAAATGTTCTACTGATATTATTCATGGATCGGTGCTAATGCTTTCGGAGGATCCACACAACAGTGCAATGAAGAAAAGAAATAAATGAAATAATTATACATTTTAGTTACTGTATTTTTCGCCCTATAAGACGCACCGGCCCATAAGACGCACCTAGGTTTTAGTGTAGGAAAATAAGAAAAAAATATTTTTCATCAGATCCTCTTATCAGACTGCCCATAAATTTAAGGACATCACATCAGACCCCCATATCAGCCCCCTGTGCCCCCATACCATCTCACTGTGCTCCCACCAGACCTCAGATCAGCAGAATGTGCCCCCATCAGACCTCAGATCAGCAGAATGTGCCCCCATCATACCTCAAATCAGCAGAATGTGCCCCCATCATACCTCAAATCAGCAGAATGTGCCCCCATCAGACCTCAGAGCAACAGTATGTGCCCCCATCAGACCTCACATCAGCAGAATGTGCTCCCATCAGACCTCATATCAGCAGATTGCCCCATCAGACTCATATCAGCAGAATGTGCCCCCATCAGACCTCAGATCAGCAGAATGTGCCCCCATCAGACCTCAGATCAGGAGAATGTGCCCCCAACAGACCTCAGATTAGCATATTGTGCCCCCAACAGACCTCAGATTAGCATATTGTGCCCCCAACAGACCTCATATTATCATATTGTGCCCCCATCAGACCTCATATTACCATATTGTGCCCCTTCACGCCTCAGATCAGCGTCTTGTGCCCCTTTCAGACCTCAGATCAGCCCACCCAGCCACTTAAAGACCATACTTACCTGTTCTGCGCTGCCGCTGCCGTCCAGTCCCACGCTCCGCGCTCCTCTCTCTTCCCTGCCGGCACGCACTATGCAGCGTCAGGTCATAGTGCGTGTCGGCAGGGAAGAGAGAGGAGCGCGGAGCGTGGGACCGGACGGCAGCGGCAGCGCAGAACAGGTAAGTATGGCCTTTAAGTGGCTGGGTGGGCTGATCTGAGGTCTGATGGGGGTCCCTACGTACAAGTGAGTGCTTCCTTATGGAAGCGCTCACTTGTATCCGCCCTATAAGACGCACCGCATTTTTCCCCCTACTTTTGGGGGAAAAAAGTGCGTCTTATAGGGCGAAAAATACGGTAATTTATTCTTTTTCATTAGAAATCCCATCAATGGTGGTGATGGGCTCTTTGTGTTCAAATGAATGACATAAGTATGTTTTGTGGTAATCAATTCGTTACCACAAAGCACGAGGAAATTTTTCCTCAAATTGAGATCAAAGTCCACTTCTAGCACTTCGATTCGCTCAACACCACTCATAAACCCTGTTCAGTTAAATTTATTGTATAATAATGCAATGCAGCTTTTAAGAGAGCTGAGTTTGTTATTCCATACAACTTATCTTACGGCCACAAAATGACATGAGAATGTAAAATAACTTTACAAGGAACCAAAGGATCGTTATGACAAATTCAGCCCTGCCACATCTGTATATGAGCAATACTCAAGACTTGTAATTTGTATAATTTATTTAAAGGGGATGTCCAAAAAAATGATCTTTATAAATGCACAAGTGGCATACAAAAGAAAAAAGAAAAAGAAGGCATACTCACAGTACTCACCTAAACAATCCAACACTGCTCCCTTTTTGACGCTCCCTGATCACCTGCCATTTGCTACTTCCTGCTACAGCAATGGCATTCAGACACCGGGACATGTGACCACTGCAGCCAGTCATTGGCTACAGTGGTGACTCCCTACAGCTAATAATACAGCATTAGATTTTATCCTGTAACACACAGGAGATTCCATGAGAATCCATCAGAAAAAACATTCTCCACCGCGTGCCACATTACTGAAATATTGCATCTACCAGAGAATATGGAGCCTTATGGACAGCTGCATACATGGTGTCTACAGGTAGTGTCAGCCTGGGGTTCCTTAGGCCCATCAGATGAAATTATTCTCAGAGCCAAACCATTGAACCATCAAGGGTATAGAAGTGCAGCCACACATTCAGGTTTCCTGATTCAGTTTTGGCAGCCAAAACCAGAAGTGAATCCTAAAAAGAGGGAAAAAAAATCTGTCCTTCATTTTTTTCTCTCGCCTTTTATGATCCACTCCTGATTTTTACTTCCAAAACTATATGAGGAAACCTGACTGTGTGGTCATACCCTCATATGTTTTGAAGGAAATAAGTAGACCCTATCAGCCAGTGATTAGCTCCAATGTTTTTTTTTTCTCTTCGACCTTTGGGCCCAGTATAACTTCAGAGATCGGGCCACCAGAGCACCGACACATTCTGTGGACTCCGTGTCCTGCTGTATCTGGTCTATGCAACATATTGTTGATGAGCCCAACCACACACAGGATTATTTTTGGAATGATAGAACTTAGATTTCAGCTCCATAGGGTTTCCTATAGAGTAGGTGGAAAAACTGCAGTAGAAAAGAAGCTGCATCACTAGGTGTTTCCATCATAACCATATTGCTGGTAGCTGACCAAAAATAAAATTAGTTGAGCTTAGTATGGTTTCTGTCCAGGGTTGAAATTTATCGACAGTTTATAAAAATAGGCTGGTTGTTGACTAGATTAATTGTTGACTAGATTAATTTGTTGATAATTACTATATGAAATGCTGGTGATGAGTTCTTTTCAGTATATTCAGCTATAGACAGGTATTACTTATAATTAGGGATGAGCGAACTTTTGAAAAGTTCGGTTCGGTTTGCTTCGGCGAACTTTCTTGAATTTCGGATTCGTACGAACCGAACCTAAAACGAACCATGCTATAACGGCTGAATAATTGCTTCTACAATAATGGGAGTCAGATAGGGTACAGTTTCGTTTACTTGCAGTTTCTATTACAATGAAAAAAGTGGAAAAAAACCAAGTGACTTCAACAATGGCGACGCAAAATATACGCATATTTGAGAATTTACACTAAAGCGTACGCTAATGCGAACATTCCCGCACAAATAACGAACATACAGTGTAATGTTGTCAAAGGAACGCTACTTAACTGAATGAATATGTACGCATTAGCGTACGCATACACTGCGTCTGCGAACATTCCTACTCAAGTAACGAACATACAGTGTAGCGTTGTCAAAGGTACGCTACTTAACTGAATATGTACGCATTACCGTACGCATACACTGCGTCTGCGAACATTCCTACTCAAGTAACGAACATACAGTGTAGCGTTGTCAAAGGTACGCTACTTAACTGTAATATGTACGCATTACCGTACTCATACACTGCGTCTGCGAACATTCCTACTCAAGTAACGAACATACAGTGTAGCGTTGTCAATTGTACGCTACTTAACTGAATTTGAACGCATTAGCGTACATTCTCAATAAATATGCGTATATTTTGCGTCGCCGTTATTTTAACCAGATTCGTTACGAACTTTCTCAAAATTCGGTTCGGTGACGAACCGAAGTTTTGGGAAAGTTCGTAACGAATCTGGTTCATTACGGTTCGGTTCGCTCATCCCTACTTATAATCATTTATTATGTTTTTTTTGGTCTATAAAAATGTTGGTTGTCTGTGATTTTCTGATAATTACCTCATTTAGAACTTTAAGGCAGCAACACATCTCAAAAAGTTGGGACAAGGGCATGTCTACCATTGTGCAGCATCTTATCTTCTTTTAAAAACAGTCTGTAAATGTCTTGGAAGTGAGGGGACCAATTGCTGGAGTTTTGGGAGAAAAAGTTCATTCCATTCTTATCTGATTTAGGATTGTAGCTGCTCAACAATTCTGGGTCATCTTTGTCGGATTTTGCATTTCATGATGCTTCAAATGTTTTCTTTTGGCATTGCAGTCCAGAACCCAGACTCTTCTTCTGAGAAGTCATGCAGCTGTGATGGATGCAGTGTGTGGTTTAGCACTCTCTTGCTGAAATATGCAAGGTCTTCCCTGAAAGTGACATTGTCTGGATGGGAGAAAATGTTTTTCTAAAACCTCTGTGTTGAGGCCTAGTTCACAATTTAGTGATTTGGTCAGTAATTTCCATCAGTGATTGTGAGCCAAAAGAAAAAAAAGTTTTGGTACTGTGTTAGCCAGTAGTGAGAAATATTGATGCTCTCCAAAAGAGAAACAATATAAAATATTGTAATTTGATACCCTTTAATGGCTAACTAAAATACATGATGTTATAAAGTGGCAAACTTTCAAGGCAATGAGGTCCTTTCTTCAAGCCAGAAATGAAAAAAAAATCTCTAAAGAAACATGGATATACACAGGAAAGAACAGAGAGTTGGAGTAATAAATTGCAAAACACCAACAAATAGAGGAATGGTCTTGGAGAAAGAGTCTTTAATTAGTTTACAGAACCAAAACTGGTGTGTACACAGACATAAGATATAAGACCCCATTCACACGACCGTGTGAATGGGGCCGTATCTATTCCGCAATATTGCAGAATAGCTGCGGCCCCATTGACCATTCACCTCTATGGAGCGGGGAGCCGCCACACGGAGCTAGCTCTGTGCCGTGGCTCCGATGAGGCATGCCCTATACTTGTCTGCACGCACGGACAAGTATAGGCATTTTGAATGGGGCCGCCCGGCATGTGTTCCGAGCGTGCAGAACACACGTCGGGCGGCCCACATATTATTGCAGGTCCGCAATAATGCAGACCCGCAATAATATGGCCGTCTGAATGGGGCCTAAGTCAAAGATTTGCACTTGTTCTGTGTTATGACCCGCACATGGTTTTGGCTCACAATTACTAATGGAAATCACTGACCAAATCACTGAATTGTGAACTAGGCCTGATCCATATGTGTAAGCTGCCCACACCAGAGGCACAAATGCAACCCCATACTATCAGCGATGCAGACTCTTGAACTGTGCTCTGATAACAAGCTGGATGGCTCCTCTCCTCTTGAGTCCACACGACATGATGTCCATGGTTTCCAAAAAGAATTTCTAGTTTTGATTAATCTGACCACAAAACAGTTTTTCCTATTATCTCAGTTCATTTTAAATAAGCTTTGGCCCAGAGAAGACGGTGGCGCTCCTGGATTGTGTAGACCTATGGCTTCTTCTTTGCATGATACAGCTGTAACATGACTTTATGGATTGTATGGCAAACTGCGTTTAGAGACAGTGATTTCTGGAAGTATTCATGAGCCCATGCAGTGATTTCCAGCACAGAATCATGCCTTTTTTAATGTAGTCTGCCTGAGGGCTTGTACTGTAGATCATGAACATCCAATATTGACTGTTGGTCTTGTTCCTTGCGCACATGGATTTTTCCAGATTCTCTGAATGTTTTGATGATATTATGTAGTGCATTCTTTGCAATTCTAAGTGGAGGAATATTTTTCTAAAATTGTTCCACAATTTTTAGACTTGCAGATTGGTGAACTTCTGCCCATTTTGCTTCTGAGCGACTTTGCCTCTCTAGCATTCAAATTGCTCCTCCGTCTGTTTTTATTAGTACCACTTACTGTACTTTCCAGCCTTTTGTTGCCCCCGTCCTAACTTTTTGAGATGCATTGCTTCTATCAAGTTCTAAATTAGTTAATTAGTTTTATGAAATGGTAAAATGTATCACTTTCAACATCTGATATGTGTTCTATGTGTTATTGTGAATATATTTGTGGGTCAATGAGATTTGCAGATCATTGCCTTCTATATTTATTTATATTCATTTACATTTTAAACAGAGCACAAACTTTTTGGAATTGGGGTTATACACTTGGTGTTCATGTCTGCAGAGTATTACCAAATTTATACTTTAGGCATACTGTATTACTGATCAACAGATCTAATGTTTAGAGCATGTTCGATGATAAATTCTGAGAATAAGAAAGCTCTCCTGGTCTTGGAGGTACTGTATGATGAAGGATAGAAATTCTCCGTGCCTATTGGAGCATTGTCATTGGGTTTTGTTTTATAGGACAAGTAAGCAAATAATCAAACATACTTAAAAAAAAAAGAAAACAAAAAGCAAATAATATAATTAAACAAATACAAAGTAATTTTAAAAAAAACCCAGTGGAAATCATTTACCTGTAAATTTAGTGAACAGGTGGAGTTTTTCCACCTTCTACACGATATCCTAAATCGACCTCATAAGAAAATTTTAATAAAAGAAAAACATAGAATCATGAAAATTACAAAAAAGTACAACAACAGGACATGGCACAACATCTACTGCTCTACAGACCTGTACAGTGTGGCCCTGCAGCTTATATGTTATTTTTACCTGTTGGGATCAGAATAGATCGGCTCTGGAGATTAATTATTTTTGTATAACGAGCAAGAAATGTTTTTGTTTTATCTTGCTCTAATGATTTCAAACAAAATATACATTTTGTATGTAAAGATTTAAAATCTTTTTTATATGTAAAGATTTAAAAAATCCCAATTCTTATCAAACTGATACAATTATGGCCTAAACAAGTTAAGTTAAGAGATAAGGGCTTCGCATGAGCTGTCAGATGACTGGATTCAAAGAAAATTGAAATGAACAACTTGCAAACAGAATTTTAATCCAGTATCTTATAAATGGTTGCACATTTTAAAAAAAAACACCAATAAAAAAAAATGATTTTTAGCCCAAAATACAATCATAAAAAATCTCCCAGAGGGTGTTTATAGCCTTTAAGCAAGCAATGATTTTTGGGGTTAGCAGTCATAAATCCTTTGAACTAGGCCCGCCAACAGGTTAAAGACTGGCCTTCATATGTTGTAAAATGACCACAGAAACTTTTAATCTGGATTTGCAATAGAATAGGTTGAGTGACTGGGGTGAGTAGGAGGGAGGGGCAAGGTAGACAATTTTTTTAAATGAATTTTTTCAGGGAAAAAAAAAACATTTTCACAAAGTTTCCTTTGATCCTTTTTCTATTGATCAGACTGTAAATGAAAGAATTTAACATTTGAAATATAATGACAAATTCTTCTTGTCTGAAGAAGCATCTCTAGAAGGGCCTAAGAGCCCTTTTATATTGGCTGATCATTGTCACGAGTAAATCACCAGTAAAAGTGCATCCAAAACAGAGATGACATTTGATGGGAATATTTGCATGTCTTCTTTGTTTCAAACCCATTCCTGCTTTTGGCTTCCAAATCATGATCAAATCTTGATGCAAAATACTGACCATGTGATCCAGGCCTTACGACTGCTCCAAAGAAAGGATCCATTGTGTTTTTTGGTGCTGTTAACAAGGCCAACAGTGGCCAACAGTGGAGGAGTCAACATAGTGGCCTAGTCACAGAGTGGGGAGCTGGGCAGGAAAGCATGTCTAGGGCAAACACAGACAGTTACGGCCACAAATTAAGTTTGGCTGCCCAGTAGTCCAGGGGATCTTGGATCTGGGGTGGCAGGGTGCAGTCCAAGTATGCCACCACCTGCTAGTTCAGGTTCTGCTCCATGTCTTGCTGCCGCAGGGTGGTTTCTTCAGTAAGCGGGCGAAGAAAACTGCTCATTAGATACTCCAGACCTAAGTTGCTCCTGATGGAGCTGGTGTTGCTCCTGTCCCACCCCTCCAGCATTCATGGCAGAGCAGCATAAGCACAGGGGTTCCCCCTGGTCAGACCTTTGTGAGGATGGACAATGGTGCAAAAAGGCAGCAACCAACTGACGACATAGGGTATCTCTATAGTAGTTGAGTTTTTCATCCCTCTCAGCGTGTGTTAAAAAAAAGCCCCCATTTTGTCCCAGTAGTGAGAGTCTAACATTATGGAAAGCCAGTAGTCATCCCTCTGCTGAATGGTGATAATGCAGCTGTCACTACTAGAGATGTGGCTACCACCACCTCTTATTATTCGGCTAGTGTCAAAAACATTTTTGCCAGCGCCCATTCCTTTGAAGAGCCCTGGCACCTCTTTGTTAGACATATTGTATGGTAACAGTAACTGTATATGTAAAATAAGTTATTCAATGTGGACATCACACTAACAGTTATATTACACAAGGTATTCCCCTCAATATAAGAGAATCAAGGCCTAATGGAATAGCTTATCTATGAAATCAGGTTAACACCACACTAACGGTTATATTACAAAGGTTATTCACCTCAATTTGAGAATCAAGGTGTAATAGAATTGCTTATCTAACAAAATAAGCACCCAAATAACAGTTAAATTACAGAGGTTATTGACCCCAATTTGAGAAAAAAGCCGGGATAGAATTGCTTATTTATTAAACAAGGTGGGTACTTTGTAACATGTGCAGCAGCCATTTTAGAAAAAATGTGATTTGTTATCACAAAGCGTAAGGAAATTCGGATTTGTGGCTGATCAAATTTTTCCCGAAATTCGGATTGAATATCACTTTGTTAATTCACTCAATTCTTGTCATCGGCATCATCATCATCATTCTTCTCCAACACCACCACCTCCCCCTCCATTGGTAGCTCCTCATCCTTCTCTTCCTCCATGGCAAAATCTCTGTGTGTCACCAAAAGCTACAGGACGGGCAGCAAGATGCATTAGCTGTTCTTCCACCGTTATCCCTGTTGCATGAGCATCGGTTATAAGATAAATATCGGGGATGACATCCATTATGTTGTCACTCCTGGATTAAGCCATGTAATGGCAGACCGTTTTGTGGCTGTAAGTCCAGGAGAGTTTCTTGCTACATAAAAATGGAGGACATTCTCCTTGACATGGCCAACACCCATTGCAACCCATTGT
>ONZH01012205.1:0-33453 GCA_900303285.1 Rhinella marina | reverse complement strand
CCAGTACAGTTGTTCTCCACTATCCGGACAACACGTGTGTCCCGGGAAAAGCAGCCCAGCATGAAGTCAGCCATGTGTGCCAGACTCTGAATAGGCATGACGTCACTGCCCCCACCAGAAGGATCACTTGCCATTTCCTCCTCTTCCTCTTCCGCCTCCTCTCCGCCCCATCCGCGCTGAACGCAATGGGACGCACACAGCCTGACTGCTACCCTCGCCGCCAGCATCCTCCTCCTCTTCCACAGCCACCTCCACGTCGTCCTCCCTCCTCATCCTCATCCTCCTGCAACTGCCACCGTGAAGCAGACAAAAGTGTGGTCTGACTGTGTAGCTCCGTTGTGTCTCCTCCTACCCCGTCTCCTCTGCGTGCAATGCGTTCTCCCTTATTGCGATGAGCGATTCTTTAAGGACGCATAGGAGCGGGATGGTTATGCTCACTATAGCGTCCTCGCTGCTGACCTTCTTGGTGGGCTCCTCAAAGATACGCAGTACATCGCACATGTCTGCCATCCATGGCCACTCGTGGTTGACAAACTGAGGGAGCTGAGTTGGAGCCACGTCTGGATTCATAATCTGGTACTCCATCAATGCTCTCTGCTGCTCACACACCCTGGCCAACATGGAATAGGTGGAATTCCAGCGAGTCGGCAGGTCGCACAACAGCCAATGTTCAGGCAAATGGAGGCGTTGCTGGAGTTTTTTTAAGCTAGCAGCAGCTACAGTTGACTTCCGAAAGTGAGCGCACAAGCGCCGCACTTTCACCAGTAGCTCTGCCAGGTTGGGGTAAGTCTTTAGAAATTTTTGGACTACCAGATTAAAAACGTGGGCCAGGCATGGTACGTGATTGAGTTCGGCAAGCTCCAGAGCCGCCACCAGGTTACGGCCGTTATCGCACACGACCATGCCTGGTCCTAGCTGCAGCGGCGACAGCCACATCTCCGTCTGCTGCAATATGGCGTCCCTCACCTCTGGGGCGCTGTGCTTCCTGTCGCCCAAGCTGATGAGCTTAAGCACCGCCTGCTGACGTCTCCCCGTGCCAGTGCTGCAACGCTTCCAGCTAGCGGCTGAGGGCGATGTTAAGGCAGAGGAGGAGGAGGAGGAGGGGGGTGTATCAGAACCCATGCTGGCAATCTTGGGCGGGGGTGGTAGGTAGGCCATCTCTGTTTGCGACCCCCGTCCCGCTTCCACAACATTCACCCAGTGTGCCATCAAAGAGATGTAGCGTCCCTGGCCGCAAGCGCTTGTCCACGAGTCGGTGGTCAAGTGGACCTTTGCGCTGACTGCGTACCTCAGGGCCCGCCTGATGTTACGCGACACGTGCTGGTGCAGGGCGGGGACGGCACTCCGTGAAAAGTAGTGGCGGCTGGGGACGGAATAGCGAGGTGCGGCAGCCGCCATCAGGTCGCGGAAGGCCTGCGTCTCCACAAGCCTAAACGGCAACATCTCCAGGGCCAGCAGTTTGGAGATGTGGCAGTTTAAGGCTTGGGCTTGGGGGTGACTCGAGGCGTACTTCCGCCTGCGGTCGAACGCCTGCGAGATGGACAGTTGATGGGACGAGGAGTGTGAAGGTGCAGGCGAAGATGCGGGGGAAGGGGAGGCTGAAGGAGAAGGCCCCAAAGTGGCAGAGGCAGATGTGGAGGTGTCCTGGCTGGAGGTCTGGACCGCAGTGGCAGCACACAATAAAGGGGAAGAGGCAGTGGCAGGAAGACCTTGCGCAGGTTGTATTGCGTTTGCTCTCTCCCACTCAGCCCAGTGCTTGACTTCCAAGTGACGCCGCATGCCTGAGGTGGTCAGATTGCCCTACTCAGTTTTGAGTGGCAGAGTGTGCAAACCGCGCTCAGTTTGTCATCCGCACAAACATTAAAAATCTCCACACCACAGAAGTACGAGGCCTTGATGGGGGAGCTTCGCGCGACTGCCCGCTGCCGGGAACAGCTTCGGCCCCACTGGCTGTGGCCTCACTTCTCTGTCTTGACTGTCCTCTGCCTGTGGACATCCCTCTGCCTGTGGACATCCCTCTGCCTCTGGACATCCCTCTGCCTCTGGACATCCCTCTGCCTCTTGCTGCCTTTTTCAGTGCTGCGCAGACCACCACCTCTCCACTGCTTTCCCCGCTGGACATCACCCCTGGCCAAGTGGGGTCGGTCATTTCGTCATCCACCACCTCCTCTTCCACTTCCTCACTCTGCTCCTCCTCCTGCCCACTGGACATTCCAACAGCCTCCCTTGATGGCAACTGCGTCTCATCATCATCATCTCTCATGATAACAGATGCTGGTTCAGGGTCCACATCAGCAGGAGATGGCGAATACTCAAGTGTTTGGGCATCACTACAAACAAATTCCTCTGCTAGCTCCTGGGATTCTTCCGGCACATCTGAAAAAGGACCCGAAAAGAGCTCCTGGGAGGGGTCAATGGTGGGATGACTCTGTTGGCCAGGTGTGGAGGAAGGAGGGTCAGAGTGAGACTGTGTGGATGACTGGCTGGTGGACAACTGTGTGGAAGCGCTATCGGCTATCCATTGCACCACCTGTTCAACCTGCTCAGGCCTCAACAGCGGTGTAACCCGCCCCCTGCTTAACTGTCCCATAAAGGCAGGGATTCTGGATGAGTGGGATCCTGGCTGACCCTCACCAGCACGCATTGTATCCCCACTGGCTTCAACAAGGCCACCAACAGCATTTCCGCGCCCCCGTCCTCGTCCACGTCCGATTCCGCTAGCCCCCCTCCGCATTTTTTTTTTTTTTGGTTACAATATTTTGCCTTCACAGCCGTGTACTAACAGTTCAGACGGTGTGTATTAACACCACGTATATAAAATTATTTTGCAAGAGAACGCACAGTACAGGTGCCAATGAAAAGGCCTATTTTTTTTATATTTCTAGGTACACAGCCGTGTACTAACAGTTCAGACGGTGGGTATTAACACCACGTATATAAAAATATTTTGCAAGAGAACGCACAGTACAGGTGCCAATGAAAAGGCCTATTTTTTTATATTTCTAGGTACACAGCCGTGTACTAACAGTTCAGACGGTGGGTATTAACACCACGTATCTAAAATTATTTTGCAAGAGAACGCACAGTACAGGTGCCAATGAAAAGGCCTATTTTTTTATATTTCTAGGTACACAGCCGTGTACTAACAGATCAGACGGTGTGTATTAACACCACGTATATAAAATTATTTTGCAAGAGAACGCACAGTACAGGTGCCAATGAAAAGGCCTATTTTTTTTTATATTTCTAGGTACACAGCCGTGTACTAACAGTTCAGACGGTGTGTATTAACACCACGTAGATAAAATTATTTTGCAAGAGAACGCACAGTACAGGTGCCAATGAAAAGGCCTATTTTTTTTATATTTCTAGGTACACAGCCGTGTACTAACAGATCAGACGGTATGTATTAACACCACGTATATAAAATTATTTTGCAAGAGAACGCACAGTACAGGTGCCAATGAAAAGGCCTATTTTTTTTTATATTTCTAGGTACACAGCCGTGTACTAACAGATCAGACGGTGTGTATGAACACCACGTATATAAAATTATTTTGCAAGAGAACGCACAGTACAGGTGCCAATGAAAAGGCCTATTTTTTTATATTTCTAGGTACACAGCCGTGTACTAACAGATCAGACGGTGTGTATGAACACCACGTATATACAATTATTTTGCAAGAGAACGCACAGTACAGGTGCCAATGAAAAGGCCTATTTTTTTTATATTTCTAGGTACACAGCCGTGTACTAACAGATCAGACGGTGTGTATGAACACCACGTATATAAAATTATTTTGCAAGAGAATGCACAGTACAGGTGCCAATGAAAAGGCCTATTTTTTTTATATTTCTAGGTACACAGCCGTGTACTAACAGATCAGACGGTGGGTATTAACACCACGTATATAAAATTATTTTGCAAGAGAACGCACAGTACAGGTGCCAATGAAAAGTCTTTTTTTTTTTTTATATTTCTAGGTACACAGCCGTGTACTAACAGTTCAGACGGTGTGTATTAACACCACGTATATAAAATTATTTTGCAAGAGAACGCACAGTACAGGTGCCAATGAAAAGGCCTATTTTTTTTATATTTCTAGGTACACAGCCGTATACTAACAGATCAGACGGTGGGTATTAACACCACGTATATAAAATTATTTTGCAAGAGAACGCACAGTACAGGTGCCAAAGAAAAGGCCTATTTTTTTTATATTTCTAGGTACACAGCCGTGTACTAACAGATCAGACGGTGTGTATGAACACCACGTATATAAAATTATTTTGCAAGAGAACGCACAGTACAGGTGCCAATGAAAAGGCCTATTTTTTTATATTTCTAGGTACACAGCCGTGTACTAACAGATCAGACGGTGTGTATGAACACCACGTATATACAATTATTTTGCAAGAGAACGCACAGTACAGGTGCCAATGAAAAGGCCTATTTTTTTTATATTTCTAGGTACACAGCCGTGTACTAACAGATCAGACGGTGTGTATGAACACCACGTATATAAAATTATTTTGCAAGAGAATGCACAGTACAAGTGCCAATGAAAAGGCCTATTTTTTTTATATTTCTAGGTACACAGCCGTGTACTAACAGATCAGACGGTGGGTATTAACACCACGTATATAAAATTATTTTGCAAGAGAACGCACAGTACAGGTGCCAATGAAAAGTCTTTTTTTTTTTTTTATATTTCTAGGTACACAGCCGTGTACTAACAGATCAGACGGTGTGTATGAACACCACGTATATAAAATTATTTTGCAAGAGAACGCACAGTACAGGTGCCAATGAAAAGGCCTATTTTTTTTATATTTCTAGGTACACAGCCGTGTACTAACAGATCAGATGGTGGGTATTAACACTACGTATATAAAATTATTTTGCAAGAGAACGCACAGTACAGGTGCCAAAGAAAAGGCCTTTTTTTTTATTTCTAGGTACACAGCCGTGTACTAACAGGTCAGACGGTGGGTATTTACACCTGGTATACAAAAAGGGTATTGCAGGCACACAGAACCCAAAACACTAGAGCCAAATAAACTGTATTTAAAAAAAAAAAAAAATTCACAGCCGTATACTGCCAGATCAGATGGTGCATATACACACTAGGTATATAACAGGGTTTTGCAGCCAAAAAGAACGCAGAACAGTAGTGCCAAATATAGTTTGTAGCAGAGCACCTAATACATCACTAATGTCTCTCTCTGTCCCTACTCCAGCAGCTATCCCTGAATACAGCAGCCGTTCTCTGCAGAGTGTATATTGTAGTAAAGCTATCACTGTACTGCACTATAGTAGCCCTGATAAGGGCTTTTAATCACGCTCCTGCCTGTCCAACAGCTAAAACCTATCTCTCCCTTCTCCAGCCTCTGTCCCTGACTAAGTTCACGCAGCATATGCGAACGAGCAGGAAGAGCTGAGTTTTTAATATTCGAGGTCACATGGTTTTTCCAGCCAATCCATGTAGACGCCGTTTTCGCGCTGCCAGCGTGCTCCGCGGGCCTGTCATACCCCCCTGCATGGTGATTGGTGGAAAAAGAGCGCCAGGGAAGGTGGGAGGGGAAACGAATTCTAAGTGCGCCATCGCCGTTATACTCGATTGAAATCGAGTATGCCGAATAGCGTAGTATTCGATCGAATACCGGCTCGATCGAACACTACTCGCTCATCTCTAGTAGTCACCTGAAATGGTATTCCAACAGTCTTGAAGGAGTTCCCAGAGATGCTTAGCACTTGTTGGCCCTTTTGCCTTCACTCTGCGGTCCAGCTCACCCCAAACCATCTTGATTGGGTTCAGGTCTGGTGACTGTGGAGGCCAGATCATCTGGCGTAGCACCCCATCACTCTCCTTCTTGGTCAAATAGCCCTTACACAGCCTGGAGGTGTGTTTGGCGTCATTGTCCTGTTGGTAAATAAATGATAGTCCAACTAAATGCAAACCGGATGGAATAGCATACCGCTGCAAGATGCTGTGGTAGTCATGCTGGTTCAATATGCCTTCAATTTTGAATAAATCCCCAACAGCGTCACCAGCAAAGCACCCCCACACTATCACACTTCCTCCTCCATGCTTCACGGTGGGAACCAGGCATGCAGAGTCCATCCGTTCACCTTTTCTGCGTCGCACAAAGACACGGTGGTTGGAACCAAAGATCTCAAATTTGGACTCATCAGACCAAAGCACAGATTTCCACTGGTCTAATGTCCATTCCTTGTGTTTTTTTTAGCCCAAACAAGTCTCTTCTGCTTGTTGCCTGTCCTTAGCAGTGGTTTCCTAGCAGCTATTTTACCATGAAGGACTGCTGCACACAGTCTCCTCTTAACAGTTGTTGTAGAGATGTGTCTGCTGCTAGAACTCTGTGTGGCATTGACCTGGTCTCTAATCTGAGCTGCTGTTAACCTGCGATTTCTGAGGCTGGTGACTCGGATGAACTTATCCTCCGCAGCAGAGGTGACTCTTGGTCTTTCTTTTCTGGGGCGGTCCTCATGTGAGCCAGTTTCTTCATAGCGCTTGATGGTTTTTGCGACTGCACTTGGGGACACTTTCAAAGTTTTCCCAATTTTTCGGACTGACTGACCTTCATTTCTTAAAGTAATGATGGCCACTCGTTTTTCTTTGCTTAGCTGCTTTTTTCTTGCCATAATACAAATTTTAACAGTCTATTCAGTAGGACTATCAACTGTGTATCCACCTGACTTCTGCCCAACACAACTCATGGTCCCAACCCCATTATAAGGCAAGAAATTCCACTTATTAAACCTGACAGGGCACACCTGTGAAGTGAAAACCATTTCAGGTGACTACCTCTTGAAGGTCATCAAGAGAATGCCAAGAGTGTGCAAAACAGTAATCAAAGCAAAAGGTGGCTACTTTGAAGAACCTAGAATATAAGACATATTTACAGTTGTTTCACACTTTTTTGTTAAGTATATAATTCCACATGTGTTAATTCATAGTTTTGATGCCTTCAGTGTGAATCTAAAATTTTCATAGTCATGAAAATACAGAAAACTCTTTGAATGAGAAGGTGTGTCCAAACTTTTGGTCTGTACTGTATATATATATATATTATCAAAATAAACATAACTTACACAAGATTCCACAGAAGATAGCATAATATTGAAAATCTAATTACCGTATTTTTCGCCCTATAAGACGCACTTTTTTTCCCCCAAAAGAAGGGGGGAAAATGCGGTGCGTCTTATAGGGCGCACCAAGCGCTCACTTGTATTCGCAGAATGTGCCCCCATCAGACCTCAGATCAGCGTCTTGTGCCCCATCAGCGGATCTGATGGGGCACAAGACGCTGCTCTGAGGTCTGATGGGGGAACAAGACGCTGCTCTCAGGTCTGATGGGGGCACAAGACGCTGCTCTCAGGTCTGATGGGGGCACAAGACGCTGCTCTCAGGTCTGATGGGGGCACAAGATGCTGCTCTCAGGTCTGATGGGGGCACAATATGCTGATCTGAGGTCTGATGGGGGCATAATATGCTGATCTGAGGTCTGATGGGGGCACATTCTGCTGATCTGAGGTCTGATGGGGGCACATTCTGCTGATCTGAGGTCTGATGGGGGCACATTCTGCTGATCTGAGGTCTGATGGGGGCACAATATGCTGATCTGAGGTCTGATGGGGGCACAATATGCTGATCTGAGGTCTGATGGGGGCACAGTGGGCTGATCTGAGGTCTGGTGGGCACACAGTGAGATGGTATGGGGGCACAGGGGGCTGATATGGGGCCATAGTGGGCTGATCTGAGGTCTGTTGGGGGTCTGACATGGAGGGCTGATGGAGTTCTGACATGGAGGGCAAATAATGGGGTTTGTGATGTCCTGAAATTTATGGGCAGTCGGATAAGAGGATCTGCTGAAAAATATTTTTTTCTTATTTTCCTACTCTAAAACCTAGGTGCGTCTTATGGGCCGGTGCGTCTTATAGGGCGCAAAATACGGTAACATTCAGCTTAAATACCTCAGCACTTCTGCATTATTGTTGCAATGCTTTTGAGAAACAGCTCTGATTAAATGTCTGCAGTAATAAAGCATGGGTGATGAACCCTTAATTTTCTATACTTGATTGATTACGTTTTGATAATTTTGATAATCTAAAACAGTAAGAAATCTTAAATCCATAAATTTATGATAAATTTAGAATGTACAACTATAGAGCAGTTGCTGTTCTGTGTAAAACCACATTTTCCCTGCCACATCTCTGTGGGAAAACATACAGGTGTCCACAGGTTACTCTCGTGACCACAGCTCAGCTATTGTAGGGTGAATAGGGCTGAGTTGCAGAGGAGTGGTGTTGTTTAGAGAACAAGCAGTCCCTTTTTCTAATCCTGGGCAAGTCTAATAAAAATCTGAATTTAGGCTTTATTTCCTTAGCCCTGCAGACATTTTCATGTAAAACAGCAAGTGGTTCAGTGCTTATCTCCATTTAATGCTAACAAATTTCACAAAGCTGGAATATGCATCATTATAATGGCAAAAGATGAGGCAGCACTCCAAAACTTGAAAACTGTGAATCTTTGATCCTGTGCGACGTTTCAACCCTGCTCAATGGGGTCTTTGTCAAGCAATACATAGATGCTTCCTCAAGGTTTATATAGCTAACAGAGTCATACTGACTAATGTGTTTGGTGATTGCAATCAATCATATTAACATAATTACTTATTAGTGCATATAAAGTAAAAAAAAATAAAGAATATATACATATAGTGTAAATATAGTGATCCATCATCACAGAATCCAGATGTTCCATATACGTGTATATCATCAATGTGCATTACATATATACAGTGGGGTATATGGCATATTGTGTTCTTAATACAGCCATTATTTTCATACATAACACCTGTGGGTCTTTGTTTAAAAAAACGAAGGCAATAGCCCTAATTATAATAAACATATGAAACAGTACCTGCTGTTGCATTGGTGGTTCCAGTGGGAAACCTTAGCGTCCTCCATTGCTCAATGCGCATGAGCCCAGTATCAGACGTGCCAAAACCCATCTCCGCCGTCCAACCACATGACCCATGGAACGTTCCACGGTAAGCGGTAGCCATGGAGACGCATCCGGCCATGTCCCGACATCGGGACATATGGCATCGCCATGGGGGAGCTAGGTATTAGGAGAAAAACGAGGAAATAGATGGCCAACCAGGGGGTAAATTAGGGCAAAAGCCTATAACTATCAAAAAAATAAAGTAAAGGCACATATATAGTGGTAAATACCGAGGGTAATATTTGTGTAAAAGTGTCCAAAATGGCATTGATTAAGGGGTTGAGTGATCTGGACAGTGTAAGTGTCCCGTCACCCACCCCAAAGGATAAATTAACAGGATGAGAGAGCAGGCTGTGGGTTACAGACTACTCCAACTCTTGTCATATAAATCCCAAAGTGCTATTCTGCCAAGATGGGGAAAAAAGGGGGGGGGGGAACCAATTCATGCTCCCACTCCTTTTCCTGTAATGTTCCCAGGCAGATGGGCACCGTTGTGTGTCCAGGTGTTAGGGAGCAAGGTCACATCGAAATGGCATATATTGGAGTTCATGATAAATACTTCACACAGGTATACAAACGGTACTCAGAGCAGAATATGTGCACTATAGGACAATCAAATCATTATTATTGAATAGCACCCTCTGTTGGTCCTACATCCTAATCAATAGAAATCGTGTAGATCACTGGAGCCAGAATGACAAGGCAGAAAAATGACAAAGATGACTTTGATCTATTGGGGAGAAAAAAGAAAAAAATATGATATGTTCAAAAGAGCACCTATTAAAAAGCCACAGTGTTACAGGTCAGGCAAAATAATGCAAAGAATGGGTCAGATACATTTTTATTTTCTATCCATTATCTCCCACTTGTATTCAGTGTTAAGGCCATAAGGTTTTAAAGTCTTAAGTTGGTGTATCCTCCATAATTCCTTTCTCTTAAGTGCACTCTCCCTATCACCTCCCCTTTTAAGAGGTGGTACAAAGTCCAGAATTCTAAATTTGAGATCCTTCTCTCTGTGTCCACATTCTGTGAAGTGTTTTGGTACTGGTAAGTCACCACGTTTTTTACGTATAGTATAGCGATGTTGATTCATGCAGGTTTTGAGAACCCAGGTGGTCTCCCCCACGTATAGCAAGTTGCATGGGCATGATAGTACATAAATGACGTACTTGCTGTCACAAGTGAGAAAATGTCGGATGTCGTAACTACGTCCTGTAGTGGGATGTGTGAACTTATCCCCCTTAATCATATAGGGGCAGTTCACACATCCAAGACAGGGATAGCAGCCCACTTTTTTGTAGTGATATATGACTGTGTGTATTTCTTCAGGGGAACTTCAGATTTGACAAGTTTGTCCCTCAAATTGGCAGGTCGTCTATATGAGATCAGAGGGGGATTGACGAAGGCAGGGATATGTTTAAGATTACTAGTTAAGATGTGCCAATGTTTTTTAATGATGTTGCTAATCTGATCACTTTGTTCCGTATAAGTTGTAATGAACGGTATGCGGGCCTCAGTTGTGTCATCAGCATGCTTCTTCTTGTTAGTACTCTGATGTAAGTCTTACGCAGATGTTTTTGCAGAATTCCTGAGGGGTAACCCCTATTTCTAAATTTAAAAGGGGGGAATAAATAATTAAAAAAAAAATGGCGTGGGGTCCCCCCTTTTTTTCCTTTGCCAGCCAGATACAACCAGCAGCGGCAGCCTGGCACTACCAGGGTGGGAAGGGATACGGTTATTGGCCCTTCCCAGCCTAATGGTACCAGCCTGCAGCCGCCCCAGAGCCAGACCCTCAATTTAGAAGGTCCGGTCCTGCGGGTACCCGGCTCTTCCCGGCACCCCTGGTGGCGGTGGGTGCCGAGGTAATAGATGTTGGGGTTAGTGCTGGCCTGCCATACCGGCAAGCACTAAGCCCAGTATTAGTAATCAGGGCCGTCTGTAGATAGCCATAATTACTAAAACTGTAGTATTGTAAAAAAAAAAAATACACACACACAAGTATAAAACATTTTTTTGAAATAAACACTCCCCCAGACCCCTGTTTGACCATTTTATTAAAAAAAAAAAAAGCTGGTCCGACGTAGTCCACCGAATCCGACGTAGTCCTCTGCATTCACGACCCTGAAAAATAGAAAACAAACACACAAACATAGACCACTTACCTCTTTCTGCACTGGGATAATACACACAGCGATGTCACTGTACAGGGATAATAAACACAGCGATGTCACTGTACAGGGATAATAAACGCAGTGATGTCACCATACAGGGAAAATAAACACAGTGATGTCACAGTACAGAGATAATAAACACAGCGATGTCACAGTACAGGGATAATAAACACAGTGATGTCACTGTACAGAGATAATACACACAGCGATGTCACTGTACAGGGATAATAAACACAGTGATGTCACAGTACAGAGATAATAAACACAGTGATGTCACCGTACAGGGATAATAAACACAGCGATGTCACCGAACAGAGATAATAAACACAGTGATGTCACTGTACAGGGGTAATAAACACAGTGATTTCACCGTACAGGGATAATAAACACAGCGATGTCACCGAACAGGAATAATAAACACAGCGATGTCACCGCACAGGGATAATAAACACAGTGATGTCACAGTACAGAGATAATAAACACAGTGATGTCACAGTCCAGGGATAATAAACACAGTGATGTCACAGTCCAGGGATAATAAACACAGTGATGTCACAGTACAGGGATAATAAACACAGTGATGTCACAGTACAGGGATAATAAACAGTGATGTCACAGTCCAGGAATAATAAACACAGTGATATCACAGTCAAGGAATAATAAACACAGTGATGTCACAGTCAAGGGATAATAAACACAGTGTACAGAAAGTTAAAAAAAAAATTCTACTTACCTTTTTCATAGCACCAGGGCCAGCATCATCAGAGCAGATCTTCTTCTCATGTCTGAAGGGGGCAGAGCCTATGCTGCTGGCTGGCCCCGCCCCCCGCCAAGACCTGAGGCATGCCTGGGAGGTACGGAGAGCTGCAGGGGGGACAGGAGGGAGGATGGAAGAAGCAGACAGCCGATTTTGGCTGTCTGCTCCTTCCTGCAACAGGCAACTGTCTCTACGTCCTATGGACGCAGAGACAGCTGCCAGAGGCTGGATCCGGGACGGTTGGGAGCAGGGGCGTAGCTAAAGGCTCATGGGCCCTGGTGCAAGAGTTCAGCTTGGGCCCCCCCCCGCCTAATATAGCGCCCCATACCTCTTACATCCAGTATAATACAGCGCCTCATACCTCTTACATCCAGTATAATACAGCACCCCATACCTCTTACATCCAGTATAATACAGCGCCCCATACCTCTTACATCCAGTATAATACAGCGCCCCATACCTCTTACATCCAGTATAATACAGCGCCCCATACCTCTTACATCCAGTGACGTCTCCTCGGATGTAGATCTTCTCTTTCCTCATCTTCTCCTTTCAGACCAGACGCCATTTTTCAGCCATTTCTTATCTCTGCAGTTTGACAGAAAAAAAATCTTAGTTTACTACTTTTCCATCATCCTCCCATCTTCTGGACAAATCATCGTACACCCCCAGTACTGTGCCACTAGTACCACACAGATAGTGCCCTTCAATAATTATTGGCACAGTGTCCTAAAATAACTGCGCCCAGCAAATACTGTCCCGTAATAGTGTGAACATAACGTGCCCCAGAAATAACTGCGCTGATACTGTGCCAGGGTGCCCCCCACAGTAATAGTGCCCCCCACAGTACTAATGTCCCCACTGTGCCCCAGAAGTAATAATGCTTCCAATGTGCCAGTAAGAAGTGCCCCAATAATGCGCCAGAAGTTCCCCCCATTGATTCCCCCCAAAATCATGTGCCAGTAAGAAATGCCCCCAGTGCCCCCATGTGCCAGTAAGAAATGCCCCAGTGCCCCCATGTGCCAGTAAGAAATTCCCCAGTGCCCCCATGTGCCAGAAAAATGCCCCTAGTGCTCCCATGCCATAAAGAAATGCCCCCATGTGCCAGTAAGAAATGCCCCCAGTGCCAGTAAAAATGCCCCAGTGCCCCCTTGTGCCAGTAAAAATGCCCCCAGTGCCCCATGTGCCAGTAAAAATGCCCCCATGTGCCAGTAAAATGCCCCATGTGCCAGTAAAAATGCCAGTAAAAATGCCCCGTGCCAGTAAAATGCCCCCAGTGCCCCCATGTGCCAGTAAAAATGCCCCCAGTGCCCCCATGTGCCAGTAAAAATGCCCCAGTGCCACCATGTGCCAGTAAAAATGCCCCCATGTGCCAGTAAAAATGCCCCCAGTGCCCCCATGTGCCAGTAAAAATGCCCCCAGTGCCCCTATGTGCCAGCAAAAATGCCCCGTGCCAGTAAAATGCCCCCAGTGCCCCCATGTGCCAGTAAAAATGCCCCCCAGTACCAGTAAAAATGCCCCCAGTGCCCCATGTGCCAGTAAAAATGCCCACAGTGCCCCCATGTGCCAGTAAAAAATGCCCACAGTGCCCCCATGTGCCAGTAAAATGCCCACAGTGCCCCCATGTGCCAGTAAAAATGCCCACAGTGCCCCCATGTGCCAGTAAAATGCCCACAGTGCCCCCATGTGCCAGTAAAAATGCCCCCATGTGCCAGTAAAAATGCCCCCAGTGCCCCCATGTGCCAGTAAAAATGCCCCCAGTGCCCCCATGTGCCAGCAAAAATGCCCCGTGCCAGTAAAATGCCCCCAGTGCCCCCATGTGCCAGTAAAATGCCCCCAGTACCAGTAAAAATGCCCCCAGTGCCCCCATGTGCCAGTAAAAATGCCCACAGTGCCCCCATGTGCCAGTAAAAATGCCCACAGTGCCCACAGTGCCCCCATGTGCCAGTAAAATGCCCACAGTGCCCCCATGTGCCAGTAAAAATGCCCACAGTGCCCCATGTGCCAGTAAAATGCCCCCAGTGCCCCCATGTGCCAGTAAAAATGCCCCCATGTGCCAGTAAAATGCCCCCAGTGCCCCCATGTGCCAGTAAAAATGCCCCCAAAATGCCCCCAGTGCCCCCAATTGAGCTCCGGTCGGTGACTGCTACAATAAAAAAAAAAAAAAAAATTAACACTTATACTTACCTCCATGGTGCTGGCAGCGATGCGATGCAGGCCTCTTCCGGCCTGTGTCCCGCGCTGTACAGCTCAGGCGGCGCGATGACGTCATCGCGCCGCCTGAGCCGGCCGCTGATAGGCTGCAGGCCCAGTGCCTGCAGCCTATCAGAGGAACGGGCAGGGGAGACGCCTCTCCCTCCCCTGCCCCAGTACAATACAGGCATCTGTATCGCCGTCCTGAGGACTATTGACTATTCCACAATGGAAGCGCTCATCTCCCTCTGCCCCTATCTGTGCGCAGGGCCGCGCCGCACCTGGCTAATTGGCGGTGCGGCCCTGGAAGTGGCCCCTGGCTTAGGGGCCCGGTCGCAACTGCGACCGCTGCGACCCCTATAGCTACGCCACTGGTTGGGAGGTATGCGGCAGCGGGGGGCTTGGGGCTCCGGTCCTCTGGTGGGCCAGTCCAAGCCTGGAAGGCACTATGAGGGCATCATACTGTGTGAAAAGGCTCCTTTACTATGAAGGGAGCACAGGATCTTTACTATAGAGTTGGACACTAAAGTAGTATCCCAACTGTGAAAGTGGCCTTAGGGGTAATCTTTAATGTGAGGGGGCAGTAAGGGGGCATCATAGCTGTTTGTGGGGCACAAAAGGGACTGGGTGATGTTAGAGACATTGCTCAATGTAAAAAAAAAAAAAGCCAGTTGCACATTTCATGTTTCTCACACTCCACTCATACACCAAACGTGCAAACTGGACACATACTATACACATTACGTACACCTGTTGGACTCAGATTGCACACATTGGGAACATGCCACTCACATGGCATGACCACACTTCTTAAATATTTCTCACATGCTGCTCATTCTTTGGGCACAGTCTGAACACACAATGGATACTAATTGGACCTATACTGTATTCCTGCTGCTAACAAATGGGACACATATGCTTTGGGCACTGGTTAGAGGTTGTACACACAGTGAACCCATGTTGGACACATGTAATATATGACATATTACATGTACATGGCACATTACAAACCACTTCAATTGCTTCATTTGCATTGTTTGTCTGCTTTCACTGCTGAGGCATAGACATGTCTGCTGAAAGTATACCAGGTCCCTTCTACAGTTATTAGTCCCATTTATACTGCCAGGTCATATTCACACATGTTTAACAAGATTAGCCATGGTTCGCCAACAAAGAATAACAAGATGTTATCGTAGAAGGTTGGTGACTTCCTATGTAACTTGCAATTGTAACAAGAATGATATATTACACATGGTTTTAACCATATTTGTTGCTAGGTATCTCTGCTTTGTGAAATGGAGAGCCAGCATTGGTGATAAAAGGACCTGCACTGTGTCTACCAAAGGAAAATTGGGCCCACTTACCTCAGCAGAGTGAACCTCATCTTTATTCACTGAATTTTCACTTGCTCACATCACTAAAACTGCATTATGGCACTGAATTACTTTATATTGCTTTTATCATCAGACACCAGAGCCCCTGCTTTAACTTACATGACTATTTTCCTTTGATTTCACTCTTTGTTAGCCTATGACCTTATCTCGGCTGAGATAAGACAGCCCCTCCAGACAGCTTATTTTGGCTGAAAAAAGAAATGATTGAAGCCATCTGAATTCTGCCTTCTGCTTTCTGTGACAGAAAGTCAGACAATAAGATGTGATATAAAATGAGACTGATGGCTCCTGTTATTGTGATTAAGATTTAACGAGCTGCGCAAGTGAGGGGCATTGTAGTAGCCAACCCTAGGATCACAGACATGCGGCGTCAGTGATAAATTCATTTACATCCCAGTAACGCACTGATTCATAAAGAGAAAGCTAATTACTGTGAGGCCTCCTACCGAAAGTTAACTGCAGGTAACATGTTGTAGTGCCGAATCCCTCTACAACTTCACTGGAATACCTCAGTAGAAAGCTTCGTCTTGCGTTGCATAGTAAACTACATAAAAAGATGAAAATTCCTAAATCATTCATAAGATATCAGCTGAACATATAGGGCAAATTTATCATGAGGGGAATATCTGAAGTCAGTTTTGTCGGAGTTGGCGTACTTTATGCCATATTTACTAAGGCTACTTTTACACCAGCGTTTTTGCAGGATCCATCATGGATCTGCAAAAACGCTTCTAAGACTGATCAGTTTTGTCCTAATGCATTCTGAATGGAAAAGGATCCGTTCGGAATGCATCAGTTTTGCTTCAGTTCAGTCAGCATTCCGCTTTGGAGGCGGACAGTAAAACACTGCTTGCTGCGTTTTGGTGTCCGCATGACGAAGCCGATCCAAACAGATCCATCATGACTCACAATGTAAGTCAATGGGGACGGATCAGTTTTCTCAGACACAATAGAAAACAGATCCGTCCCCCATTGACTGTCAATGGTGTTCATGACAGATCCGTCTTGGCTATTTAAAAACTAATACAACCGGATCCATTCATAACGGATGCAGATGGTTGTATTATAATAACTGAACCGTTTTTGCTGATCCATGACAGATCCAGCAAAAACGCTGGTGTGAAAGTAGCCTAAATGTTGCATGTTGTTCGATAAATTTGTCTTAACCTTTAATTTAACATCTTTGTCAAGAAAAAACTACTCTCATTTTCCAGTTTTACTCCACCCTCCTCCTGGAGAGGACTGCAAATCTTTTTGCATTTTTTTTTTAAGTCCCAATGATAAATCTGGAGTGAAACTAACCATGCCAACTTTCCAGCCACATTTCAAAAATAGAGTGGTGTAAATATGCAAAAAGTATTTTTCAAGCCAGAATTCTGGAGTAAATACATGATAAATCAGGACCATAACACCTTCTTTAAATAAAGGTCTTAAATAGGTTCTCCAAGTGTTTAATATTGAGGAAATCCTCAGATCAGTACCTGATCGATGGGGGTCCGACAACCAGCACCCCTGCTGATCAGCTGCTTGAAAAGCCAAGGCGCTACATGAGCACCACAACCTCTTTCTAGGTTATGCTCCATTCACACATCCTGTTTTTCTTTCCTGATTCAATCCTGATCCTGATCTGGATCCATTCATTTCAATGGAAAGAAAAACAGGAAAGAAAAACAGGACGTGTGAATGGAGCCTTAGTGACAATCTGAATAAATCAACAGTGAGTGGCTCACCACTAGGGATCAATGAGACGTCGGGGTGCTCAAATCCTAGGCTATACCCACAGCCTTTTTGTATGGAGAGGATAAATCTGTTAGTTTATGGATGAGCACACCCTATCCAGTACTGTATTATTGTAGGATTATAAAGTATGCAGAGAGTGTAGATTATCAATATAATATTTATTATTAATACATATAAAATAATAGCTGGCCAGCTATGAATGGGTCAGTAATAAAATAGATAAAAGAATCTATCCCAGGGGGGGTAGGGATAAAAGAAAAAAGTAAATGATGATTTACAATGTCTTGCTAAAAAAGAAAACAGAAATATGAAAAAATGAATAAAAACGTGGAGTTTTTGAACAGTAGTAGGTAGTCTTTGTATTAGCGCTAATGTATTTGTGGCGCTACAGCTCAGTTCAATTGAATTGGCAGTCTTTGTGTATTTGTAGCGCTTCAGCTCAGTTCAATTGAATAGACATTCTTTCAATACAGTTTCCCATATTGGGCTTAATCATATAAGTCAAATTTTGTACGTTACCCCTCTGTTCAATACCGTAGTGTCTCGGGGGCGATATCTTCGTTGCTAACGGCCGTCAGCACGAGGACGCCGTTCTTCTATTAGTGTAGCGGCGGCAACAACACAGTGTGCGCGGTTCTTTTCCCGGCTTCTATACAGCGATGTCCAGCGTGGCGTCCCACGTATTGGTAAACAGCTGTTGTTGTTTGTAAATGGGCCGGTGTTCTCAATATCCCTTTTGGGACCTTAGGATTTCAATGAGTAGCCTCCTCTTTGTATGTTCAATATAGGGGCTTGTCTCGGAGGACAAATAATAAATAAAGAAGTAAAAAAGTAAAAAAAAAAAAAAATATATATAAAGGAGGTAAAATCGATCCAGTAAAATGGTAGTTGTGGTGAATTTCAAACTTCTTAATGCCAGTGTCCGTACTTGTCCTTCAGATGCCAAACGCTTTTCGGGGCGTATTCTCCTGCCCCTTCCTCAGTGGCTACCAATAATGGACTATGGACCTGGCAAACTTAAATAGTCCTAGGATAGTGCATCATTCCAGTGACATGGAAAAATTGACGTGGATTCGGATTGGGATCAGCGTTTGTTCTTATAGTCTTAACAGGAAAAAATTATACGTGAATTCATATTTATATATCAATTAATAAATGGAAAAACGTGGAAAGCAAAACATATAGAGATATGACTTGCGTAAATCCCTATTTTGTGAAGTGAACTTTCAACTGCTGACTTTTCGGTGCTTTGTGTCAGTGCAGGTTTAGTTTTATTTTCTTTGAAAATCTGTTTATATATCAATCAATAGATAGAAAAATGTGAAAAACAAAGCGTATAGAGATATGACTTTCGTAAATCCCTATTTTGTGAAGTGAACTTTCAACTGCTGACTTTTCGGTGCTTTGTGTCAGTGCAAGTTCAGTTTTATTTTTTTGACAATTTATTTCTTCCTTATATATATTCTATGTGTATACTGAAATAGGTAGTATTAATTTCTTTGCTCATTTTAATTTCCTCAGTTTAATATTGAGGAAATCCTCAGATCAGTACCTGATCGATGGGGGTCCGACAACCAGCACCCCTGCTGATCAGCTGCTTGAAAAGCCAAGGCGCTACATGAGCACCACAACCTCTTTCTAGGTTATGCTCCATTCACACATCCTGTTTTTCTTTCCTGATTCAATCCTGATCCTGATCTGGATCCATTCATTTCAATGGGTCCTGAAAAAATCAGGATCGAATCAGTAAAGAAAAACAGGACGTGTGAATGGAGCCTTAGTGACAATCACATTCATCGGTCACAAGGCCTAGGCGCAGTTCAGTCCAATTCAAGTGAATGGGCCTGGGCTGAAGTACTAAACACAGCTGCTATTCAGTGGATGGTGCTGTGCTTGGTAAGCTGCAAGTAGGCCCTGGCATCTCAAACAGCTGATCAGCAGGAGTTTCCTAGATGGGATATTATATAGTGTCTATGACAAATGTCAGTGTAGTCCCTTCTGATTGATTAAGGGTGATGGCAAGGCATTATGGGCAAGCCCACTGGTCAGGGTGCTCTTCGCTGTCATTTGACCTTCCTTCTTCATCTTTGTCCTGTTGTGCAGTTTTCTGATCTGTAAAATGGCAGATGCTATTTTGAGCAATTCATCCAAAATTAATCACAAAAGTTTAGGATCTGGGAAATTCAGGACAAATTCAATTTGTTTAGAATCAATTTGCTCATCTCTATTAAGAGGACCTTTCACCTCTTTTTGAATCATTATCTGGGACTTCCCTGGTGCGTTTTCTATTTCTCCATTCCACAGAGCCATGAAACCATTCTATTAAGGCTACAGCAGGGAACCCTAGTCAGATTTGAGGGATGGCTCAAAGGGGATGCCCTTATCAGGGCAAGTGCTCCGCTACCTGAACGTAAAGTGTAGCTGAGGCCAAGTAGGGGTATTTAAGGGCAAGACACGCGGCTCGACATTTGGAGACCTCCTAGTTACCGATAATCTACAAAGCGGAAAGACCGTTCCTTCTCTTAAATTGCGCACTGGTTCACTTGCACTACTTGCTGCAAATTTTGTCTATTAATTATTTTGTTGGGCTATTTTTTAATTGAACAATTAAAAGTTAATTATTATAGATAGGGCCACTTTTCTGTTTGTTAATTGCTTTTGAAAATAGGTTGCCTGACTTTTGTACCCTACTAGTCATATTCGAATTTGGTTGTGTTACGATCTGTGACCTTCTTGGTCAGTCATTGGCTGAGCAGGACTTTCCTGGCATTTCCTACATGTTGAGCTAGGACAGGAAATGGAGAGCAGCAGCAGAGATCAGTGGAGGTGACTAATGTTTTTTTTTCTTATATTTAAGGCCTAATGCACATGGCCCTTTCCTAGACATGCCTGTATTGTGGCCCGCAAGCAGCGGGTCCTCAATATACGGCAAGGCTGCACAACCCGCTGCCCGCGGGCGGCATGCGGCCCATGGAGCCGTGGTTTGCGGCCCCCGTCCTGCTTGGCAGAAACACAGCTGATCGCAGGATCAGCTGTGTTTTTGCCCGGAGTGCCACACAGGGATAGAAGATTACAGCTCCTGCACTGTAGCAGGAGCAGGAAGGATCTCCGGCTGTTGGTGAGCGCTGGTAAGCCGAGGAGAGGGCAGAAGCGCTTTATCAGCGCTTCTTCCTTCTACTCTACGAGCGCTCTGCAGTGTGAACTCGGCGATCACGTGATCACTTGGTGTCTCTGCAGCAGAGGAGCGCAGAGCTGCAGGGTCAGTAGACCCTGGTCAGCTCTGCCCTGGTACAAAGCCCCCACCTCCCCCCCAGCAGGCAGCAGGCCGGAGGCAGGTTTCCCTGTAACTGGGGCTCCATTGGATGCTCCAGTTACAGTGGAAATAGTAAAAAAAAAAAAAGTCTCCTATTGTCTCCCAAAGGTCTTTCAGTGACCTCTTGGGGACAAAGTATGTGGTAAAAATACATTTAAAAAAAGTTAAAAATTATTTTAAAAAATTGAAAACTAAATAAAAAATATAATAAAATGCAAAGAAAAGAAAAATAAAATATGTGACAAAAAATAGAAAATAAAATACAATAAAATACAATAAAAAGAAAAAAAGGAAAAAGTCCTGCACTGTCCTGCAACAGTCTTTTTATGACCACTTGGGGGAAATATGTGGAAAAAATATATTTAAAAAAATAGAAAATTCTAAAAATAAATAAATAAAATACAAATAAAATAAAAAGGACATTAATAAAGAAAATAAATAATAAAATACAAATAAAATAAAAAATAAAAAGGAAAAGTGTTCATTGTCCTCCAACAGTATTTTTATAAGCTCTTGTGGGTCATATTATGTGGAAAGAATATATTTAAAAAATAAGTAGTAAACCAATTATTTAAAAAATGCAATAAAATATTAATAAAATACGAATAACAGTAAAAAATAAAAAGGAAAGTGCAAAATTTAAATTTATGACCTCTTGGAAGACATATTATGTAGCAGAAATATAAAAAAAAATAAGTTAAAAAAGAAAAATGAAAAAAAAAAAAAGAAAATACATAAAAGAGAAAACAGCCACACTAACCCAAACCGTTACCATCACTGGCCCATTCACATGAAACTATACATATTATATAACAAAATGACCCAGCTATAGTAACTTTTTAATGATGTTTTGTACAGTTTCCCCCAAATAAAACTACTAAAAAGGCCCTATGTGTCACGTAAAAATTTGTTGCAAAAAATATTTTGGTAGTCCAACAAATAAGATATTTATAACCGTTTGAACCACCCCGTGCACTAAATCACAAAAAAAATGTCTGGTCACTAAGGCCTTTTCAGGCCGGGTCATTCAAGCGTTAACGAATAAGCGCTCTCCCCACTAGAAAGGTAAAGTACTTACTGGTAACTGCAGGGCGCCTATAACTGGGGACAGGAAAGCACTGATTTTTGAATAGGAGGCAGGAAGAAAATGTCGCCACTTTTCTGGTAAAAATGATTTTTAACAAGTTCCTGCAGCATAGCCCCAAAATAGAAGATTCATAATTACATGCTCCACACCGCTCTGTTCCTCTGCGCTTCCCCCATCTTCTGGTCCCTGCACTGTTTACACCTGGTAGTGCATGGCCATGGTCACTTGCACGACTCCAGTCAATGACTGGCTTCAGAAGTGACATGCTGCTTGTGGCCATATCACAGCGTAAGCCAGTCATTGACTAGAGTGGTGTATAACCGTGTCCATGCACTGATGAGTGGAAACAGCAGGGGCAATGCAAAGGACCGGAGCGGTGGGGAGCAGATAAGTATAACTCTTCGGTTTCAGGGCTATGCTGCAGCACGATGTTCAGGACAATTATTGGAAACAAGTGTTCATAGGAAGGCTCATGTCTTATATCTGGCCGGTATAATCATGTAGCTGATCAGTCGATAAACAAGGAATTGCTCGTTTGGTGGCTAATTAGCATATTTTATTAGGATGAAAGATGTATGATTTCCTGCAGCAAATCTCCCTGTGCAATCAAGGATGGGCTACCAATAATCAATAAAACTAAATGTAGGCAGAATGACTGTGATAGTGAGCATTCCTCCCCAGTCACTTTGCACTGGCTTGTATAATAGCCCGATTTTTTTTATTTGCGGCCCCTTGAAATAGAGCGATGTGACAATGCGGCCCCCAGACCAAAAAAGGTTGTGCACCCCTGATATACGGGCACCAGCTGTGTGCACACCGTATGAAGGATGCGGACCCATTCACTTTAATGGGTCTGCAATCCAGACGGGGCGGTGCGGAACGGAGGCAAGGAACCCCATGGAAACACTCCACACTGCAAAAAAATAGTACAAGTGCGGACAGATCACAGACCCATTCAAGTTGAATGAGTCTGCATTTATCCGCGGTAACCAAACTGATGGTACCCATACATTGGGGATCACACATTGTGGTCCCCATTGCACAGAACAGTTGGCACATATTTGTGTGATAGGGCTTAAAGGGATTCTGTCACCACGATTTTGACTATTAAGTTATTTATAGCACTGGATTCAGCTGACTATAAGCATCTCCAAAACGTTATTGTTATAGGGCATAAATGAAGATCTGATGTTAAAAATACCTTTTTTATCAACTGTCAATCTCTTTCTTAAGGAGCCCAAGGGGATGTGCCAGCGATGTTGGAGCCCGGCCACGGCGATTCAGTTGGAGCCCAGGACCGCCCACCTCATTAATATTCACTTCACTGCTTGAAGCAGTGAAGCTCCGGCACGGCTGTAATCCCGCGCAGGCGCAGTACATTAAGTGGTCTGCGCCATGCGGTCTGCCGGCTACAGCTTCACAGGATGTACTGCGCCTGCGCGGGATTACAGCCGTGCCGGAGCTTCACTGCTTCAAGCAGTGAAGTGAATATTAATGAGGTGGGCGGTCCTGGGCTCCAACTGAATCGCCGTGGCCGGGCTCCAACATCGCTGGCACATCCCCTTGGGCTCCTTAAGAAAGAGATTGACAGTTGATAAAAAAGGTATTTTTAACATCAGATCTTCATTTATGCCCTATAACAATAACGTTTTGGAGATGCTTATAGTCAGCTGAATCCAGTGCTATAAATAACTTAATAGTCAAAATCGTGGTGACAGACTCCCTTTAATGGTGTTTTAAACATATGTTCAGTTATTTTATTTTATTTTTTACTTCTTCACAGGAAACCACTGTACCCAGATGCATTGTTAACCTCTCACTTATATTTTCATGTTCTATTTCACAGTATGTCTTCCTGTGGATTCCTCTCCTGACCTGCAGCTGCAAGGAAGCAGGAAGTCAGAGGAAACTGCACATGCACCTTTACTCCGCAAACTCCCACGTCACATTAACAGATGAAATGCACAGAAAGTTTGGGAACTAATGATTAAACCAGGAAAAGACTGTGAAGTCCTGACAGTGCCAAGTTTGAAGTGTCATTTGGAGATTAGCTAAAAGGGATTTGTGTTCAATTGACTTCTCTCTTCATTGTGGTTCCTCCATATCAAGGACTAAAGTGACACCCAAGATAGTATCACATCCGTTATCAGTGACAGTGATTGATTCCTTTTCCTTTGTCCTGTCTTGCACACACAGACATTCAGTATTTGACTTTCACTACATACAGAGCAAAGTGCTTTTTCTTTTGCAATGCCAGCTAAAGCGCATATCTTTCCTTTCTCTAGAAGAATCTATTTAGACATAAATTGTGCTTCATATCTGTCCAGTTGCAAAAACTAAAGAAGCATATATTATTTTTCATAATAAATCCACATAAGTCGAGTAATACCAAGAACATATAAACATTGCATTACAGTAATTAATTTCTACTTTGTTTAATCTGTGTTGGGTCACTGGAAATAATAACAATAAATTAAAATGTGACCCTTTTTAAATAAAACATTTAAATGGTCACTAACCTTTCAACAAATTAATCATAAATCAATAATACAGGTGACTATAGGAACATCTGTCATATATCTTATGAAAGAAAAGTCCTGTTTCTCTCCCCTACCCCTCCTAAAGTAACATTTTGTTTGTATTGAGAGACTTCTATGGGCCCTTTTTTTCCATTCCATGGCTCCGCAAAACAAATGAAACATGTCCTGTACTTGTCAGTGAAAATCAGGACATAGCCCCATTTAAGTCTATGGGTCTGCAAAAAAACGGAACGCTATCCGTTTTTTTGCGGACATGTTGAACTGTCCGCAAAAAAACGGATCCGTATTTTTGCGGACATCATACGGCCGTCTGAATGAGCCCTAAGGCTTCTTTCACATTAGCATTAGGCTTGTCCGGCAGGGGCATGAATGAATGGGGTTGGGCCGGACTTCCGGCAGAACGCATGTGCAAGCATCAGTACAGATCCAGCAGGCTGTTCCCCTGCCAGAACAGCCTGCCGGATAAGCGTGATGCTAATGTGAAAGAAGCCTAAGATATCCTGTGAAAAATAACATTAAATACATTTAGGTTGGCTCAGAAATTAGTTATTTTCAGTTAGATGGGCCCATTGCTAAAACTGAAAAAAATAGCTTTGTAATGAAGGGGTGGTAAATGATCTGTTTGCATCAGTTTCTTCATGCGGACGCAGCAAGTAGCGTTTTAGTGTCCGCCTCCAAAACGGAATGGAGACTGAACTGAAGCAAACTGAAGCAAAACTGATGCATTCTGAACGGATCCTTTTCCGTTCAGAATGCATTAGGACAAAACTGATTAGTTCAGGACCGTTTGTGAGACCCTATGACGGATCTCACAAACGGATCCTGTAAACGCAAGTGTGAAAGTAGCCTAAGACAATTGCCCGAAAAATAAAAAAATATTGCTCACAAAAACAAAATATTTTTCTTTTCAAAAATTCTTTTATTGTGCAAAACTTAACAAAAATAAAAAATAGACATATTAGTTATCGCCACGTCCATAACAACCTTCTCTATAAAAAATATTACATGATATACCCCAACAGCTGAATGCTGTAAAAAAAAAACAATAAAAAACTATGCCAAAACAATAGAGATGGGACCATATATTTCATGGATTTTTCGATGGATTTTTCCATGCTCTGCCTATCACAGGTCAGGAGGCAATTAAAAGAAGAACAACAAAAAACATCAGTACAATATCTAATACGTCCCCTATCCGGGTAAATTGTTTGGAGAGAGGGCCTGTAGGTGGGGGGCAGGCTGGGGGAAGGCGGTTTCGCTTGAAGAGCCAGAGGAGTGCCCCCTGGGCTAGCGTGTGTGGTGGTGACAACAGCCGGAATGGATTTGGAAAAACTGTAGCATCAACCGGTACGGTATCGATTCTTCTCAGTTTACTACCGTATATGTCCCCTATCTTGGGACCCTATATTTCTTGGTTTTTCGACCACGGAAAACGGAAAAAGAGCTTGTTCTGGCCAGGGGAGTGTCTTTCCAACTGCAGCTAAGGGGACGTGTCCATGCTCTGCCTATCACAGGTCAGGAGGCAATTAAAAGAAGAACAAAAAAAAAACATCAGTACAATATCTAATACGTCCCCTATAAAGGTAAATTGTTTGGAGAGAGGGCCTGTAGGTGGGGGGCAGGCTGGGGGGAAGGAGGTTTCGCTGGAAGAGCCAGAGGAGTGCCCCCTGGGCTAGCGTGTGTGGTGGTGACAACAGCCGGAATGGATTTGGAAAAACTCTAGCATCAACCGGTACGGTATCGATTCTTCTCAGTTTAATACCGTATACGGCACCTATCCGGAAAAATAGTTTGGAGAGAGAGAAAGAGAGGAAAAAGACGTGCAGTATGGAGCAATTACACGGAAACTATTAGATTAGGCAGACGTGGTCTGCTTAATTACAACCCAGACAAAAGAGAGAAAGAGAGGAAAATGACGTATTTTTAAAAGTGACGTTCAGTATAGATCAGGGGTGCACAACGTTTTCTGGGTGGGGGCCACATTGTCCGACCGAACCAACGTCAAGGGCCGAAAATAAAATTTAAAGGGGTATTACCAACTGAAATACTCTATTTATGGCAGATTGAACACACAGTGTATACCATTAAAGGGGTTGTCCGAGTTATGAAAAAAAAAATATAGCACTGTATGGGCAGCAATATATAACTAAGTTAAGCAAGTTTTAGGCAAAAAAAAATCCATATTTCCTAATTTCCCTGGTTCTCTTCTGGCCTTTGTTTACATGCAATAACAACAATCTCAGCCCCTCCCCCTTCTCCCCCCCTCTCTGCAAAGGGAATGAATACAAGTGCTGAGTACATGTCATGTCTGCAGGAATACTCAGCAGCATGTTGTATGTGTAGGACTACAAGTCCCAGCTGTACAATGACACTGCTGATACACACAGGAAATTCTCCCTACCTGTTCGTGTACAACACAATCCCTCTATAGCTCCTTGCCCATTGCCCATTTGTCTCCTCTCACTGCTGCAGCTACTGTTTGTTGTAAAGTAAAGCCTTGAGCCCTCAGTGTGTTCTGGCTGAAGGGGTTAATGTTTTATCTGAAGGAATCCAGGGAGAGCAGATAGCAGCCGGCAAAGAAAGGGGGCGTGGCCAGTGACGTCTCGTGTACAGACTGTTATCTGAACTCTGAGGCTTGTGAACGAAACATCACAGAGCAGAGAGATAAGGTGACATCACAGGTCATGTGACCCTCAGTCAACTCTGAGAAACCAGCAGCTTTAGAAACACAAAGTATATGGGAAAGTTGTTATACCTGACAAGTTAGAAACATATAAAGAAAAAAAAAAAACTCGGACAACCCCTTTAATGTCTAGTTACAGTTCCAGGAGTCCCATCTAATGGGAGAAATATATGAAAAATGCATGTGAGCAGCCACAAAACATGGACATACATGTCTGTTACCAGATGGATGGGGCCACACAGAATGGTATCAAGGGCCGCATGTGGCCCCCGGGCCGCAGGTTGTGCACCCCTGGTATAGATCAAGTGTGGTATGTGTTCTATGTATACTACTCAGTTTAATACCGTATATGGCAGCTATCCGGAAAAATAGTTTGGAGAGAGAGAAAGATAGGAAAAAGACGTAAATTGTTTGGAGAGAGGGCCTGTATGTGGGGGGGCAGGCTGGGGGGAAGGAGGTTGAGCTGTAAGAGCCAGAGGAGTGCCCCCTGGGCTAGCGTGTGTGGTGGTGATAACAGCCGGATGTAGTTAGAATGACGACGCAGGACCCCACCTTAAATATTTAGCATCAACGGGTACAGTCGTAAATTATGAGAATGATCAAGTGTGGTATGTCTTCTATGTATACTACTCAGTTTAATACCGTATATGGCAGCTATCCGGAAAAATAGTTTGGAGAGAGAGAAAGATAGGACAAAGATGTAAATTGTTTGCAGAGAGGGCCTGTAGGTGGGGGGGCAGGCTGGGGGGAAGGAGGTTGAGCTGGAAGAGCCAGAGGAGTGTCCCCTGGGCTAGCGTGTGTGGTGGTGATAACAGCCGGATGTAGTTAGAATGACGACGCAGGACCCCAACTTAAAAATTTAGCATCAACCAGTACAATTGTCAATTATGAGCTCGATCAAGTGTGGCATGACTTTTAGATGGAGATTGCATGTGGTCACGTACTCCCTGGAACCCCATAGTCACCCCTTCTCTGATGTGCTAGCCCAGAACATTCTCTGCCCCAATTCGCAAGACCTTTTGCAGTCTCCGTGTGCTGACAGTGGGGATTTACCAGTGTTGTCTGAGGAGGTGGTGGACAATGGCGAGACACAGGTGTCGGGGGGTGAAGTAGTTGTATGGGAAGCAAGTTACAGTGGGGACTGCTTGGGGGGAATTTCTCATGATGGGACAGATTCAACTTGGGTGGATCAGGCACAGGAACAGATCAATTTTTTTTTTTTTGTGTTTATTTAACTTTTATTTAGCACAAATAACCACAGAGATATTTATTTGTTATCTTCGCTGCGCAGTCTGGCGTTGGGGTTCGTCACTTTGATGGCGAGCTGTGCCGCTCTCTTTAGGTTCTTAGATGGAGACGTTATGGGCGATTTCTGCCCAGAAGGACTTGTTGCTCATCAACAGAACCTCGAGCTCCTTGACATTCTGGACAACTAATTTGCGGAACCCTGTGGGCAGCATGTGTTTGGTCTTCTTGTTGCTACCGTATCCAATGTTGGGCAATATAGATACGCAGGTAATATTATTTTTCACACCTATCTCAAAAATAAAATTTATGCAGTTTGCGCAAATAAAACTGGAAACTGGAACTGGAGAGAGGGCCTGTAGGTGGACCTCCGGAAAAATTGTTTGGAGAGAGGGCCTGTAGGTGGACCTCCGGAAAAATTGTTTGGAGAGAGGGCCTGTAGGTGGACCTCCGGAAAATTTTTTGGAGAGAGGGCCTGTAGGTGGGGGGGCAGGCTGGGGGAAGGAGGTTGAGCTGGAAGAGCCAGAGGAGTGCCCCCTGGGCTAGCGTGTGTGGTGGTGACAACAGCCGGATGTAGTTAGAATGACGACGCAGGACCCCAACTTAAAAATTTAGCATCAACCAGTACAATTGTCAATTATGAGCTCGATCAAGTGTGGCATGACTTTTAGATGGAGATTGCATGTGGTCACGTACTCCCTGGAACCCCATAGTCACCCCTTCTCTGATGTGCTAGCCCAGAACATTCTCTGCCCCAATTCGCAAGACCTTTTGCAGTCTCCGTGTGCTGACAGTGGGGATTTACCAGTGTTGTCTGAGGAGGTGGTGGACAATGGCGAGACACAGGTGTCGGGGGGTGAGGTAGTTGTATGGGAAGCAAGTTACAGTGGGGACTCCTTGGGGGGACTTTCTCATGATGGGACAGATTCAACTTGGGTGGATCAGGCACAGGAACAGATCAATTTTTTTTTTGTGTTTATTTAACTTTTATTTAGCACAAATAACCACGGAGATATTTATTTGTTATCTTCGCTGCGCAGTCTGGCGTTGGGGTTCGTCACTTTAATGGCGAGCTGTGCCGCTCTCTCCACAATGGTCTTTAGGTTCTTAGATGGAGACGTTGTGGGCGATTTCTGCACAGAAGGACTTGTTGCTCATCAACAGAACCTCGAGCTCCTTGACATTGTGGACAAGGAATTTGCGGAACCCTGTGGGCAGCATGTGTTTGGTCTTCTAGTTGCTACCGTATCCAATGTTAGGCAATATAGATACACAGGTAATATTATTTTTCACACCTATCCCAAAAATAAAATTTACGCAGTTTGCGCAAATAAAACTGGAAACTGGAACTGGAGAGAGGGCCTGTAGGTGGACCTCCCGAAAAATTGTTTGGAGAGAGGGCCTGTAGGTGGACCTGCGGAAAAATTATTTGAAGAGAGGGCCTTTAGGTGGACCTCCGGAAAAATTGTTTGGAGAGAGGGCCTGTAGGTGGAACTCCGGAAAAATTGTTTGGAGAGAGGGCCTGTAGGTGGAACTCCGGAAAATTGTTTGGAGAGAGGGCCTGTAGGTGGACCTCCGGAAAAATTGTTTGGAGAGAGGGCCTGTAGGTGGAACTCCGGAAAAATTGTTTGGACATAGGGCCTGTAGGTGGACCTCCAGAAAAATTGTTTGAAGAGAGGGCCTGTAGGTGGAACTCCGGAAAAATTGTTTGGACAGAGGGCCTGTAGGTGGACCTCCGGAAAAATTGTTTGAAGAGAGGGCCTGTAGGTGGACCTCCGGAAAAATTGTTTGGAGAGAGGGCCTGTAGGTGGACCTCCGGAAAAATTGTTTGGAGAGAGGGCCTTTAGGTGGACCTCTGGAAAAATTGTTTGAAGAGAGGGCCTGTAGGGGGCCCTCCTGAAAAATCGTGGTAAAAGAGTGCCAGTTGGACCTCTGAAAAATGGCGTTTTTTTGGTCAGCGTTAGGCAAAGATGATATGGAGGAGGAGTAGAGAAGAGGAATCGGATACATAAGTTATGTTAAATTTTAGCTGCTTTCCCCCGGAGGAGATTTGAATTCCGGTGAAATCCAGGCTTTGTTCATTTTAATAAGCGTCAGCCTGTCAGTGCTGTCAGTTGACAGGCGTGTGCGCTTATCGGTGATGACGCCACCAGCTGCACTGAATACCCGCTCTGACAGCACGCTAGCTGCAGGGCAGGCCAGCACCTCCAAGGCGTACAGTTCAGGCCACGTGTCCAGCTTTGAAACCCAGTAGTTGTATGGAGCAGAGTGATCGCTACAGACGTTGGTATGGTCAGCTAGGTACTCCCGCACCATCTTTCTGTACAGCTCCCCCCTACTCTGCCTAGACTGGGGACAGGTGACAGTGTCTTGCTGGCGTGACATAAAAGTGGCAAAGGCCTTGGAGAGCGTTCCCCTGCCAGTGCTGGACAAGCTGCCTGCTCGCCTCCTCTTCCCCGCTACTTGGCACACAGAACCATGCCCTCTGCCGCTAGCGGCGTCAGATGGGAAGAATTGTTTCAGCTTGTGCACCAGGGCCTGTTGATATCTATTCACTCTCATACTCCTTTCCTCTGCAGGGATGAGAGTGGAAAGGTTCTGCTTGTACCGTGGGTCCAGGAGAGTGAAAACCCAGTAATCGGTGTTTGAAAAAATGATTCTAACGCGAGGGTCACGGGATAGGCAGCCTAACATGAAGTCTGCCATGTGTGCCAGAGTCCCAACACACAAGAATTCCCTCTCCTCACTGGCCTGACTCTCCATTTCCTCCTCCTCCTCCTCCAAGTCCTCCTCTTCAGCCCATACATGCTCAAGAGTTAAGGACCCCCTACTGGTACCCTCTACTGTCTCGCCGACATTCTCCTCCTCTTCCTCCTCATCCCCCTCCTCCGATACGCGCTGAGAAACAGACCGGAGGGTGATCTGGCTATCAAGCGAAGTATCTTCCTCCACCGTCTCTTGTGACAAGCGCAAAGCATCCGACTTGATGCTGAGCAGTGAGTTTTTCAACAGGCAAAGCAGCGGGATGGTGAGGCTGATAATGGCAGCATCGCCGCTGACCATCTGTGTTGACTCCTCAAAGTTGCTCAACACCTGGCAGATATCAGACATCCACGTCCACTCCTCATTGTAGACTTGAGGAATCTGACTGACCTGACTACCAGTTCTGGTGGAAGTTGACATCTGGCAGTCTACAATCACTCTGCGCTCCTGGTAAACTCTGGATAACATGTTTAATGTGGAATTCCATCTCGTGGGCACGTCGCACAACAGTCGGTGAGCGGGCAGTTGTAGGCGGCGCTGCGCTGCCCTGAGAGTGGCAGCATCTGTGCTCGACTTGCGGAAATGCGCACAGATGCGGCGCACCTTGGTGAGCAAATCAGACAGATTGGGGTATGTCTTGAGGAACCGCTGAACTATGAGATTGAACACGTGGGCCAGGCATGGCACATGTGTCAGTCTGCCGAGTTGTAGAGCCGCCACCAGGTTACGCCCGTTGTCACACACAACCATGCCTGGCTTGAGGTTCAGCGGTGCCAGCCACACATCGGTCTGCACCGTAATGCCCTGTAACAGCTCTTGGGCGGTGTACCTTTTGTCACCTAAGCTCAGCAGTATGAGCACCGCCTGCTGGCGCTTACCCACAGCACTGCTGCTGCGCCTAGAGCTACCGACTGAAGGCGCCGTTCCCACGGATGGTAATTCGGTGGAAGAGGAGGAGGGGTCGGAGGAGGAGGAGGAGGCATAGTACGTCTGAGAGACCGTGACCGAGGTAGGCCCCGCAATCCTCGGTGTGGGCAGTACATGAGCGGCCCCAGGGTCATTCTCGGTCCCAGCCTCCACCAAGTTAACCCAATGTGCCGTCAGTGAGATATAGTGTCCCTGCCCGGCAGCACTTGTCCACGTGTCCGTGGTTAGGTGGACCTTCTCAGAAACAGCGTTGGTCAGGGCACGGATGATGTTCTCTGACACGTGCTGGTGTAGGGCTGGGACGGCACATCGGGAAAAATAGTGGCGGCTGGGGACGGAATACCGAGGGGCAGCCACCGCCATGAGATTGCGAAAGGCCTCGGTCTCTACCAGCCTATAGGGCAGCATCTCCAGGCTAAGCAATTTGGAGATGTGGACGTTGAGGGCTTGGGCATGTGGGTGGGTGGAACTGTATTTCCTCTTGCGCTCCAGCGTCTGCTGTAAAGACAGCTGAACGCTGCGCTGGGACACGTTGGTGGACACTGTGGAGGATCGTGGAGGCGAAGGTGTGGTTTTCCGGCGGGAGGCGCTTGCGCCGGGGTCCTGGGCAGGGGGTTTACTAGCAGAGGCAGCGAGTGACGCAGGGGGTTGACTAGCAGAGGCAGCGAGTGACACAGGGGTAGGAGCAGTGGTGTGACCCGCAGGAGGTGGTGAACGGCCTTGGTTCCATTGAGTGGGGTGTTTAGCACTCATATGCCTGCGCATGCTGGTGGTGGTTAGACTAGTAGTGGTGGCACCCCTGCTGATCCTGGTGTGGCACAGGTTGCACACCACAGTCCGTCGGTCATCCTCACTTTTCTTTAAAGAACCTCCAGACTTGCGAACATCTAGGCCTCGCCACAGGAGCTTCACTACGTGAAACAGTTGCTGCTGATGCATCAGCTCTGGCCCCACCACTGCCTCTTACAACCTGTTCTGGTGCAGCACTCGCCTCCGCCTCAGAAGCACTGTCTTCACTCGGCATATCAACCCAGCTTGGGTCAGTCACCTTGTCATCCTCCGATTCCTCAGTCTGCTCCCCCCTCGGAATTCCTCCCCTTACAACAACTTCACCACTGTCTGACAACCGTGTCTCCTCATCGTCTGACACCTCTTTACAAACTTCTTCCACTAACTCAACATTGTCCATCATCATCATCATCACCCACAGACTGCGACAGTTGGAAAACTTGGGCATGGGAAAGGTCAGCAGCAACCTGAGAAGTGGTTTGTGACTCTGGAAGGGTCCAAAACAGTTCCAGATATGCCGGATCGCAAATTTTCCTGGGAGGGGCAGACTGGGGGGAAGGAGGTTGAGGTGGAGGAGCCAGAGGAGTGCTCCCTTGGGGTAAGTGGACTGCGTGGAAGACTGACTGGTGGACAAATTACTTGAAGCATTATCCGCATCCACGAGATCAAGCTGTTCGCATGTTGTGGTTTTAACAGTCTCTACCACGTGTCCTGTAAGTTGAGACAGAAGCTAGAGAGTGTAGCTCTCGCGTTCCACAGCTCCCTCATCAGCAGGTTACTGTCTCACCCTGCCCAGGACCACGGCCTCTGCCCCCTGCAGTA
>ONZH01012204.1:0-53643 GCA_900303285.1 Rhinella marina | reverse complement strand
GATATTGTATATTTCAAGGTACACAGGCCGTGTAGTAACTGAACAGACGGTGGGTATTTACACCAGGTATGTGAAATAATTAGCAGAGAACGCACAGTACAGTGGCAATTAAATGGCCTAGATATTGTATATTTCAAGGTACACAGCCGTGTAGTAATGAACAGACGGTGGGTATTTACACCAGGTATGTGAAATAATTTAGCAAGAGAACGCACAGTACAGTGGCCAATTAAATGGCCTAGATATTGTATATTTCAAGGTACACAGCCGTGTAGTAACTGAACAGACGGTGGGTATTTACACCAGGTATGTGAAATAATTTAGCAAGAGAACGCACAGTACAGTGGCCAATTAAATGGCCTAGATATTGTATATTTCAAGGTACACAGCCGTGTAGTAACTGAACAGACGGTGGGTATTTACACCAGGTATGTGAAATAATTTAGCAAGAGAACGCACAGTACAGTGGCCAATTAAATGGCCTAGATATTGTATATTTCAAGGTACACAGCCGTGTAGTAACTGAACAGACGGTGGGTATTTACACCAGGTATGTGAAATAATTTAGCAAGAGAACGCACAGTACAGTGGCCAATTAAAAGGCCTAGATATTGTATATTTCAAGGTACACAGCCGTGTAGTAACTGAACAGACGGTGGGTATTTACACCAGGTATGTGAAATAATTTAGCAAGAGAACGCACAGTACAGTGGCCAATTAAATGGCCTAGATATTGTATATTTCAAGGTACACAGCCGTGTAGTAACTGAACAGACGGTGGGTATTTACACCAGGTATGTGAAATAATTTAGCAAGAGAACGCACAGTACAGTGGCCAATTAAATGGCCTAGATATTGTATATTTCAAGGTACACAGCCGTGTAGTAACTGAACAGACGGTGGGTATTTACACCAGGTATGTGAAATAATTTAGCAAGAGAACGCACAGTACAGTGGCCAATTAAATGGCTAGATATTGTATATTTCAAGGTACACAGCCGTGTAGTAACTGAACAGACGGTGGGTATTTACACCAGGTATGTGAAATAATTTAGCAAGAGAACGCACAGTACAGTGGCCAATTAAATGGCCTAGATATTGTATATTTCAAGGTACACAGCCGTGTAGTAACTGAACAGACGGTGGGTATTTACACCAGGTATGTGAAATAATTTAGCAAGAGAACGCACAGTACAGTGGCCAATTAAAAGGCCTAGATATTGTATATTTCAAGGTACACAGCCGTGTAGTAACTGAACAGACGGTGGGTATTTACACCAGGTATGTGAAATAATTTAGCAAGAGAACGCACAGTACAGTGGCCAATTAAAAGGCCTAGATATTGTATATTTCAAGGTACACAGCCGTGTAGTAACTGAACAGACGGTGGGTATTTACACCAGGTATGTGAAATAATTTAGCAAGAGAACGCACAGTACAGTGGCCAATTAAAGGCCTAGATATTGTATATTTCAAGGTACACAGCCGTGTAGTAACTGAACAGACGGTGGGTATTTACACCAGGTATGTGAAATAATTTAGCAAGAGAACGCACAGTACAGTGGCCAATTAAATGGCCTAGATATTGTATATTTCAAGGTACACAGCCGTGTAGTAACTGAACAGACGGTGGGTATTTACACCAGGTATGTGAAATAATTTAGCAAGAGAACGCACAGTACAGTGGCCTATTAAAAGGCCTAGATATTGTATATTTCAAGGTACACAGCCGTGTAGTAACTGAACAGACGGTGGGTATTTACACCAGGTATGTGAAATAATTTAGCAAGAGAACGCACAGTACAGTGGCCAATTAAATGGCCTAGATATTGTATATTTCAAGGTACACAGCCGTGTAGTAACTGAACAGACGGTGGGTATTTACACCAGGTATGTGAAATAATTTAGCAAGAGAACGCACAGTACAGTGGCCAATTAAAAGGCCTAGATATTGTATATTTCAAGGTACACAGCCGTGTAGTAACTGAACAGACGGTGGGTATTTACACCAGGTATGTGAAATAATTTAGCAAGAGAACGCACAGTACAGTGGCCAATTAAAAGGCCTAGATATTGTATATTTCAAGGTACACAGCCGTGTAGTAACTGAACAGACGGTGGGTATTTACACCAGGTATGTGAAATAATTTAGCAAGAGAACGCACAGTACAGTGGCCAATTAAAAGGCCTAGATATTGTATATTTCAAGGTACACAGCCGTGTACTAACTGAACAGACGGTGGGTATTTACACCAGGTATGTGAAATAATTTAGCAAGAGAACGCACAGTACAGTGGCCAATTAAAAGGCCTAGATATTGTATATTTCAAGGTACACAGCCGTGTAGTAACTGAACAGACGGTGGGTATTTACACCAGGTATGTGAAATAATTTAGCAAGAGAACGCACAGTACAGTGGCCAATTAAAAGGCCTAGATATTGTATATTTCAAGGTACACAGCCGTGTAGTAACTGAACAGACGGTGGGTATTTACACCAGGTATGTGAAATAATTTAGCAAGAGAACGCACAGTACAGTGGCCAATTAAAAGGCCTAGATATTGTATATTTCAAGGTACACAGCCGTGTAGTAACTGAACAGACGGTGGGTATTTACACCAGGTATGTGAAATAATTTAGCAAGAGAACGCACAGTACAGTGGCCAATTAAAAGGCCTAGATATTGTATATTTCAAGGTACACAGCCGTGTAGTAACTGAACAGACGGTGGGTATTTACACCAGGTATGTGAAATAATTTAGCAAGAGAACGCACAGTACAGTGGCCAATTAAATGGCCTAGATATTGTATATTTCAAGGTACACAGCCGTGTACTAACTGAACAGACGGTGGGTATTTACACCAGGTATGTGAAATAATTTAGCAAGAGAACGCACAGTACAGTGGCCAATTAAATGGCCTAGATATTGTATATTTCAAGGTACACAGCCGTGTAGTAACTGAACAGACGGTGGGTATTTACACCAGGTATGTGAAATAATTTAGCAAGAGAACGCACAGTACAGTGGCCAATTAAAAGGCCTAGATATTGTATATTTCAAGGTACACAGCCGTGTAGTAACTGAACAGACGGTGGGTATTTACACCAGGTATGTGAAATAATTTAGCAAGAGAACGCACAGTACAGTGGCCAATTAAATGGCCTAGATATTGTATATTTCAAGGTACACAGCCGTGTACTAACTGAACAGACGGTGGGTATTTACACCAGGTATGTGAAATAATTTAGCAAGAGAACGCACAGTACAGTGGCCTATTAAAAGGCCTAGATATTGTATATTTCAAGGTACACAGCCGTGTAGTAACTGAACAGACGGTGGGTATTTACACCAGGTATGTGAAATAATTTAGCAAGAGAACGCACAGTACAGTGGCCAATTAAATGGCCTAGATATTGTATATTTCAAGGTACACAGCCGTGTACTAACTGAACAGACGGTGGGTATTTATACCAGGTATGTGAAATAATTTAGCAAGAGAACGCACAGTACAGTGGCCAATTAAATGGTCTAGATATTGTATATTTCAAGGTACACAGCCGTGTACTAACTGAACAGACGGTGGGTATTTACACCTGGTATACAAAAAGGGTATTGCAGGCACACAGAACCCAGAACACTAGAGCCAAATAAACTGTATTTAAAAAAATAAAATAAAATTCACAGCCGTATACTGCCAGATCAGATGGTGCATATACACACTAGTTATATAACAGGGTTTTTCAGCCAAAAAGAACGCTGAACAGTAGTGCCAAATATAGTTTGGTATGTAGCAGAGCACCTAATACACCACTAATGCCTCTCTCTGTCCCTACTCCAGCAGCTATCCCTGAATACGGCAGCCGTTCTCTGTAAAGTGTATCTTGTAGTAAAGCACTGTGCACTATAGTAGCCCTGATAAGGGCTTTTAATCACGCTCCTGCCTGTCCAAGTGCTAAAACCTGTCTGTCCCTTCTCCAGCCTCTGTCCCTGACTAAGTTCACACAGCATATGCGTACGAGCAGGAAGAGCTGAGTTTTTAATATTCGAGGTCACATGGTTTTTCCAGCCAATCCATGTAGACGCTGTTTTCGCGCTGCCAGCGTGCTCAGCGTGCCTGTCATACCCCCCCTGCATGTTGATTGGTGGAAAAAGAGCGCCAGGGAAGGTGGGAGGGGAAACGAATTCTAAGTGCGCCATCGCCGTTATACTCGATTGAAATCGAGTATGCCGAATAGCGTAGTATTCGATCGAATACCGGCTCGATCGAACACTACTCGCTCATCTCTAGTTATTAACGGTACATACTCAGATTGGGTCACTGTCACTAGTGGGGTACCACAGGGGTCTGTATTGGGTCCTATTCTCTTCAATATATTTATTAATGATCTTGTAGAAAGCTTGCACAGTAAAATATCAATTTTTGCAAATGACACTAAACTGTGTAAAGTAATTAACACAGAGGAGGACAGTGCACTGCTACAGCAGGATCTGGATAGACTGGAGGCTTGGGCAGAAAAGTGGCAGATGAGGTTTAACACTGACAAATGTAAGGTTATGCATATGGGAAGGAATAATGCAAGTCACCAGTACATACTAAATGGTAAAGCATTGGGTAACTCTGACATGGAAAAGGACCTAGGAATTTTAGTGAACAGCAAACTAAGCTGCAGAAACCAGTGTCAGACAGCTGCTGCCAAGGCCAATAAGATAATGGGTTGCATCAAAAGAGGCATAGATGCTTGTGATGAGAACATAGTCCTGCCACTTTACAAATCACTAGTCAGACCACATATGGAGTACTGTGTACAGTTCTGGGCTCCTGTGAACAAGGCAGACATAGCAGAGCTGGAGAGGGTTCAGAGGAGGGCAACTAAAGTAATAACTGGAATGGGTGGACTACTGTACCCAGAAAGATTATCAAAATTAGGGTTATTCACTTTAGAAAAAAGACGACTGAGGGGAGATCTAATAACTATGTATAAATATATCAGAGGTCAGTACAGAGATCTCTCCCATCATCTATTTATCCCGAGGACTGTGACTGTGACGAGGGGACATCCTCTGCGTCTGGAGGAAAGAAGGTTTGTACATAAACATAGAAGAGGATTCTTTACTGTAAGAGCAGTGAGACTATGGAACTCTCTGCCTGAGGAGGTGGTGATGGTAAGTTCACTAAGAGAGTTCAAGAAGGGCCTGGATGTATTTCTGGAGGGTAATAATATTACAGGTTATAGTTACTAGAGATGGGTCGTTGATCCAGGGAGTTATTCTGATTGCCTGACTGGAGTCGGGAAGGAATTTTTTCCCTAAAGTGAGGAAAATTGGCTTCTACCTCACAGGGTTTTTTTTGCCTTCCCCTGGATCAACTTGTAGGAAAACAGGCTGAACTGGATGGACAGATGTCTTTTTTCGGCCTTACAAACTATGTTAGGAGACGCCAGGGATTCTCAATGGGAGTCTCCTTCTCCCTGGCTGTAGCTCTGTCCAATCGCAGCGGACAGCGTGCGCCAGATCTTCACAGGGGCGCAGCGGACCAACTGCGCCCTGAAGAAATAGTAAGTACCCGCAACTCCGCGGCTCATGCCCTCCAAAACCTGCTACTTATTTAGCAGTGTGTGGACCCATGACAGGTCCTCTTTAACTTGTAAAAGGAAGGTATGTGCAAACAGTGCATAACTGGGCTGTACGTGGAGACCCTTAGTAATAGAAAGTCTTATGTTAGATTTTGTAGAGTCAACAATAACACAACTGGATAGTCTCCTTTGTTTTCTTTTTAGGCTTGGCTGCGTCACATTTCCCACCTCAGGCTTTTTGGCGGGCTCCTGAGTTGCAGCTTCTGCAGTGCTGGATTCAGCAGTGGCTGCAGTACTCTTCTACCTATGGTAGGACATAGGAAGCTCCCGGTCCAGTGGTGACATTTAGGACATTAACAGTGTTACTGATTCCAATGGTGGTTGATGGAGACTCTGGAATACAATAGATTTGAGGGGCTCACCAGAGTGGAGCATGGCCAGCTACAACCACTAAGCTAATTTGAAAACAATATAGACAATGGCCGGCTCACAAATCTAATATATAAAGCTGAGTGTGTGTGTGTGTGGGTGTGTGTGTGTGTATGTCCGCTAAAGGAATCCGCACCGCTGCAGCTACAATCACAAAATTTGGCACACATGTACATCAGGTGTCCGGGAAGGTTTTAGAACAGTTTTCAACTCTCCAGGATGTACCGTTCCTGAGATATTCCCAAAAAATGCATTAGCCAATAGTAGCCTGGTCACATGACCCTTATCAGCCAATAGAAGCTCCCAGGCAGTTAATCTCCACACACACACACCAGGTTTCTAAATCAACTTCTGTCAGCTGCAGGGGTGGGAGGGAGTGTAACTTTCTCCCTGCAGCTCATGCTCAGACAGCACAGTGCTGCTGTCTGAGAGTGAGCTGTTCAAAAGGACATCCGTGTGTCCATCCAGGCCCTGCGCATGACAGAGGACAGGTAGTCTGAAAGCCAGAATGTCCAGCCTTACCCCAACATGAAGCCGTGCCACCGGTCCCCATAAAGCCACACCCCTAAACAAGAGGCCATGCCCCCTGTGTCCATCCAGGCCCTGTGCATGACAGAGGACAGGTAGTCTGAAAGCCAGAATGTCCAGCCTTCCCCTAACGTGAAGCCGTGCCACCGGTCCCCATGAAGCCACACCCCTAAACACAAGGCCACGACCCCTGGTTCCATGAAGACACAGAGGAGAAGCTGTCTGAGCGTGAGCTACTGAAAGGGTGGACATCCCTGTGTCTGTCCAGGCACTGCGCCGGACAGTGGACAGGGAGTCTGAAAGCCAGACTGTCTAGCCTAAAACTGGACCTCTGGCCACCCTAGGGGCAGGCTGATGTTAGGGTGGCCAGTTGTCTGGCTTTAGGCTGGACAGTCCGGTTTTCTGGCTCCCTGTCCTCAGTCCAGCACAGTGCCTGGATGGACGTAGGGATGTCCACCCTTTCAGCAGCTCACGCTCAGGCAGCTTCTCCTCTGTGTCTTCACGGAGCCAGGGGGCGTGGCCCCATGTTTAGTGGTGTGTCTTCATGGTAACCAAGGGCACTGTTTAACGTTTGGGGGAATGGCCGGTGAGGTCTGGCTTTCTGGGGTGAAGACAGTGGCCACTCTAGCTGCTGTGGAGGTCACAGTTATAAGGGGCGGGCTGCTGTAGAGGTCACTCTCGAAATCTTTTAATGACACACACACAAACATTAAATGAAATAGATCAAATATACCCGGGCGAAGCCGGGTCCTTCAGCTAGTTAGGATATAAAAACAGAATTTATTATATCATCCACAAATTGATATCATATAAAACAACTAAAAACATTTAATTCATATCAAGTAGTCACCGTCACGGTCCCTTTTACCATCCGATTGCAGAGCTCTCGCAAACAGAACTAAAATCAGTTCATATGGTGCAGTATTTGGTTTCTGCTTTCAGTATGAGTTCTTAATTGGTTCCCCTTATGCATCATTTATTCCTGGACAGTTTCTATAATGTTGTATTGCTTGGTATGGCACAATTAAAAATGAAGCACTTAAAGGGAGTCTGTCACCACTATATGACCATATACAGCGCTTATATGGCTCTGTTACACACCTACACATGAATGTAATGGTACCTTTGTTATTTTCTTTAGACTAGCAGTTGCCAAAGGCAGAGGCTGGGGAGGAGTAACCATGAAAGAAGGCAGAGCAGCCTGGGCTCCTACACACTGAACACCGCCCCTGGGCACTTGCAAGTGCTCATTTGCATATGAATTAAATGGAGTTTTTCTTGCATCTGCAAGTCTAAAGAAAATAACAAAGGTACCATTATATTCATATGTAGGTGTGCAACAGAGAGTTGTAAGCGCTGTATATGGTCATATAGTGGTGACAGACTCCCTTTAAGTGCTTCATTTTTAATTGTGCGATACCAAGCAATACAATATTATAGAAACTGGCCAGGAATAAACTATGCAAAAGTATTTTAACATCACTCTCCTTGCCCGACGAAAATCTGCCACCATGGGAGCGCACCAGAGCAGCAGACTCCACACCAAAGTAGGGACAAAATCCCCCGTGCCGGTGTGGTATGAAGGCCGACATCTGGCATTGTCCCGGAGTCTGCGGCAGTGAGCCGCATGGCAATCTTGTAGGCAGCCGATCCATGTGGCTACGGCCTGCATTTCCTCCCTAACGCCAGGCCCCCTTCAATCCCACCCATAGGACCCAGCAGCAGAGCCGGTGCACGTATTAAGACACCCAGTGGCAGTTCCCAGAGGAGGGGAGGACACACGAGGGCCACAACAACATCATCTTCATCTACCCGTCACTGAGGCCTACATTTCTCCACCCCACTTTGCAACACCAGCTGTTTGGACACAGCAAACCTGCCAGGGAGACTAGCGATCCCTCACAGATCCCCCTCCTGGAGCGAAGAAAGTGCCATACCTGCAGGGACTCCTGAGTACTTTCCAAGATGACGCTTCTCTGTTGATGCTGAAATTGCCTCACTTATCTCCACACAGTCACTTCTAAGCCAACAGTGACACCTTCTACAACTGAATAATACCCTCTGATATTATCCAGATGTTTCTACAACTCTTTATGGCCAACTTTTGCTTTTCTTTCCTGATGGTTTAAAGATCTTACAAGGCTCACCCTCCCAAATACCTAAAGCACTCCGTACATTCGATACACGGGCTCAAACTTGACAGTGATTATGAACAAATTTGTGGCCAAGAGCTTTTCTAAATCTACATGTAACATTCTGCTATTACCGCCACTGATACCTCAGCTAAAATGTCCAAATCCGCAAGCAAATTGCCAAATAAAACGTCCAGGAATACTCAAGGCCCTTCTAAATCAGCCTTGCATATGCCTTTCTCGGCTGAACTTATCACAGATGGTGACATCACTCCACCTAACCTCTCCCCTAGATACGATACTTCGCACTCCCTGGAGGAAGATTACAACCACGCTTCTACTGTGGCGCAAGAAGTCTCCAGCTGCACACTAGCCGGAGTCTAGAAAATATACATTTTTTCTCTCAGTTATACATACTACAGTGCAGTGAAAAATTCTGTCGTGTGCTGCACACTAGCCGGAGTCTAGAAAATATACGTTTTTTCTCTCTGTTATATATCCTACAGTGCAGTGAAAAATTGAGTGGTTTGCGGTACAATAGCCGCAGTCTAAAGACTACGTTTTTTCTCTCAGTTATATATCCTACAGTGCAGTGAAAAATTGTGTGGTGTGCGGTACACTAGCCGCAGTCTAGAGAATACATTTTTTCTCTCAGATCCATTTAATACAGTCCAGTGAAAAATTCTGTATTGTGCGGTACACTAGCAGCAGTCTAAAGAATACGTTGCTTCTCTTAGATACATTTAATACAGTCCAGTGAAAAATTCTGTTTTGTGCGGTACACTAGCAGCAGTCTAGAGAATGTTTTTTCTCTCAGATCCATTTAATACAGTCCAGTGAAAAATTCTGTGTTGTGCGGTACACTAGCAGCAGTCTAGAGAATATGTTTTTTCTCTCAGATACATTTAATACAGTCCAGTGAAAAATTCTGTGTTGTGCGGTACACTAGCAGCAGTCTAGAGAATACGTTTTTTCTCTCAGATACATTTAATACAGTCCAGTGAAAAATTCTGTGTTGTGCGGTACACTAGCTGCAGTCCAGAGAATACGTTTTTTCTCTCAGATACATTTAATACAGTCCAGTGAAAAATTTTGTGGTGTGTGGTACACTAGCCACAGTCTAGAGAATACGTTTTTGACCTCAAATATTAATTCTACAGTTTAGTGAATACACAAAATGTTGAACCCAAGGGCTAAGGGTCGAGGACGTGGGCGTCCAAGTGATGTAGGGGGCAGAGGCCGTGGTCCTGGGCAGGGTGACACAGTACCTACTGATGAGGGAGCAGTGGAACGCCGCAGAGTTTCCCTCCCTAGCTTCATGTTGCAACTTACAGGGTCATGTGGTACACCACTATTGAAACCACAACAGTGCGAACAGGTGATGACGTGAATAGCGGATAATGTGTCCAGTAATTTATCCACCACCCAGTCTTCCACGCAGTCCACCCACACTAGCCAAGGGAGTAGACCTTTGGCTCCTCCAGCTCAACCTCCTTCCCCCCAGCCTGCCCCCCCCATGGAAAATATAAATTCAGATCCAGCATACTCCCAGGAACTCTTTTCAGGACCCTTCCCAGAGTCACAAACCACTGCTCAGCAGCAACCGGAGCAGTTGCTCTGTCCCGATGACCAAAATTTCAAACTTTCGCAGTCTGTGGGTGATGAGAGTGTGGACTTAGTGCAAGTAGTGTGTCAAGAGGTGTCGAATGATGATGATGATGAGACACGGTTGTCAGACAGTGACGTTGTTGTCAGGGCAGTAAGTCCGAGGGGGGAGCAGAGTGAGGAATTGGAGGAAGAGCTGGTGGATGATGAGGTGACTGACCCGAGCTGGGTTGGTAAACCTAGTCAAGACAGGTTGGAAGAGGCAGTGGGGTGGCCAGAGGGAGAAGCAGGGCCAGAGCAAGTAGATCAGCAACTGTTTCATGGAGTGAAGCTTCCGTGCCGAGTCCTAGATGTTCGCAAGTCTGGAGGTTCTTTAAAGAAAGTGAGGATGACCGACGGACTGTGGTGTGCAACCTGTGCCACACCAGGATCAGCAGGGGAGCCACCACTACCAGCCTAACCACTACCAGCATGCACAGGCATATGAGTGCTAAACACACAACTCAATGGAACCAAGGCCATTCACCACCTGCGGGTCACACCACTGCTTCTTCCCCTGTGTCACATGCTGGCTTTGCGAGTTAACCTCCTGCCCAGGACCCCGACACGAGTGCCTCCCGCCCTACAACCACCCCTTCACCTCCACGATCCTCCACACCCTACACCAATGTGTCCCAGCACAGCCTTCAGCTGTGTTTGCATCAGACATTGGAGCGCAAGCGCAAACGCAAATACAATTACACCCGCCCACATGCACAAGCCCTAAACGTCCACATTTTCAAACTGCTGAGCCTGGAGATGCTGTGCTATAGACTGGTAGAGACTGAGGCTTTCCGCAACCTGATGGCTGTGGCTGTCCCTCGGTACTTGGTCCCCCACTATTTTTCACGATGTGCCGTCCCAGCCCTACACCAGCACGTGTCAGAGAACATCATCCGTGCCCTGAACAACGCGGTTACTGAGAAGGTCCTCCTAACCACGGACACGTGGACAAGTGCTGACGGGCAGGGACACTATATCTCCCTGACGGCACATTGGGTTAACTTGGTGGAGGCTGGGATCGAGTCTGACCCTGGGGCTGCCCATGTACTGCCCACACCGAGGATTGCGGGGCCTACCTCGGTCACGGTTTCTCCGACTTATTATTCCTCTTCCTCCAACCCCTCCTCCTCCTCTCAAATACAATCTATGAGCACGGCGTCTTCAGTCGGTAGCTCTAGGCGCAGAAGCACTGCCGTGGGTAAGCGCCAACAGGCGGTGCTGAAACTGCTGAGCTTAGGTGACAAGAGGCACACCGCCCAAGAGCTGTTACAGGGCATCACGGCGCAGACCAATCTTTGGCTGGTGCCGCTGAAACTCAAACCAGGCATGGTTGTGTGTGACAACGGGCGTAACCTGGTGGCGGCTCTGCAACTTGGCAGACTCACACATGTGCCATTATACACCAATACTATTTCCCAAAGTAACAACAACCCATATAAACACTGCATATAAAACCTTCCTGGCCCACGTGTTCAATCTTGTGGTTCAGCAGTTCCTCAAGACCTACCCCAATTTGTCTGATTTGCTCACCAAGGTGCGACGCATCTGTGCGCATTCCCGCAAGTCAACCACAGATGCTGCCACTCTCAGGGCAGTGCAACGGCGCTTACAACTGACAGCTCACCGACTGTTGTGCGACGTGCCCACACAATGGAATTCCACATTACACGTTAGCCAGAGTTTACCAGCAGCGCAGAGCGATTGTAGACTGCCAGATGACAACTTCCACGAGAACTGGTAATCAGGTTAGTCAGCTTCCTCAAGTCTACAATGAAGAGTGGACGTGGATGTCTGATATCTGTCAGGTGTTAAGAAACTTTGAGGAGTCAAGACAGATGGTCAGCGGCGATGCCGCCATTATCAGCGTCACCATCCCGCTGCTTTGTCTGCTGAAAAAGTCACAGCTCAGTATGAAGTCAGAGGCTTTACGCTTGTCACAGGAGATGGGGGAAGAAGATACATTGCTTGATAGCCAGAGCACCCTCAGGTTTGTTTCTCAGCGCGTATTGGAGGATGAGGAGGATGAGGAGGAAGAGGAGGAGACTGTTGGCGAGACTGAAGAGGGTACCTATGCTCATTCCTTCTTATCTGTTGAGCGTGTATGGGCTGAAGAGGAGGAGTTGGAGGAGGAGGAAATGGAGAGTCAGCCTATTGAGGAGAGAGAATTCTTGCGGGTTTGGACTCTGGCGCACATGGCTGACTTCATGTTAGGCTGTCTTTCCCGTGACCCTCGAGTTAGAAGCATTTTTGCCAACACCGATTACTGGGTGTTCACCCTTCTGGACCCCCGGTACAAGCAGAACTTTTCCACTCTCATTCCTGTAGAGGAAAGGAGTATGAGAGTGAATCAATATCAACAGGCCCTGGTGCACAAGCTGAAACTATCCTTCCCATCTGACACCGCTAGCGGCAGTGGACGTAGTTCTGTGGGCCAACTAGCGGGGGAGAGGAGGCGAGAAGGCTGCTTGTCAAGCACTGGCAGGGGAACACTCTCCAAGGCCTTTGCCAGTTTTATAGCAAGACTATGTCACCCGTCTCCCAGTAGGGGGTTGCTGTTCAGAAAGATGGTGAGGGAGTACCTTACTGATTATACCAACGTCCTGCATGATTACACTGCTCCATACAACTACTGGGTTGCAAAGCTGGCACGTGGCCCGAACTGGCGCTGTCCCCAGTCTAGGCAGAGTAGGGGGGAGCTTTACAGAAAGATGGTGAGGGAGTACCTAGCTGACCATACCAACGTCCGTAGCGATCACTCTGCTCCATACAACTACTGGGTTGCAAAGCTGGACACGTGGCCCGAACTGGCGCTGTACGCCTTGGAGGTGCTGGCCTGCCCTGCCGCTAGCGTGTTGTCAGAGCGGGTCTTCAGTGCAGCTGGTGGCATCATCACTGATAAGCGTACACGCCTGTCAACTAACAGCGCTGACAGGCTGATGATTATTGAAATGAATAAAGCCTGGATTTCACCGGAATGCAAATCTCCACCGGGGAAAAGCAGCTCAACATGAAGCTTCTTTATGTATCCTCTCCTCCTCCTTCTTCTCTTCGCACACAAACACTGTGCCAACAGGCAATGTTTCTGAGGGCCAACTGGTGCTCTTTACAATCATTGTCTACAGAGGGCCACCTCTCTCCAATCAATTTTTTAGGAGTGTCAACTACAGACATTCCAAAACAATTTTACAGGAGGGTCAACTACAGACACTCCAAATCAATTTTTCTGGAGGGTCAACTTTAGACACTCCAAAATAAATTTTTGGGAGCCTCACCTACAGCTATTTGACTGCAATCTCAGTCTGACCAAGGCATTGGTGGTGTCACCGCCATGCTGTGTCAGGGTAAAATTTTATGTGCTTCACCTGCTACCTCAGTGTAACTTGGTCACTCTGGGTTCACCGCCATGCTGTGTCCGGGTAAATTTTTGGGTGGCTCACCTGCTACCTCAACTAACTTGACTGTGGCTACTGTACCGCACATGACAGAATTGTTCACTGCACTGTAGTATATATAACTGAGAGAAAAAACATAGGGGGGAATTTATCATTAGGAGAATATTTGAAGTCAGTTTTGCTTCAGTCTGTGTTGGAGTACTTTGTGCCACATTTATCAAACGTCACAGGTTGTTTGATAAATGTGACTTGTCCTTAAACCTAACACTTCTGTCTAGAGAAGCTACTCCACTTTTCCTACTCCACCCTCCTCCTGGAGTGAGATTGCGACTATTTTGCGACTTTTTTAAAAAAGTCACAATGATAAATCTGGAATGAAACTCATTAACATGGCTAACCACACCCACTTTTCCACCCATATTACAAACTGGAGTGGGTGGTGTACACATGCAAAAAGTCGCAAAAAAATGCGCAAAAAAGTCGCAAAAGCCCTATCGACTTTTTGAAGACAGAATTCTGGAAAGAAGGTGTGATAAATCAGGGCCATAGTCTTTAAATGGCGGCTATTGTACCGCAAACCACTCAATTTTTCACTGGACTGTAGTACATATAACTGAGAGAAAAAATGTAGTCTTTAAATGGCGGCTATTGTACCGCAAACCACTCAATTTTTCACTGGACTGTAGTACATATAACTGAGAGAAAATACGTATTTTATAGACTGACGCTACTGTACAGCACACTACATAATTGTTTACTGGACTGTAGTATATATAACTGAGAGAAAAAACGTAGTCTTTAAATGGCGGCTATTTTACCAGAAACCACTCAATTTTTCACTGGATTGTAGTATATATAACTGAGAGAAAAAACGTAGTCTTTAAATGGCGGCTATTGTACCACAAACCACTCAATTTTTCACTGGACTGTAGTACATATAACTAAGAGAAAAAACGTAGTCTTTAAATGGCGGCTATTGTACCGCAAACCACTCAATTTTTCACTGGACTGTAGTATATATAACTGAGAGAAAATACGTGTTTTATAGACTGACGCTACTGTACAGCACACTACAGAATTGTTCACTGCACTGTAGTATATATAACTGAGAGGAAAAACGTATTCCCTAGACTGATGCTACTGTACAGCACACTACATAGTTGTTCACTGGACTGTAGTATATATAACTGAGAGAAAAAACATATTTTCTAGACTGACGCTTCTGTACAGCATTCTACAGACTTGTTCACTGCACTGTAGTATATATAAGTGAGAGAAAAAAAACGTATTCCCTAGACTGACGCTACTGTACAGCACACTACATAATTGTTCAGTGGACTGTAGTATATATAAATGAGAGAAAAAACGTATTCCCTAGACTGCACTACAGATCCCAGCAAGCCAAGGTACAGCAGCAGCAGCAAAAATGAGTACTGAGAGGACTTTGGGCAATTTCTTTGGGGTCTGTGTGGACCACGAGCTGTCCCTTCTGCCACCAGTCGCTGTGCACAGTGTGCAGCCAAGATGGCGGTAGCTGCACTACAAGTACCAGCCAGCATCCAGGTGGAGACCAAAAAAAAAGGTGCTTGTAGCCCTTAGAAGGGCTGTTGGACTAATCTCATGCAGGCGGCGTCTGATGCGAGCAGCGCGGGACCAGATTCTTATATTCCCAGGTCATCTGATCTGGCCAGCTAATCCCTGCTATCGACTTGTAGGGGTCCCACGTGATGCTAGGAGGTACCAAAGACTCTCCTGCATGTTGATTGGCTGAGAAAAGGAAGATGAGAAGAGGAAGATGCCATTTCCTCGAGGATCGCGATATGTTCGTCCGAGTATCGAGCATGTACGAATACCCTAATGCTCGGACGAGCATGTTCGCTCATCTCTAGCTATGTTCTATTTGCTCTGCGTTTTGCAGAGAATTCAGTTCTTTTTCCCCATACCAACCCTTTCCCTCCCCCCCCCATTTCCCTTCTAAAAAACCAACATACGTCGGAAGGTTGACAAAATGGTTTTATTATTTTGCTCTGAAGGTTTCTGTTGAGACTATCACCAAAGACTCATTATACATGAAACTGATCAATATTACTGCTGTTATCAAAATGTATGCAATCTTTTACCGTGTCAACCTTAAATAATAACAATTGAAAATAAAAAATCAATCCCTTAAAGTATAAATTCCACTTGTTCTCGTTTTAGATCACCTTTTTGTTTATTATTCTAGATACTGCTTCCTTACCTTGTGCATGATTGATGCTTGTGTACAATGAACTCACATCTAGAGTAGCCATAATCCAGGAAGGCTGAGGTGTTATGTTTTCAAAAAGTTCTACCACTGCTGTAGTATCTTTAAAAAAGGATGGAGTATCCTTAACATATGGTTGTAGAAAACGATCTAAGTACTGTGACAAATTAGATGTCAATGACCCTATTCCCAAGACTATGGGTCTACCTGGGGGATTGGTTGGATCTTTGTGGACCTTCGGAACACAAGAGAACATTGGAAATCTTTTTGGCGTATCAAGAATAAAATCACATTCTGATTTATTTAAGATACCCCTCTTGAACTCTTTTAGTGAACTTACCATCACTACCTCCTCAGGCAGAGAGTTCCATAGTCTTACTACTCTTACCATAAATAATTCCTCTTCATATTTACTTGTGTCGAGAATCACAATTGCCCCATCCTTGTCTGCCGGACAAATCGTGATTTTGTTGTAACTTTTGAATTGCTTGGATTTCTCCATTAGATATATTCTGCTACTTACTCTTATTGCTTCTAAGTTTCCTAATATCCGCCTCCGCTGCTCCCCTAAAGGTCGACATTTCTTTCCCTATTTCTTGTTTTGGATATATTTTTGAATTTGGTTTAAGATCTACATGTTGATAGATGGATGCTGTGCTGTTTTGATGTGTTATAGGATTTTTCATAAAGTATTTTTTACAACATAATTTTATTATGTACTTTTCTATGCCTATATACGTAGACGTCAGATTTCTTTAGTGGTGCAGTGGGTGCAAATTTCAGCCCTTTACCTAGCAATTTTATTTCACCCTCATTTAACTCAATAGAACTAAGATTTATGATATTATCTCCAACATCTTTCCTACCTTCAATTTTGGGCCTTCGTTTATGTCCCCCTCTTCGTGTTCTCTTTTTTTGCTTGAAATGAGTCCTGGTTGTGTATGTACTTGCGCTGTAGTGGTTACATTGTTCATTCGTGATTGTTGAATTTGTGTTTGTTGTATTTGGAGATGAGCGAACATGCTTGTCCGAGCTTGGTGCTCGTTCGAGCATTAGGGTATTCGCATATGCTCACTACTCGGACGAGCATATCGCGATCCTCGAGGAAATGTCAACTTCCTCTTCCTGCATGTTAGCCGCCTTTTTTCAGCCAATCAACATGCAGGAGAGTCTTTGGTACCTCCTAGCATCACGTGGGGCCCCTACAAGTTGATAGCAGGGATTGTCTGGCCAGATCAGATGACCTGGGAATATAGGAATCTGGTCCCGCGCTGCTCACGTCATACACCGTCTGCATGAGATTAGGGATAGAGCTGCTGTCTGTCAGGGAGAGTGTTAGAGCCTGAATTTAGTTGTTGGTTAGGCAGGAATCACCCACAAAGAACCCAACAGCCCTTCTAAGGGCTACAAGCACCTTTTTTTTTTGGTCTACTCTTGGCTGCTGGCTGGGACTTGTAGTGCAGCTGCCGCCATCTTGGCTGCACACTGTTAGGGCGTGAAATTAGAATCTAGTTAGGCAGGAATCATCCACAAAGAACCCAACGCTCCTTCTAAGGGCTACAACGACATTTTATTTTTGGCCTCCTCTTGGCTGCTGGCTGGGACTTGTAGTGCAGCTACCGCCATCTTGGCTGCACACTGTGCACTGGTGGCAGAAAGGGGACAGCGCATGGTCCACACAGACCCCAATGAAATTGCCCAAAGTCCTCTCAGTACTAATTTTTGCTGCTGCTGTACCTTGGCTTGCTGGGATCTGTAGTGCAGTCCAGGGAATACGTTTTGTCACTCAGTTATATAAACTACAGTCCAGTGAACAATTGTGAGGTGTGCTGTACAGCAGCGTCAGTCTATAAAACACATTTTTTTCACTCAATTATATAAACTACAGTCCAGTGAACCATTGTGAGGTGTGCGATACACTAGCCGCAGTCTAGAGAATACGTTTTTTTCACTCAATTATACAAACTACAGTCCAGTGAACAATTGTGAGGTGTGTGATAAACTAGCCGCAGTCTAGAGAATAATTTTTTTCACTCAATTATATAAACTACAGTCCAGTGAACAATTGTGAGGTGTGTGATACACTAGCTGCAGTCTAGAGAATAATTTTTTCACTGAATTATATAAACTACAGTCCAGTGAACAATTGTGAGGTGTGCGATACACTAGCCGCAGTCTAGAGAATAATTTTTTTCACTCAATTATATAAACTACAGTCCAGTGAACAATTGTGAGGTGCGTGATACACTAGCCGCAGTCTAGAGAATACGTTTTTTTCACTCAATTATATAAACTACAGTCCAGTTAACAATTTTGAGGTGTGTGATACACTAGCCGCAGTCTTTTTTTCACTCAATTATATAAACTACAGTCCAGTGAACAATTGTGAGGTGTGTGATACACTAGCCGCAGTCTAGAGAATAATTTTTTTCACTCAATTATATAAATTACAGTCCAGTGAACAATTGTGAGGTGTGCGATACACTAGCCGCAGTCTAGAGAATAATTTTTTCACTCAATTATATAAACTACAGTCCAGTGAACAATTGTGAGGTGTGTGATACACTAGCTGCAGTCTAGAGAATAATTTTTTTCACTCAGTTATATAAACTACAGTCCAGTGAACAATTGTGAGGTGTGTGATACACTAGCCGCAGTCTAGAGAATATTTTTTTTCACTCAATTATATAAACTACAGTCCAGTGAACAATTGTGAGGTGTGCGATACACTAGCCGCAGTCCCGAGAATAATTTTTTTTCACTCAATTATATAAACTACAGTCCAGTGAACAATTGTGAGGTGTGTGATACACTAGCCGCGGTCTAGAGAATAATTTTTTTCACTCAATTATATAAACTACAGTCCAGTGAACAATTGTGAGGTGTGCGATACACTAGCCACAGTCTAGAGAATACGTTTTTATTCTCAGTTATATAAACTACAGTCCAGTGCAAAATTGAGTGGTTTGCGGTGCAATAGCTGGAGTCTAAAGACTACATTTTTTTGCCTCAGATAGTAATTCTACTGTCTACTGAATACGGTTTTGGCCTCAGATATTAACTCAACAGTTTGGTGAATATACAAAATGTTGAACCCAAGGGCTAAGGGTCGAGGGCGTGGGCGTTCAAGTAGTGTAGGGGGCAGAGGCCGTGGTCCTGGGCAGGGTGACACTGTACATGCTGATGAGGGAGCAGTGGAACGCCGCAGAGTTTCGCTCCCTAGCTTCATCTCGCAACTTACTGGGTCACGTAGTACACCACTATTGAAACCACAACAGTGCGAACAGGTGATGACGTGGATAGCGGACAATGCGTCCAGTAATTTATCCACCACCCAGTCTTCCACGCAGTCCACCCACGCTAGCCAAGGGAGTAGACCTCTGTCCCCTCCAGCTCAACCTCCTTCCCCCCAGCCTGCCCCCCCCCCCCCCCACGGAAAGTATGGATTCAGATCAGGCATACTCACAGGAACTCTTTTCAGGACCCTACCCAGAGACACAAACCACTGCTCAACAGCAACCGGAGCAGTTGCTCTGTCCCGATGCCCAAAATTTAGAACTTTCACAGTCTGTGGGTGATGAGAGTGTGGACTTAGTGCAAGTAGTTCGTGAAGAGGTGTCGGATGATAATGATGATGAGACACGGTTGTCAGACATTGACGTTGTTGTCAGGACAGTAAATCCGAGGGGGGAGCAGAGTGAGGAATCGGAGGAAGAGCTGGTGGATGATGAGGTGACTGACCCGAGCTGGGTTGGTAATCCAACTCAAGACAGTGCTTCTGAGGGGGAGGCAAGTGCAGCACCAGAACAGGTTGGAAGAGGTAGTGGGGTGGCCAGAGGGAGAAGCAGGGCCAGAGCAGGTAGATCAGCAACTCTCTCCATTTATATAATTGAGTGAAGCTCCCGTGCCGAGGCCTAGATGTTCGCAAGTCTGGAGGTTTTTTAAAGAAAGTGAGGATGACCTACGGACTGTGGTGTGCAACCTGTGCCACACCAGGATCAGCAGGGGAGCCACCACTACCAGCCTAACCACTACCAGCATGTGCAGGCATATGAGTGCTAAACACCCGACTCAGTGGAACCAAGGCCGTTCACCACCTGCGGGTCACACCACTGCCCCTTCCCCTGTATCACATGCTGGCTCGGCGAGTCAACCCCCCGCCCAGGACCCCGGCACGAGCGCCTCCCGCCCTACAACCACCCCTTCACCTCCACGATCCTGCACAACCTCCACCAATGTGTCCCAGCGCAGCGTTCAGCTGTCTTTACAGCAGACATTTGAGCGCAAGTGCAAATACAATTCCAGCCACCCACATGCACAAGTCTACTATGAGGAGTGGATGTCTGATATCTGTCAGGTGTTGAGCAACTTTGAGGAGTCAACACAGATGGTCAGCGGCGATGCCGCCATTATCAGCCTCACCATCCCGCTGCTTTTTTTTTGAAAACTCACTGCTCAGCATGAAATCAGAAGCTTTGCGCTTGTCACAGGAGATGGGGGAAGAAGATACGTCGCTTGATAGCCAGAGCACCCTCCGGTCTGTTTCTCAGCGCGTATTGGAGGAGGGGGATGAGGATGAGGAGGAAGAGGATTAGAATGTTGGTGAGACAGAAGAGGGTACCAATGCTCAGTCCTTCTTAACTCTTGAGCGTGTATGGGCTGAAGAGGAGGAGGAGGAGGAAATGGAAATGGAGAGTCAGGCCAGTGAGGAGAGGGAATTCTTGTGTGTTGGGACTCTGGCGCACATGGCAGACTTCATGTTAGGCTGACTATCCCGTGACCCTCGCGTTAGAAGCATTTTTTCAAACACCGATTACTGGGTGTTCACTCTCCTGGACCCACGGTACAAGCAGAACCTTTCCACTCTTATCCCTGTAGAGGAAAGGAGTATGAGAGTGAATCAATATCAACAGGCCCTGGTGCACAAGCTGAAACAATCCTTCCCATCTGACGTCGCTAGCGGCAGAGGGCATGGTTCTGTGGGAAAAGTAGAGGGGGAGAGGAGGCGAGCAGGCAGCTTGTCCAGCACTGGCAGGGGAACGCTCTCCAGGCCCTCTCTCCAAACAATTTTTCCAAAGGTCCACCTACAGGCCCTCTCTCTAAACAATTTTTCTTTGCACCTAGTTGGGTGCTTCCCTAACATGTGATGGGCATGTGCCTCGCCTTTCTTGGTCTGGGTGAGCAGCTTGTCCTGCACTGGCAGGGGAACGCTCTCCAAGGCCTTTGCCAGTTTTATGTCACCCCAGCAAGACACTGTCACCTGTCCCCAGTCTAGGCAGAGTAGGGGGGAGCTTTACAGAAAGATGGTGAGGGAGTACCTAGCTGACCATACCAACGTCCTGCGTGATCACTCTGCTCCATACAACTATTGGGTTTCAAAGCTGGACACGTGGCCTGAACTGGCGCTGTACGCCTTGGAGGTGCTGGCCTGCCCTGCCGCTAGCGTGTTGTCAGAGCAGGTATTCAGTGCAGCTGGTGGCGTCATCACTGATAAGCATATACGCCTGTCAACTGACAGCGCTGACAGGCTGACGCTTATTAAAATGAACAAAGCCTGGATTTCACTGGAATTCAAATCTCCTCCGGGGGAAAGCAGCTAAAGAATAAGATTCCTTATGTATCCGATTCCTCTCCTCTCCTCTACTCCTCCTCCTCCTCCTTCTCTTCATTGCCAAACGCTGACCCAAAAGGGAATTTTTTAGAGGGCCAACTGGCACTCTTTTAAGACAATGTTTCCGGAGGGCCACCTACAGGCCCTCTCTCCAAACAATTTTTCCGGAGCGTCAACTACAGACACTCTAAAACAATTTTTCAGGAGCGTCAACTACAGACACTCTAAAACCATTTTTCAGTATCGTCAACCACAGACACAAAAAAAAAAAATTTTTCGGAGGGTCGACTTCACACACTCCGAAAAAAAATTTTTGGGAGGCTCACCTACAGCCATTTGACTGCAATCTCAATCGGACAAAGGCATTGGTGGTGTCACCACCATGCTGTGTCAGGCTACATTTTTGGGTGGTTCACCTGCTACCTCAGTCTAACTCGATCACTCTGTTGTCACAGCCATACAGGGACACAATAAATTTTTATGTGCTTCGCCTGCTCCTGCACTGTAACTCGGTCACTCTGTAGTCACAGCCATACAAGGCCACAATAAATTTTAATGTGCTTCGCTTGCTCCCGCACTGTAACTCGGTCACTCTGTAGTCACAGCCATACAGGGTCACGCTAAATTTTTATGTGCTTCGCCTGCTCCTGCACTGTAACTAGGTCATTCTGTTGTCACAGCCATACAGGGCCACGATAAATCTTTATGTGCTTTGCCTGCTTCCGCACTGTAACTTGGTCACTCTGTAGTCACAGCCATACAGGGCCACAATAAATTTTTATGTGCTTCGCCTGCTCCTGCACTGTAACTCGGTCACTCTGTAGTCACAGCCATACAGGGTCACGCTAAATTTTATGTGCTTCGCCTGCTACTGCAATGTAACTCGGTCACTCTATTGTCACAGCCATACAGGGCCACGAGAAATTTTTATGTGCTTCTCCTGCTCCCGCACTGTAACTCGGTCACTCTGTAGTCACAGCCATACAGAGCCACAATAAATTTTTATGTGCTTCGCCTGCTCCTGCACTGTAACTCGGTCACTCTGTAGTCACAGCCATACAGGGCCACGATAAATTTTTATGTGCTTCGCCTGCTCCTGCACTGTAACTCGGTCACTCTGTAGTCACAGCCATACAGGGCCACGATAAATTTTTATGTGCTTGCCTGCTCCTGCACTGTAACTCGGTCACTCTGTAGTCACAGCCATACAGGGCCACGATAAATTTTTATGTGCTTCGCCTGCTCCTGCACTGTAACTCGGTCACTCTGTAGTCACAGCCATACAGGGCCTCAATAAATTTTTATGTGCTTCGCCCGCTCCTGCAGTGTAACTCGGTCACTATGTAGTCACAGCCATACAGGGCCACGCTAAATTTTTATGGTCAGCACAATTGCCTTGAGGGTCACCACCAGGCTGTTGCCCGAGAATTTGGGGTAATGATGGGATTAGGCAGCCTCAGAGGCATCCATGCATGCTGCCCCTGCTGTTTCCTGTCCATTTCCGTGGTGCTTCCATCATTTTATGAGGTTTCCAGGTTTTCACCCAGCCTTCCCTAGGCAGAACCTTGGTCCCCTGCAAAAAAATGCTCGAGTCTCCCATTGACTTCAATGGGGTTCGTTATTCGAAACGAGCACCCGAGCATCGGGAAAAATTTGACTCGAATAACGAGCACCCGAGCATTTTAGTGCTCGCTCATCTCTAGTTGTATTGCCAGTGTATTTGGAATTTCATTTGAAAATGAAAACGTGCTCGGTATCATGAATGATTTTGGTTTCATATTTACTTTGGTGTCTGTTTTGGTTTCGTTTTTAATGTTCTTTGATTTGATATAATTGTTTTGATTTTTTTTGTTATTTTTCTTTCGGTGATTGTTGTGATTTGTGCTCAATTGATGGCGTGATTGAGAAAACATGTATTGTGTGTTGTGATGTTATTCTGATCACTACATGTTTCAATAACAGGTGATATTTGTGTGGCAGGATGTGTACGTTGTTTATTGGAGGTCTTTTTTTGGATGATTTCTTGCTCTATTTTATCTAATTTTTTAAATAAATTAGTTTGTAATTTAATAAACTGTTCTTCTTTATTGTATGTATCTACCCTTAAACGTATATGTGCTGTCTGTTGCTCTAATTCTTTCACTATTTCTTGTCTCCTCTATATCATCAATTGTACCAGCTCTGTTGATTGTACAGGTAGTTTGAAGAAACAATCCCATTGGGAGTTAAATTCCTCACTACACAGGTCTGATGCAAGTGTCTTAAATAAAGTTAGAGCTTTGGGGTAATCCCTGCTTTTAGGTATTGGGATAGTGATCTAATTTCCCATTCCTGCCTTAATTGTTTAATCAATAATTTCTCAAGGTCTCTGAATGTTTCCACTAATGTAGGATTACTCATTTCTTGTGTTACTTGATTTTCTTTTCCCTCATACACAAAACAATAAGCGTTTATTTTTTATTTTTTGTTTACCATATATACAGTCATGGCCAAAAGTTTTGAGAATGATACAAATATTAATTTTTACAAAGTCTACTGCTTCAGTTTTTATAATGGCAATTTGCATATACTCCAGAATGTTATAAAGAGTGATCAGCTTAACAGCAATTACTTGCAAAGTCAATATTTGCCTAGAAAATGAACTTTATCCCACAAAACACATTTCAACATCATTGCAGCCCTGCCTTAAAAGGACCAGCTAACATCGTTTCAGTGATTGCTCCATTAATACAGGTGTGGGTGTTGATGAGGACAGGGCTGGAGATCAATCTGTCATGATTAAGTAAGAATGACACCACTGGACACTTTAAAAGGAGGCTGGTGCTTGGCATCATTATTTCTCTTCTGTTAACCATGGTTATCTCTAAAGAAACACGTACAGTCATCATTGCACTGCACAAAAATGGCCTAACAGGGAAGAGTATCGCAGCTAGAAAGATTGTACCTCAGTCAACAATCTATCGCATCATCAAGAACTTCAAGGAGAGAGGTTCCATTGTTGCCAAAAAGGCTCCAGGGTGCCCAAGAAAGACCAGCAAGCGCCAGGACCGTCTCTTAAAAGTGTTTCAGCTGCAGGATCGGGCTACCAGCAGTGCAGAGCTTGCTCAGGAATGACAGCAGGCAGGTGTGAGTGCATCTGCACGCGCTGTGAGGCGGAGACTCTTGGAGCAAGGCCTGGTCTCAAGGAGGGCAGCAAAGAAGCCACTTCTCTCCAGAAAAAACATCAGGGACAGACTGATATTCTGCAAAAGGTACAGGGAGTGGACTGCTGAGGACTGGGGTAAAGTCATTTTCTCTGATGAATCCCCTTTTCGATTGTTTGGGACATCTGGAAAACAGCTTATTCGGAGAAGACGAGGTGAGCGCTACCACCAGTCTTGTCTCATGCCAACTGTAAAGCATCCTGAAACCATTCATGTGTGGGGTTGCTTCTCAGCCAAGGGAATCGACTCTCACACAGTCTTGCCTAAAAACACAGCCATGAATAAAGAATGGTACCAGAATGTCCTCCGAGAAGCAACTTCTCCAACCGTCCAAGAGCAGTTTGGTGATCAACAATGCCTTTTCCAGCATGATGGAGCACCTTGCCATAAAGCAAAGGTGATAACTAAATGGCTCAGGGAACAAAAAATAGAGATTTTGGGTCCATGGCCTGGAAACTCCCCAGATCTTCATCCCATTGAGAACTTGTGGTCAATCATCAAGAGACGGGTGGACAAACAAAAACCTACAAATTCTGACAAAATGCAAGCATTGATTGTGCAAGAATGGACTGCTATCAGTCAGGATTTGGTCCAGAAGTTGATTGAGAGTATGCCAGGGAGAATTGCAGAGGTCCTGAAGAAGAAGGGTCAACACTGCAAATATTGACTTGCTGCATTAACTCATTCTAACTGTCAATATAAGCTTTTGTTACTCATAATATGATTGCAATTATATTTCTGTATGTGATAAAAACATCTGACAAACACACGTAAAAACCAGAGGGCAGCAGATCATGTGAAAATATAATATTTGTGTCATTCTCAAAACTTTTGGCCATGACTGTACATAATATCAGTCTATTTGATCTCTTGAAAAAAAAAATAAAGAATAATAATAATGAACTATATTGTTAATCTCTGGGAGCTAACTCCCTGTGGTTAAGTAGTACAGTTGGAATACAATAGTGGAGCATTACCAACTACAATCACTAAGCTAATTTGAAAACAATATAGACAATGGCCAGCTCACAAATTAGGATATAAAAATACAATTTATTATGTCATTCAGAGACTCTGGTCTATCGAGACTCAGTGGTGAGTGGTCAGTGGTGAAGTGGGGTTCAGGATGGCTAGGTGCTTTTACCTGTACTCCCCACCAGGAGACAGGTGAATATCTTGGTTCACTTTTCAGGGTCTCCTGTAGACCATATGCTTTAAATGGACCTGTGTGGTCCTCTAGCCACACTTCACCTGTCTTAGTGGGTACTGGAGGGTTTGTCTGGTGACCCCCATGACAATACATCCCCTAGGACCATCTATGGGGGTGTACTTGCCATGCTCACCCAGATACAGGTTGTGGTGATGCTCAGGACAATGTAGCTGCTTGACTGATTGGTGGATCACCAGAAGCCCCTCCCCACCCCCCCACCCCCATGGTCTTGTCACCTTGGAGGAATACAAATCTGTGGTTGATGGAGAACCAGTGGACAGTGCCTTTCCTCCTTTCCAGTATGAGGTCTCTGGCTGGGGTGCTCCAAACTACTGATCACCTTCTGCTCCTGCCAGGTCTTTTTGGTTAGGGCCGCAGACATCCTGTCCCTCATAAGCTCTTTGAGCCTCTGGCCTCGGCCTCCAGGAGGTAATGTGACAGATGGGAAACCTCTCTGGACAGGTAGTTGCCCAGGGACCCCAGCTAGAACCTCTGCACCAGCCGGTTTGGGCTATGGTGGTTGCTCTGGGAGCTTGTCTTCCCAGAATACTATACTGAGTTCCAGTACCAATTCGACGAGGAGCTGTGACTCATCTCCCCACAAATGGCCACTTTTTATCTACGGCTTCTAACACTACAGCAAAGCTGAGAAGGGCTTCCGCATGCTTCTTGAAGAGAGAGGGTCCCCTCTTTTCTTTTTTTTGTGCTCTGCTTTTTAACAAGAACACAAAAGCCACCACCATGAAGCTATGACACACAACTTTGTAGTGAGATTGGGGTTTTATGGAGGTAGATCTGGCATTTACCAGCTTCCCATGGTATGTTACCCAGCTTTCCTGGGACAATTTGGGAATAATTCAGATTTTGGTTTTAGTAGTTTCTATTACAGCTTCAGATGTTATTCAACTCTGAAAGACAGTTCTGTCTACCTGTGTTACAAGGATGACTCTTTTGGGGGCTTTAATTCATGTAAGCAAAAGACTTTTTAGGCTGATGACAGTGTGCCAAAAAAGTTGTCAGTTTTTCGGGAAAAGAAATCTACAGTATAAAAGCCTAATGCACACGAATGTATTTTCTTTCCGTATCTGTTCCATTTTTTTTGTGGACCATATGCGGATCCATTCATTCAATGAGTCCGCAAAAAAAACCTAAAGTTACCCCATGTGCATTCAGTTTCTGTATGTCAGTTCCACAAGAGAATAGAACATGTGCTATTATTGTCCACATTACAGACAAGGATAGTACTATTCTATTAGGGGCCAGTGTTCCATTCCATACTTTTTGCGGATCCGTTTTTTGCGGACTTCAATATACATACAGTTGTGTGCATGGGGGTGGGGTGGAGTTGAGGGATTTTAATCTTTGCTTTGATGCCTCTTCTATGTACCTCATTGCTCATCTTCATTAGATTGTATTCCGTTTATAATAATATGGGTTTATAGTGTGAACCTCACTTTTAAGAAATTATTTCTTATTTTTTTTATTAGCATTAGTAATTTATATAGCTTATTCATTTTACAGTATTGTAATCCAAATGTAAAACTCATAGAGGGTAATGTGAAAAATGAATGATAGCAGTTGTAGGTTTTGCTTTCAGAGAAATGCTGCAAGTCAGTAACATAAGAAGAATTGATAGCATGTTCTGGGATACAAAATGATACAAAAATCTTGAGCTTGTAGAATCAAATCTATCCCATTTATTTTTCTAGTACGGCAGATCACACAAACACACGTCAGACTGTTCCCTCCTTCACTGACTTGTGTCATCTTACGTAAAGTCTTTTCACATTAGCTCTGCCTCTGGGGGAGTTAGAGGGCTGAGTTTCAGTCTTTTACAACTGGGATGTGCCTATAGGCAGAAAGAAACTCTTCCTTGTTTCTACACACGGCTTACAGAGGTGAGTGTGCACATTCAATTGCTCTACAGATTGGCAAGTGCTGCGTTCTCTCTGTGCTCTGTTAAGAAGTGCAACCCTTTAGCCAAACATCAAGAAGGAAGGATAAACTTTATTTATACACAGTACTCTTTGCCTCTGTTCATCATAGCTTGTCATCTGCTTTCAAGGAGTATTGCCAGTTGTTTGACTTTATGGATAGTTACAGAGATATGTCTGAAGAAGAAGGCTGCCGGTCACCCATTGGTCTAGATTGCTGTAGCTGCTGCCGTGATCTAGCCAACAAGAGCGAGATGGAGGAAGGCAGAGGAGAAAATAACCTGGGCAGTCCTACTGTTAATAATTTTCGTCATTTAACGGAGAAGCTGGTTTTTGAAAACATCAACACTGATAAACTGAACACCATCATGAGGCAGGACTCTCTAGAACCTGTGGTGAAGGATCCCTGCTACCTTCTGAATGAAGGTATCTGCAACAGCAACATAGATCAGACTATGCTGTCCATCCTTCTGTTTTTCCACAGGTAAGCATCACATTCTAACACAGCAGCAAAAGTCTGTTTCATTTTAATTTTTCTAAGAAGTGACATGCTGAGATGACCATTGATAGAGCTTCACTTAACTTACTGTTACTTACTATATTAAGACAGTTTCTTATATTGCATTGTATACGTTGCCTTTAACCAAGCTAAAGCAATGTTTTGGCTCTTAGGCCTATGTTACACCAACAGATTATCTGACAGATTTTCTGAATAATCATTGGTCAGATGGTCAGTTACACATACAGAGATTTTTTTATACACACCAACTATTGGTCTGATTGGACAGATATTGGTCAGATAATATGTTGGTATAATAATACATAATAATTGCGATCCCTCGTCCTCATACAACTGCATTGTTTCTGGACAGCAGATCGCTATTTAGACAGTATGATCTGCTGCCCAGAAAGGACAGGATCGTTTGGTAATTTGCTGCGCCTTTAAGGCCCTTTTAGACGGGCCGATGTGTCTCCCTGCCCGAGCGCCAATCAGCGATATCGGCGCTCGGGCAGGGAGCCTTTACACGGCCCGATGAATCGAGCGCCGGGCCGCACGAGTGATCGCTGTATCACTCGTGCGGCCGGGAAGCTCCATACTGTCAGGCGCACATCGCCTGTTTACACAGGCCGATGTGCGCCCGACAGATTGGATCTTTTGTAGAAACCAAAAGATCCAATCAGCCGACGAACGAGCGTTTTGCTCGTTCGTCGGCTGATTAGGGCCACTTTTACACGGGCCGATTATCGGCACTAGCGTTCCTAGGAACGATTTTTCGGCCGATAATCGGCCCGTGTAAAAGGACCTTTACACGGGTAGATTGTCAAGGACAAGTGTTCGCAGGAATGTTCTTCCCGATAATCTGCAAAATAATCTGCTCGTCTAAATCCACCTTAACACCTCTGCTTAGATAACACAGGATCAACCATTTACAAAAAGTGATATCACAGTTTAACTACTTCTTCCTGTAAGGGTTGCAGTTGATTTCTTTGTCCTCCTGGGAACTTGTACTCTGTAGTTCTGTGCCTCCTGCTGAAAGATTGGTTCCTCTGTGGAGGCGGGCTGTTTGGGATCCTCCCCGCTGCTTGGTGGATGTCTTCCTTCTCCAGAGCTGATGCCCACATCCAAGATGGCTGATTAACCCCTGTTTTGCCACAGCGCAGCAACTAATATAGGCTCACACTTTCCAGTAGTAAGTAAATGCAATAAAGTCTCTTGTAGGGGGTTTTACAGATAGAGGGGGCTTCCTAAGCACAAAAATTAGATCCTGTTCGTGACGCCAATTGCAGTGTCCGGGAAACCATGGTTGCTACGGGGGTGACCCTTTCCCCCTCCAGGGCCCTCTAAGGTGATTTTCCTTTATGTCCCAGTGGTAGGAGTGCCAAGGGGTATCTGGGCCACTTAGGTCTTTGTTGGGATTGTCATGGTGTTCCTACCTCGTGAGAAGAACAGGCCCCAGGCGGTGGCTCTGGCTGCAGAAAATTACTAGTAGTAGTAATAGAGGGTCGTCAGATGGGAGTGATGCACAGACTTGTATGAATGGTCCAACGCAGTTTTATTAACTTAACTTTGAAAGTAGATAACTCAGTTCATCCTTCAGCTTGGTGTCCAGCAAGTGCAGCTTTATGCATACTTGGCAGATGCTTGGAAATACAGGTTTCAGGCTTCCTGTTCTAAGCTGAGGTTGCTTCTGAAGTCTGGCTTCCCTTGAGAGTATTGTTGTGCCTTATTGCAGGCTATATTACTCAGTCTTTAGGGTACAGCAGAGCTGAAAGTGCTTTGCTGTCTTACACATGTCCTCCCCAATCAGGGTACAGGGGACAACTCCCTGACTAAACTGTCATTTCCTTCTCACTGCAGGAAGTTGGAAGAACTTAACTTCTCTCCAGCAGAGGGGGTCAGAATGGACTAAGGACCGTACCATTCTGGTAAAACTACATCTGAATCTGCCATAGTATTTACTGACACCTGCTGGTACACCAGGTACATTACATGGGAAACAGTTGCATAACATTGAATATAATACATATTAATGCTGGTGATCACATTAATGTACAGAATTACATTTCTAGACTAGCACACAGATAGAAGCTGGTTACGCAGAGTTGTAACACTACTCTGGGGTGTTACATTCCCCCTTATTTAAAGTCAAGCCATCCTTGGCTTGTGCTTAGGAGGTGCTCGTAGGGTACCCAAGGGAAAATAAAGTGCTGCATTACGTATCTGGAAGACTGACATAAAGCTACCAATAGGTTCCTGCCCTTGTGAGTAGGGTGTCCAATCACAGTTTCCCTCTTGGCATAACCAGTGAACCAAAAAGTCTGCACCAAGCGATCATTCCTGGCTTTTTTTTTAGTATACCGGATCCTAGTACCAATGAAAGCGAGGGGGTGTCTTTACTCTGTAGTCCCACCACTATGCAATGAAAGCCTGCAAATAGAAGGGTGGCTTCATTCTGTAATCCCTTCCAAGCACCAAGGCCTAAATCATGCTTTACGCTTTGTCACCTTGATGACTGCACAGGTAGCTAAACTTATTTCCCTAAGACAGGTGCACCATGTCTTAGGACAATTTGAACTAGGAGGAGGGACCAGCCCATCTTCCATAGTTCCATGAGGGCTACTCCCTCTTAACTCACATTTTTCTTTGCAGCGGGGTTACCCTTGACGTTGTTAGACCTGCCTGTGACTCTACCACTTGGTCCTCCCTGTGTAGCGACAGCACATGAACCAAAGCACAGAACATACTGACTCCTTCCCTTTCCCAATTCCGTGGAGAGAAAAAGGTTAAGGACATATGCAAATACCATAAAACGCCTACTCTTTCTAAACTACCACAATGTAAAGTGGGACCAGAAATACTTTTCAGTCCTTAGAGGCAGTCCATATGAGCAATAAAGCAAGGTGCTAACTATCTGGCTAACAATATAAAATTCCAAGTCCATTCAAAAAGTGCCTATGAGGTCACATTGTATTAAAAAAGAGTCCATAAAATGAGCAAAACAATTGTGAACGTTGCTGAAATATAAAACATTAGTGCAAAAAACGTAACAGTAGAAATCACAAAGAGCTCAGGTACACTTTTGAGTCTATTCTTTGGGTGCTGGCTTGTAACGTTGCAAAACTGGAACAATTGAAGAAAAAGTCATTTGTAATCCAAATGAGGTAGAAGACAACTCAAACAGGTTGTATTCCTCATAATCTGAGGTCTCCTATAGGAATGGCTGGGAGTCTTTGTGGTCGCTGCTGTAGCTGAAAGTCCCTATAACGAACAGGCAGCTGACCTCTAGTGTTCCGTTGGGATCTCCGCAGAGGCAGTTCAGAGTCTCCGGGGACGGAGGTAGAGTCCGGAACTTGTGAGGAAGGATCAGTAACCAGCCTTGGCCCTGTAGGTGCAGTGGTCTCCGAAACTGGCATTAGGATATGGATTTGAGGCTGAAGAAACCACTGAAAGGGGTCAAGCATGGAAGGCCATTCTGTTTCCAGCTCGGTTTCTAGAGATAAAGGTAGCTCAGGTGACTCGTCCACTTCTGGTTGCTCCTGAAAAGGTTCCTGGAGGCATTTCTTGAGTCTGTTGCGATGTACTCGCTGAATACCTTTACCCTCTCTCTGGATTTCATAGACTTCCGACGAGGGGACAGCAACTTCTGTATATGGCTCGCGTTCCCTGCGACTATCCAGCTTGCTTACTGGGTGATTGTTTTTGAGCCAGACCTGGTCTCCTGGTTGTAAAGGTTCAGCATGAGCATGTAGATCAAAATCCTGTTTTTGTTTCTGCTGAGCCTTCTCTATTTTGGATTCCACTATTTCTCTGGCATCTTCTAGACGTCTCTAATGCTCTTTTACCCACTCAGATTGAGGAAGGAGTGGTTCAGAGTCCGGCACGGGGACATCGAGGGCGTGGTCGGCAGGTAAACGACCCTGTCTTCCAAACATGAGATAGTATTGGGTGTACCCAGTGGAGCAATGAATTGTGTTATTGTACAGGTACACTAGTTTAGGTAGAAGTAAGGGCTACTCTGCCCTCTTGTGAGGTGGCACAGCCTTGAGCATATTGATTCATGTCTGGTTCATCTTTTCGCACAGACCATTTCCTTGTGGGTGATAAGCAGTGGTCCTTAGTTTTTTGCAGTTGTAAAAGGCACAAAGTTCATAGAACAATTGAGACTCAAATGCAGACCCTTGATCAGTGAGTATTTTGTCTGGAGACCCATAAGGTAGAATGAAGCTTTTCCACATGGCAGCTGCTGCAGTTTTAACAGTTAAATCCTTCACAGGTATGGCCACGACGAACTTGGTGTAGTGGTCGATGATTGTCATTGCGTAGGTATATCCAGATCTGCTGGGTTCCAGTTTCACGTGGTCGATAGCCACAATTTCCAGAGGACTCCTACTCACTATTGGATGAAGGGGTGCTCGCTGGTCATGCCTTTCTCCTCGGGCTACAGCACAGATGGGACAATCCCGGCACCAGGCTTCAATATCACTTCTCATGCCAGTCCAGTAGAAATGCCGTCTGATGGTGGCTTCTGTCTTTTGGTTCCCAAAATGACCAGACCTGTTATGGTACATGTCCATTACCATCTTAGCATCTCTTCGAGGCACTACTATCTGATGGAGGCGCTCACAGGTGACTGGATCAAGTGTTCTCCTGAGGAGCAGATCTCTTTGTAGGAAGAGTAGTTTCTGTTGTCGCCAGAGGCGAACTAGCTCCGGATCAGCTCTCCGCTGCCGGATTCTCTCCGGTATGCGCCCACTGGAAAAGTAATCCAACAGTTCTCTGATGACTCTACTCTCGGCTTGTAGTTTGAGCCAGAGCTCTTTCTCAACTGGAGGTGAGGAATCACCGGTCTTTGGAGAATTAGTGGCTTTGGAGGCTTTGTGCCCAGTGTGCAGGGCTTCCTGCCTGGCAAATCGGGAGTAGAATATGGGCATTTCCACATCTTCCCATTGCTCATCTTTGCAAATTAGTTCTTTTTGAGCAGGTAGTCTGGATAAGGCGTCAGCATTATCATTAGCTTTGCCGGTCCGATATTTGATGGTGAAGTTGAAATTTGCCAATCTAGAGGCCCATCTTTGCTCTAGAGCTCCTAGACGCATGGTGTTTAAGTGAGCCAGTGGATTATTATCGGTGTAGACAGTGAAAGGAGTGGCTACCAGATAATCCTTAAATTTCTCGGTTATAGCCCATACCAAGGCTAGGAATTCCAACTTGAAAGAGCTATAATTCTGGTCATTCCGCTCTGGTTCTCATAAAGACCTACTGGCATAGGCAATGACTATTTCAGTTCCGGCTTGTGTCTGAGATAGTACAGCTCCTAAACCTTTCTTACTTGCATCAGTATAGAGGCAGAATGGCAGGCTATAGTCAGGGTAGCCCAGAACTGGTGGCTCTGTGAGTTTTTCTTTTAACAGTTGGAAAGCGGCTTCTCTCTCTTCATTCCACTCTATCGGTATCTTAGCATTTTGAGAGCCTTTAAGATGACCCTTCAATAGCTCCTGGATAGGCTCCGCAATCTGAGCGAAGTGAGGGATAAATCTCCGGTAGTAACTTGCAAATCCAAGAAAGCTCTTGACTTCTTTGACTTAGGAGATGGCCAGCTTTGTACTGCAGCTATCTTGTCGGGGTCTGGTTTCACACCCTTCGTACTCACGACATGTCCTAGATATTTCACTTGGGGCTTCAGTAAGTGGCATTTTGAAGGCTTTACTTTCAATCCATAATGGGCCAGAGTCTGGAACACCTCTGCCAAGTGCTGTAAATGTTCTTCATAGGTCTTGGAGTAGACAATCACATCATCCAAGTATAGCAATAGAGTCTCTAAGTTTTTGTGTCCAAGACATTTCTCGATGAGTCTATGAAATGTTCCAGGGGCGTTACATAATCCGAATGGCATGTAGTTGAACTCGAACAGACCCATTGGGGTAGTGAAAGCTGTTTTTTCTTTATCTTCTGGCGCCATGGGAACTTGCCAATATCCACTGGTTAGATCCAGGGTTGAAAAATAAGCAGCATATCCCAGGGCTGCTAAAGACTCCTCAATTCGCGGCAGTGGGTACGCTTCCTTGTGCGTAATGTTGTTGATCTTGCGGTAGTCCACACAGAAACGAATTGTTCCATCTTTCTTTTTTACAAGGACCAAAGGGGCAGCCCAGGGGCTATGACTATCTTGGATGACGTTAGCCGTCTTCATATGCTGAACCATCTTCTTCACCTGCTGGTACATGGTAGGAGGCACTGGCCTGTATCTCTCTTTGATTGGAGGATGAGTGCCGGTTGGAATACTGTGCTTTATGAGGCTGGTTTGACCATAGTCCAGGGGGTGTTTACTGAAGACTTGGTGATTTTCCTTGACTAGATCCAATACACCTTTGATCTGTTCAGCAGAGGTTGTGGCATCTCCAATATGTAATTCGGTCCACCAGGACTTCTCAAGTGGATCTTTGGCTGCCTCCGCTGTTTGAAGCGATTGTTGTGCAGCAGCAGTAGGGGGATCCAGGTGTCTTGTAGACGGACGTGATATAGACTTGCCACAGGATAGAACTTTTTTAATTCTATGATTTCATTACTTAGATTGACCAAGCGTATGGGTACATTCCCATTTGACACAGTGGCCAAGCTCCTAGCGGCTAGGACTAGAGGATGATCTCGTAGATGCAAGGGTTCCACGAGGGCTGGGTAATCCTGACCTTGGACACCGATGCAGGCCTTGCACCATATCAGAGTCTCTGTTCCAGGTTGGAGTTTGATAGGTTGAGCATCCTTGATGCGAACACGGCATATTTCACCCTGGCGGTTGCCAAATATTTGTTGGGCAGCTAGCACCTGGATGGTCTGGTTTATGGCATGTTGCGTTACAGAGGGTGCAGTTACTAGAGCTTTCTTCAAAGCTTCCAGCACTTCCGTGTAGCAGCTGCCAAGTACATTCATCCCCAAGAAAACAGGGCAATTGTCATCTTCTGGAACCTGAATCACGACTACCCCTTGATGTGGGAGTTCGGTACCTTCAATCTGTAAGGTAGGTTCCCAATAACCTAAGATAGGTACTGTTTGGCTATTAGTGGCTATGATGTGGAGCCAGGATTCTGGAGGTTGTGTCAGCTGGACTCCGTTCTGGCATTTTTTGAACGCTGCTTGACGGATGGTAGTTACTTGAGATCCGGTATCAATTAAAGCAGGAAACTTCACTCCATTGATGCCAACTTCAATCATGGAACGAGCGCCCACATACTTAGGCATAAAGGCTGGATCATTGGGACCTAGTATTCTTCCTCCTGAGGGGCAGTCCTTGGCCTCAGGGGATACTCTTAACTTCCGACACTCCCTTTCAGTGTGTCCAGGCTTCTGACAATGCTGGCATATGCGTTTTCTGGAGCCACGATATCCAGGATTTCTACTCTCTGGTCAGCCGGCGTCGGTCTTCCCATGGACCGGGTGTAAGATGACCTTGTGAAGTGGAATTCCCCTTCTCAGTCTTGGGCTGATGTTCCAATCGCTCCAGCTGCTTCCTCATTCTCTCCATATTCTCAGCTAGTAGGGAGACTTGAGCAGTCAGGGCCTTGACAGCATCTGGGACAGGTACCTGGGACCCATGTTCAGCTATCTGGCCATAGACAGTAGGTCGCATGACAGGCGATTTCTTCTTGACTTCAGGAGATTCAGACTGTTGACCTTCTCCCAGAATGCCAATAGCAAGCTCCTTAAAATCTAAGAACGGGGTATCTGGGTGTTGAGCTGACAGCATCTTCAGCTGACGGTTTAAGGGATTCGTCTAAGACACCTTAAATAAACTGTTCTCTGAGGGTTTGATCTTGTCCCTCAGGTTCATGGGGGTCTATGTGGATAACTGCTCGCAGAGCTTCTTGCAGGGACAGGGCAAAGTCTCTCAAAGTCTCCTTTGACTGCTGTCGCTTTTGAAAGAAATGCATCTTTAGCTCAGAGGCGGTCCTAGTTTCAAAGGTGGTACTGAGCCTGTCTAGGATCTGCTCAGCTGTTTTTCGCTCCGGCCTAGGCCAGGACTTGACCTCCGGGAGTGCAGCTCCCTGTAACTGGCCAATCAGGATCTCCACTTTCTGGTCCTGAGATACTGGATATAGCTTAAAGGTAGCTAACATTTTATCATGGAATTCCCTGAGTGAATGGGGTTCTCCTGAATAACGTGGGAGCCAAGGTGCTCCAAAGTAATATGGCATAGTCAGAGGCATGATGCATGTGGCTGCAGCAGCTGCTGGTGTATCACCGCAGTCCAAGTGGGTGCTATCTTCACTGTCAGACATGGCTTTTGCTACCTTATATCAGACTAGAGGGTTCAGTGCCAGTTAGAATGCAATTTGAGTACACGTTGCTATGGGTAACAGCAACAAAATTGGTGCGTGGCTCCTTTAAGATTCGCTGCAACGTCTCAATTTTGTAGAGTATGATGCTCTGGCAAGCAGATTATAGCCCATAGCAGTCTTTAGCAAGATTATTTTCCCAGTGGTACTCACTCAGACCTCTGGACATTGCTTCTTAGGATCCAGGGAAGAAAAAAGCTGCATTTTCCCTTTTCCAAAATGGCCGCCGATTCACTTCCTGTAAGGGTTGCAGTTGATTTCTTTGTCCTCCTGGGAACTTGTACTCTGTACTTCTGTTCCTCCTGCTGAAATATTGGTTCCTCTGTGGAGGCGGGCTGTTTGGGATCCTCCCCGCTGCTTTGGTGGATGTCTTCCTTCTCCAGAGCTGATGCCCATATCCAAGATGGCTGATTAACCCCTGTTTTGCCACAGCGCAGAAACTAATATAGACTCACACTTTCCAGTAGTAAATAAATGCAATAAAGTCTCTTGTAGGGGGTTTTACAGATAGAGGGGGCTTCCTAAGCACAAAAATTTGATCCTGTTCATGACGCCAATTGCAGTGTCCAGGAAACCATGGTTGCTACGGGGGTGACCCTTTCCCCCTCCAGGGCCCTCTAAGGTGATTTTCCTTTATGTCCCACTGGTAGGAGTGCCAAGGGGTATCTGGGCCACTTAGGTCTTTGTTGGGATTGTCACGGTGTTCCTACCTCGTGAGACGAACAGGCCCCAGGCGGTGGCTCTGGCTGCAGAAAATTACTAGTAGTAGTAATAGAGGGTTGTCAGAAGGGAGTGATGCACAGACTTGTATGAATGGTCCAACACAGTTTTATTAACTTAACTTTGAAAGTAGATAACTCAGTTCATCCTTCAGCTTGGTGTCCAGCAAGTGCAGCTTTATGCATACTTGGCAGATGCTTGGAAATACAGGTTTCAGGCTTCCTGTTCTAAGCTGAGGTTACTTCTTAAGTCTGGCTTCCCTTGAGAGTATTGTTGTGCCTTATTGCAGGCTATATTACTGAGTCTTTAGGGTACAGCAGAGCTGAAGGTGCTTTGCTGTCCTGCACATGTCCTCCCCAATCAGGGTACAGGGGACAACTCCCTGACTAAACTGTCATTTCCTCCTCACTGCAGGAAGTTGGAAGAACTTAACTTCTCTCCAGCAGAGGGGGTCAGAATGGACTAAGGACCGTACCATTCTGGTAAAACTACATCTGAATCTGCAATAGTATTTACTGACACCTGCTGGTACACCAGGTACATTACATGGGAAACAGTGTTGCATAACATTGAATATAATACATATTAATGCTGGTGATCACATTAATGTACAGAATTACATTTCTAGACTAGCACACAGATAGAAGCTAATTACGCAGAGTTGTAACACTACTCTGGGGTGTTACAATAGCATGGAAAATGTTAACAGTTCAATACATATTGTAAAAAATATGTTTAAGGCTACTTTCACACTTGTGCTTTCCCTGAACTTAACAAAATGGAATGCACCAGAATGCATTCCGTTCTGTTTGGTTGTGTCCCAATTGTGGACAGAATAACGCTGCAAGCAATTTTATGTCTGCGATGTGATGCGAAGCAAGACGGATTCATCCTGACACACAATGTAAGGCCTCATGCATACGAATGTGTGCTGGCCATGCCCTTGCTATGGGCCACAAACTGCGGTCCACAGTGCATGGGCACTGACCGTGAGGCCACCGCATGCGGATCCGCATCCAAGGGTCCGCACCACAAAAAAGTAGTGCTTGAGCTACTTTTTTGCGGTGCGGAGGCATGGCCAGAAACACCACAGAAGCACACCGTAGTGCTTCCATGGTGTTCCGATCCGTGCCTCCGCTCCGCATCTCTCGGATCGCGGACCCATTAAAGTGAATGGGTCCACAATCCATGATGCGGCCTGCACATGGCCGGTGCCCGTTTATTGTGGATGGTACACGTTCGTGTGCATGAGGCCTAAGTCAATGGGGATGGATCTGTTTTCTGTGACACAAAAGAAAACAGATCTGTCCCCCATTGACTTTCAGTGGTGTTCATGAAGGATCTGTCTAGGCTATTTTACAGATAATACAACCAGATCCATTCATAACAGATGCAGATGGTTGTATTATCAGAACAGAAGCATTTTTGCTGATCCATGATTTAAAAAAGGTAATTTTAGTAACATAGTAACATAGTAACATAGTTTATAAGGCTGATAAAAGACATCTGTCCATCCAGTTCGGCCTGTTTTCCTATAAGTTGATCCAGAGGAAGGCAAAAAACCCCTGTGAGGTAGAAGCCAGTTTTCCCCACTTTAGGGAAAAAAATTACTTACCGACTCCAATCAGGCAATCAGAATTACTCCCTGGATCAATGACCCCTCTCTAGTAACTATAACCTATAATATTATTACCCTCCAAAAATACATCCAGGCCTCTCTTGAACTCTTTTAGTGAACTTACCATCACCACCTCCTCAGGCAGAGAGTTCCACAGTCTCACTGCTCTTACCATAAAGAATCCTCTTCTATGTTTGTGTACAAACCTTCCTGCCTCCAGACGCAGAGGATGTCCCCTCGGCACAGTCACAGTCCTGGGGATAAATAGATCATGGGAGAGATCTCTGTACTGACCTCTGATATATTTATACATAGTTATTAGATCTCCCCTCAGTCGTCTTTTTTCTAAAGTGAATAACCCTAACTTTGATAATCTTTCTGGGTACTGTAGTCCACCCATTCCAATTATTACTTTAGTTGCCCTCCTCTGAACCCTTTCCAGCTCTGCTATGTCTACCTTGTTCACAGGAGCCCAGAACTGTACACAGTACTCCATGTGTGGTCTGACTAGTGATTTGTAAAGTGGCAGGACTATGTTCTCATCACGGGCATCTATGCCTCTTTTGATGCAACCTATTATCTTATTGGCCTTGGCAGCAGCTGTCTGACACTGGTTTCTGCAGCTTAGTTTGCTGTTCACTAAAATTCCTAGGTCCTTTTCCATGTCAGAGTTACCCAATATTTTACCATTTAGTATGTACTGGTGACTTGCATTATTCCTTCCCATATGCATAACTTTACATTTGTCAGTGTTAAATCTCATCTGCCACTTCTCTGCCCAAGCCTCCAGTTTATCCAGATCCATCTGTAGCAGTGTATTGTCCTCTTCTGTATTAATTACTTTAAACAGTTTAGTGTCATCTACAAAAATTGATATTTTACTGTGCAAGCCTTCTACAAGATCATTAATAAATATATTGAAGAGAATAGGGCCCAATACTGACCCCTGTGGTACCCCACTAGTGACAGTGACCCAATCTGAGTATGTACCATTAATAACCACCCTCTGTTTTCTATCACTGAGCCAGTTACTTACCCACATACAGACATTTGCTCCAAGGCCAAGCATTCTCATTCTATATACTAACCTTTTATGTGGTACAGTGTCAAATGCTTTGGAGAAGTCCAGATATACGACATCCATTGATTCGCTGCGGTCCAGTCTAGAACTTACCTCTTCATAGAAACTGATTAAATTGGTTTGACAAGACCGATCCCTCATGAAGCCATGCTGATATGGAGTTATTTGCTTATTTTCATTGAGGTACTCCAAGATAGCATCTCTTAGAAAACCCTCAAACAGTTTACCCACGACAGATGTTAAACTTACTGGCCTATAGTTCCCGGGCTCTTTTTTTGGACCTTTTTGAATATTGGCACCACATTTGCTATGTGCCAATCCTGTGGAACACTCCCTGTCAGTATAGAGTCCTTAAATATCAGAAATAAGGGTCTGGCGATGACATTACTTAATTCTCTTAGGTAGGATACGGGGGTGTATGCCATCCGGTCCTGGCGATTTGTCTATTTTAATCTTTTTAAGACGCAGTTCTACTTCTTCCTGGGTCAGACAGGGCACTTTTAATGGGGAATTTACTTTTATATTCTGCATTTCATCTGACAGTTTATTTTCCTCAGTGAATACAGTGGAGAAAAAGATATTTAGTAGCTTTGCTTTCTCCTCATCGCTCTCTGCAACTCCCCCCTCATTACTCTGTAAGGGGCTGACACCTTCAGGTTTATACTTTTTACCATGTATATAATTATAGAACATTTTAGGATTAGTTTTACTCTCTTTGGCGATTAATCTCTCGGTCTCTAGTTTGGCTGTTTTTATTTGTCTTTTTTCCTTATAGTTTTTCAATGCTTCCTCGTTCCCCTCCTGTTTTAGTGATTTAAATGCTTTCTGTTTGTCATTTATTGCTTTCTTTACAGTTCTGTTTATCCACATTGGTTTTTTCTTGTTTCTTAACCTTTTATTCCGATAAGGTATGTACCTCTTACAATTAGATATTAAGATGCTTTTAAAAATATCCCATTTTGTGGCTATATTTTTATTTTTGAGGACTTTGTCCCAGTTAGTTAGGCCGATGGCCTCTCTTAGTTGGCTAAATTTTGCTTTTTTGAAGTTTGGTATTTTTGTTCCTCCCTGAAGAAACGCTCTTTTGAATGACAGTTGGAAGGTTATTATATTATGGTCACTATTTCCCAGGTGTCCCCCAACCTGCACATCTGTAGTTCTGTCAGGTCTATTGGTTAATACTAAGTCCAGTATGGCCGTCCCTCTAGTCGGGTCCTGAACCAGTTGGGAAAGGTAATTGTCTTTGGTTATTTCCAAGAACCTGTTTCCTTTATGAGATATACAGGTTTCAGTTTTCCAGTCTATATCTGGGTAGTTTAAATCCCCCATAATAACGACCTCATTATGATTTGCCACCTCGTCTATTTCGTTTAGAAGTAGATTTTCTATGGGCTCTGGTATACTAGGGGGTTTATAATAAACTCCTATTAGTATTTTATTATTGTTTTTGGCTCCATTTATTTCTACCCACAGTGACTCCACATGTTCATGTCCCTCACTTATATCTTCCCGCAGTATGGGCTTTAGACAGGACTTTACATAAAGGCAGACCCCTCCCCCTCTCCGGTTTTGGCGATCCTTTCTAAACAGACTATAACCCTGTACGTTAACTGCCCAGTCATAGGTATGATCCAGCCATGTCTCAGTTATTCCCACTATGTTATAGTCCTCCTCACACATCACTAATTCCAGTTCACCAATTTTATTAGTCAGGCTTCTGGCATTAGTGTACATACACTTAAGAGGTCTATGTATATTTTTTACCCCCCTTTTTAAATTACTATTACCTGTGAAGTGAATATCCGGGGTTTTTGGGTTACTTTGGTTCATGTTTTGCCCAATATTCTCCCTACATTCCTCACTAATCCCAACCCCTACTAACCCCCCACTCTCCTCTCCTATGACCCACTCTCTATCTACACTATCTACCCCCTACCCTCCCCCCAGATCCTAGTTTAAAAGCTCCTCCGGCCATCTAACCATTTTTTCCCCCAGGGCAGTTGCACCCTCCCCATTAAGGTGTAGCCCGTCCCTACTGTAGAGTCTGTAGCCGACAGAGAAGTCGGCCCAGTTCTCCATGAACCCAAACCCTTCCTTCCTGCACCAGCCTCTGAGCCACTTATTTAACTCCCTAATCTCCCGTTGTCTCTCTAGTGACGCTCGTGGCACTGGTAGTATTTCTGAAAACACTACCTTGGAGGTCCTGGACTTGAGCTTCTCTCCTAGTTCCCTAAAATCATTTTTAAGGATCTTCCATCTCCCCCTGACTTTGTCATTGGTGCCAATGTGTATCATGACCGCAGGGTCTTCCCCAGCCCCACCCAGCAATCTGTCAATCCGATCCACGATATGCCGAACCCGAGCACCCGGGAGACAACACACTGTTCGGCATTCATGGTCTCGGCGACAGATGACCCTGTCTGTCCGCCTAATAATAGAGTCCCATACCACCAGCATCTGTCTGGCCTTTGCTGCTCTCCTTTTTCCATCCTTCCTGCAGCGGTCATCCTCCTGGTTTCTAGGAGAAACGTCCTGCTGCAGTATCGCTGGTCCTGGGTTTTCATCCCTAATATCAGCCAAACAGGCATATTTACTAGGGCGTTCCAGCTCAGGACTAGCCTCCCTGGCACTTTTCCCTCTACCCCTCCTTACTACATTAACCCAACTGCTGACCTGATAGTCCTGCTCTTGCCCATCTCCATCCTCCTCCTCTTCACTGACCCCAGCCAGTGCCTGCACTGTGAGGTCTAAGCCTCTCTCCAGGTGTTTAATGCCCCTAAGTATGTCAAGCTGCTTATTTAGATCCAAGATCTGGGCTTCCAAATATGCAATGTGATTGCATCTAGTGCAAATGTATTCATCTTTGAATGGTTCTTCAAGGCATGCATACATTGCACAGGACACACACTTAGTAGCATTGTCCATGGAGCACCTGCTAGATGGGGATATACAGTACAGTAAAACAGTAAATATGCGATTAGTTGTGGTTTGCTGTAGCTGGAGGACTACAAATCAAGTTAACAACACACAAGGAAAATCTCTCCAACCTTACTTTTTGCTCCTGGTCTTGCACTCTGTTTTTTTTAACTCCACTTAGGCTCCATTCACACGTCCTGTTTTTCTTTCCTGATTTGATCCTGATTTGATCGAATCAGGAAAGAAAAACAGGACGTGTGAATGGAGTCTTATACACAGCCCACTTACACAGCAAGCCCAATGTCAGAGCAAGCTCTATAAGAGTTTAGCTATGTAATTTATAGCACCTGGGATCAGAAACCACTCCCCTTCACCAGGTACACAGCAGAGAAAAAAATGGGTTTAAATGTTATTACCAAATGCAAGCACTAAACAAACAAAGAACTTTGCAATAAACTAGACAGTTATTTGCAGTCACTCCCACAAATTCACACAAATTTTCTGATTATACATTACCTTCAACACTTTTTCTGAGCCTAAAGAATTGACATGAGCTATACAAAAATCATGATCTTCTCAATATACTCACTGTTGTGATTATGCGTTGTTGCCAACCCTCCATTGTCCAGGTTCTCAACAGTTTTTTCCATGGTATTCCATAAGGATGACAGGGTACCATAGACTTGGTGGACTCCAGTTCATGGTGGAAACATTTTATTTAATAAAGACTCTCTAATTTTTTAAATTAAAATAGTTTAATAGTTCTTTGTAATAAAAGCTGCACAATGTAATTAGAATGTAATTCATTATTACAGCTTATTCATTTGGGGTGAGGAGTTTTTTTCACAAGTTGTAATCAATTCAGTGTACACTTGCAGAGACACAACCACTGCTGAGCTTACCATGCCTCACAAAAGAACATTTATTTTAATTTATTTTCTTTGAGTTAGAGATAAAGCTACTTGAGCAGAACAAGGCTACATTAGAGTATATGTTAGTGTAAGTCTTGGTGGCTTATTCAGAGATATTACTAGAAAAGACATTTATTATGAAAGATCTTGGCTGGCCTACTCTAAGGCCTTATTCACACATCAGTGTTTTGGTCAGTGATTTCCATCAGTGATTTTGAGCCAAAACCAGGTGTGGCTCTAAACACAGAACAGGTGCAGATCTTTTCCTTATATCTTATCTTTGTGCAGTCTCCAATCCTGGTTTTGGCTCACAATCACTGATGGAAATAACTGACCAAAACACTGACGTGTGAATAAGTTATCTGACTTTAAGTTATCTGAGAGAGGACGGCATAATACTGATAGGATGGTATGAATACGAACTTGGCCCAGTATAATTGTACAACTTAATACCTTGTCTTGGATCCCAATGTTCAAATGATCAATAAGCAGCCACTGTCCTTGCTGGAGCCAAAGGGACAGCTGCCTATGACAGGCAATTCATACTCCTAGTGAAATATACTTTGCCTTATTTCTGCTTATTAGTAAAAAGAAAATAGACATTGTCACGACCTTAGGGAGGGAAATACACTCACACGTTGAGACCTAACTTACACCCAACCCGCTCTTCCTGGATACTTGCTGAGGAAGCCCTAAATGGCTAGTCCACAATTAGTCGACTGTCCCTATACTAAAGTGCACTGAACCAAACTAAGCACCCGCAGTAAAAACTACAGGGACTTGTTCACACTACTGAAACCCAACACATACAGAGAATGGTAGTACAGAAATGGGTCAAAAGCCGGGAGGTCAATACAGTACCCAATCACAAGACAGATAGTGGTCAACAGTATCCAAGCAAAGGGTCAAACCAGATAGGAAATGTGGTACAAAATCACTATTCAGAGAGAGAGGTGCACGTCAAGCCGAAGTCAAATTCAAATAGTAGCAATCCAATTACACACAATAGGACAGCCAGGGAAAAACCTTTAACTGGCAAGGGTGTATTGCTGGCAGATGGTTTAAATAGAGCACAGAGTCTCTGGATCAGAACATGATAGGTCCAGGGACTCAGTGCACCGCTGGATCAGAATACAAGCAGTTTTGAAATAGGCAGATTGAGCAGCCACTCAGCCTGCATCACAAGCATACACAGGTGATACAAATAACTCACTACACTTCCCCAGCAAGCATGTGCACTTGCATCCCCAGGGGGCATGGCTTCAGTGGGACATCTTGAGGGGGCGTGGCCTATGTGATGCATCCCTAGGGGTGTGGCTTAGCTGTGTCACCAGGCGGCGTGACCTAGACAGCTAATCACAGGGGGCATGCCCCGGCAGCGCGTCTGCCATGCCCGAGCTCCAGACCGCAGTGCGTGAGCTAGGACACATAAGTTGGTGACATTAGCAAAGGTATTGTCTCATAATAAATAACTCTTTTCCTATAGGGTTTAGTTACTGAGATCCCTGACCAGGGAAGAATTCATGTTAGACATCATTTTGCAATGTGCATATTACTATAACACCCTAATAGGACTTTAACTAGAACAGTTGTACAAAGTTGGTGACATAACTCATAGTATGTGTATATTATACTCCAATTATGTCTATCTCATTACGTATAACAGTCATTAACTATTAACAGTACATAGTTAATGATGGAAAAAAAACATAACTCCATCACGTTCAACCAAGGGATAGATAGGGTTGTGAATTTTAGAAAAAGGGAGTGAGACCCAGACTTCCACACATTTTCATAAGCATGAATCTTATTTAAAGGGGTTATCCCATGATTAATGTAAAAATGAAAATCAGATATCATATAGTACATGACAGTATCTTTCAAACAAAGCTAGAACCAGCCCTGTACCTTCATAGGGATCCAGAGATCTCCCCATTCATTACTCTGCTAGATTTATATCAAGCCGACAGCTCGGGGGGGGGGGGGGGGGGTGTCTTTTCTGCTGCAGCTCAAGGGAGTGTGTCTTTTCTATTGGAGCTTTCTCCCTATCACAGATCAGGAGGCAGTTGAAGGATGAAACTGAGCATATGCGGCCATCTCAGTGAGCAGGACAAAGAAATAGAAAAAGAGCAAACTGCAGGTGGTGCTATATAGATACATTTAATTGAATAGCTCAGTGGCTATACAAAATGTTTAATTACATGCAATTACAAAAGTATTCAGATCCAGGTGCTGGTTATAAAACGGTATAATATTTTAATATATTATATAATTATAGTGCTTAAAAAAAAAGCACATATATTGTAATCCGAATTCTTTATTATGGTGCTTGAAAAGCACTATATTGTAATCCCAGTTCTTTATTCTTCTTCTTCTACTTCTTCTTATTATAGTGCTTGAAAAGCACTATATCGTTATGCCTTCGTTTCTTTCTTCTTCTTCTTTTTCTCCCTAAATTTATGCAATTAATACAGCCCGAACCGCTTGGCGTACAGACTCCGTTCAAAGTGTGTTTCGAAGCCCTCGATGGTGACAGGTGTGCTATGTATTTTTGGAGTCGATCGGATTTGTCGTTTTTAAGATATCACAGGTTAAAACCCAAAAAAATCTCCATAGGAATGAATAGAGAGCCTTAGAGTGCGGGCCAATCACAGTGAATATGCAAATAGGCAGCACCATATATAGCACAGCATACACACAGTGGAGAAGGCTTAGAGATATATAGAGATAATATAGAGGGGAGATTCCCCAGACCTGAGGCTAAGTGTTGCATAGGAATGAATGGAGAAGCTAAACTTGAGACCAATCAACCAATCACAGCTCAATATGCAAATAGGCAGCACCATATATGGCACAGCATACACACAGTGGAGAAGGCTTAGAGATATAGAGATAATATAGAGGGGAGATTCCTCAGACCTGAGGCTAAGGGGGCATTCACATGTCCGTTGTAAGGAGCCATGATCATGGGCCTCGGGGACGCGCACTGGCAGAAGAGGGGTTAATCCGCCATTTTGGATTCTGTTAAACTGTTAAACTTCAAGCGGCTTTCCAGAGTGACTCTTAAAGGGGTAGCCACTCATAAAGGGGAAGACGCTCTTAAAGGGACAGACCAGTGGCGTAACTACAACTAACTGGGCCCCACAGCAAATTTTTGAATGGGGCCCCCCCAGAAACTTCTTCGCAACCCACAACTCACAACTCACATGCAACCCTCACTCTTGTGACTAGTCAAGATTGAGCTCTCCCAGACAAGGCCTGACAGCCGCTCCATCCGTTTCCTATAGTGTCACTGTATATAATGTCATTGTATAATACTGTGAGGGGGCCCTGACAAAAAAATCAATTAGTCTCTCTCCTGAGGGGGCCCCTTGTGGGTCTGGGCCCCAAAGCAGCTGCTTCCCCTGCTTCCCCTATTGCTACGCCCCTGGGACAGACGCTCATAAAGGGACAGATGCTCTTAAAAGGGACAGACGATCTTAAAGGGACAGATGCTCTTAAAGGGATAATCTCTCTTAAAGGGTCAGTCTCTCTTAAAAGGGCAGTCACTCTTAAAGGAGCAGAAGCTCTTAAAGGGGAAGTCACTCTTAAAGGGGCAATCACTCTTAAAGGGGCAGTCGCTCTTAAAGGGGCAGTCGCTCTTAAAGGGGCAGTCGCTCTTAAAGGGGCAGTCGCTCTTAAAGGGGCAGGCGCTCTTAAAGGGGCAGTCGCTCTTAAAGGGGCAGGCGCTCTTAAAGGGGCAGCCACTTTTAAATGGGTAGTCACTCTTAAAGGGATAGTCACTCTTAAAGGGGTAGCACTCTTAAAGGGACAGTTACTCATAAAGGAGCAGACACGCTTAAAAGGATAGCCACTTTTAAAGAGGCAGTTACCCTTAACCACTTCACGTCTGCCCATAGTATATAAATGTCCATGAAGTGGTTGTCTATTTCTGAATGGATGTTTCTGAACGTCCATTCAGAAATAGCAGCTGCACTATTGCGCTTCCTGTTTCGGCCCGGCGGTCACGTGATCGCCAGGGCCAGGAGCGTGCGGGAGCTGCCAGGTCTCTCATAGAACCGATCAGCCCTGCATTGAGGCTGTACAGCATAGTATTATGCTGTATAGCCTCTCTGGGGATTTATTTCCCCTGTAACTGGGGCTACTATGTCAGCCCCAGTTACAGGAGAAATCAAGTGTAAAAAAAAATAAATAAATAAGTGAAGTTAAATCTCCCCCTGAGGTGTTATATGACCTTATGGGGGACACAAAGTGTAAAATAAAAAATAAAAAAAAAAATAAAAAAAATAGAGTATTATATAAAAAAATAAAAAAAATCACAAAAAAATTATTTTCCCCCAAATATGTCATTAAAAAAATGTTACAAATAAAAATAAATAAATAAAATAGACATATTTGGTATCACCGCGTCCGAAACGACCGCCTCTATAAAAATATCACATGATCTACCCCATCAAGTGAGCTGTGTAACAAAAAATCTAATAAAAATTATGCCAAAACAGCTTTTTTTGTCGCCTCACCATAACAAACATAATATCAAACAATCAAAAAGTCGTATGCATCCCAAAATGATATCAATAAAAATGTCACCTCATCCTGCAAAAAATGAGCCCCTACACAAGCTCATAGCCAGAAAAATGAAAAAAAAAAATGGCTCTTAAAAAATTGCAACACAAAAACATATTGTGTAAAACGCAAAAAAAAAAAAAATAGACATATTTGGTAATGTTGCGTCCGTAACAACTGGCTCTACAAAAATATCACATGATCTACCCCATCAAGTGAACGGTATTAAAAAAAATATAGAAAAATGCCCCTAAACTGCTTTTTTTTTGTTAACCTCCCAAAAATTAGATTAAAAAGTGATCAGAAAGCCGGATATACCCCAAAATGGTGCCAATAAAAAGCATAGCTTGTCCCACAAAAAATAAGACCTCACGCAGCTCAGTCCACAAAAAAATTAAAAAGTTATCGCTCCTAAAAACCATGACAAAAAATTCCATGTTAGAAAATGCAGATGAGCCCTGGCGTATCCCCAAATAACATTTTACGACCACATGTGGGGTGTTTTTGACAACTGCAGAATCGGGGTAATAAATATTGAGTTTTGTTTTGTTGTTAACCCTTGATGTGTTATAGGAAAAAAATGATTAAAATGGAAAATCTGCAAAAAAAGTGAAATTTTGAAATTTCACATCTATTTTGCTTTAATTCCTGTGGAATACTTAAAGGGTTAACAACATTTCTAAAACCAGTTTTGAATAGTTTGAGGGGTGTAGTTTCTAAAATGGGGTAATTTATGGGTGGTTTTTATTATGTAAGCCTCACAAACTGACTTCAGAACTGAACTGGTCCTTAAAAAAGTTGATTTTACAAATTTGCAAAAATTGCGTCTAAAATTCTAAACCTTCTACTGTCCTAAAAAAATAAAATGACACTACCAAAATGATGCCAACATAAAGTAGACATATGGGGAATGTAAATTAAAAAGTATTTTATGGGGTATCACTATCTGTCTTAAAAGCAGAGAGATTCAAGTTTAGAAACCAGTGAATCTTTTCTAATTTTCGTTAACTTTTGGATGTTTTTATAAATAAAATTAAAACTTATCGAATTTACCATTAACTTGAAGTACAATGTGTCACGAGAAAACAATCTCAGAATCGCTTGGATAAGTAAAAGCGTTCCAAAGTTATTACCACATGAAGTCACACATGTCAGATTTGCAAATTTAGGCCTGGTCAGGAAGGGGGTAAATTGACCGGATGGGAAGTGGTTAAAGAGACAGACACTCTTTAAGGTATAGTCACTCTTAAAGGGGCAGTCACTCTTAAAGGGGCAGCACTCTTAAAGGGACAGTTACTCATAAAGGAGCAGACACTCATAAAGGGGCAGTTACCCTTAAAAAGGACAGTTACTCTAAAAGGGGCAGTCACTTTTAAAGGGATAGACACTCTTAAAGGGACAGACACTCTTAAAGGGACAGACGCTCTTTAAAAGGCAGTCCCTCTTAAAGGGGCAGTCATTTTTAAAGAGATAGACACTCTTAAAGGGATAGTCACTCTTAAAGGGATAGTCACTCTTAAAGGACAGTCACTCTTTAAAAGGCAGTCCCTCTTAAATGGGTAGCCACTCTTAAAGGGGTAGCCACTCTTAAAGGGATAGTCACTCTTAAAGGGACAGTCACTCTTAAAAGGGCACTCTTAAAAGGGTAGTAACTCTTAAAGGGGCAGTAACTCATAAAGGGGCAGCACTCTTAAAAGGATAGTTACTCTTAAAGGAGCAGACACTCTTAAAGGGGCAGTCACTCAGGTGTACTCTGGAAGTCACTGTTAAAGGTGCGGCCTTTTCAAGCACTATGTTGTATATATATTTTCTTCTGGAAATGCAAATCTAGTTCTTCTCCTGTAATTTCTGCAATTTATACAGCCCAAACTGCTTGGCGTACAGACTCCGTTCAAAGTGCGTTTTGAAGCCCTCGATGGTGACAGGTGTGCTTTGTATTTTTGGAGTTGATCGGATTTGTCGTTTTTAAGATATCATAGATTAACCCCTTGGCGACCAGCGCCATAATAGTGCGGCGCTGCGGCAAGGTGCTAGACGCCCAGCGCCGTACTATTACTGAGAGCTGATCGGGCGGGTGCAGGAGCTGCGCCCGCCCGATCAGAGTCGGGGGTCCGGCTTTGCTCAGGTGCCGGACCCCTGAGGAATGCGCCAGCATCGGTGAAAACGCCGATGCCGGCGCATTAACTCTTCATGTGCCGCGGTCAGCGCTGACCGCGGCACATGCAATGTGGGCGGTCGGAAGGGGTTGCCATCGGGTCCACGTGCTGCTGTGACGGGGACCCGATGGCTGAGATAGCAGCCGGATGCCTTCCTTAGGCATCCGGCTGCTATCTACGGAAGCCTGTGAGATCCAGCCCCCTGGATTTCACAGGCAGTGTGCTGGAAGTGTATTACATTGAGTAATACACTTCCAGCCAATGCATTACAGTACAGAAGTATTGTAATGCATTGTAAGGGGATCAGACCCCCAAAAGTGAAAAAAAGTGTAAAATAAGAAAGTAAAAAAAAGTGAAAAAATAAAGTTTTACAAAAAAAAAAGTTTCAAGTCCCCCCCCAAAAAAAGCGTCATTTTTACAAAATAATATATAAAAAAATGTAAAAAATAGTGAAAAAAAATAAAATAGACATATTAGGTATTGCCGCGTCCGTATCGACCGGCTCTATAAGAATAGCACATGATCCACCCTGTCAGGTGCACGCAGTAAAAAAAAAAAACAAACTGTGCCAAAACAGACATTTTTTGGTCACCTTCCCTTACAAAAAGTGTAATAGCAGGTGATCAAAAAAGCGTATGTACCCCAAAATGGTACCACTCAAACCGTCATCTTGTCCCGCAAAAAATGAGACCCTACCTAAGACAATCGCCTGAAAAATAAAAAAATATGGCTCTCAGAAAATGGCAACACAAAAAATATTTTATTTTGTTCAAAAATGTATCTAATGTGTAAAACTTTCCAAAAATAAAAATTATACACATATTGGGTATCGCTACGTCCGTAACAACCTACTCTATAAAAATATTGCATGAGATGGCCCCCCAGGTGAATGCTGTAAAAAATTTTTTTTAAAAACTAAGCCAAAACAGACATTTTTTTCCCTTTTGCCTCAAAAAAAGTGTAATAGCAGGCGATCAAAAACGCGCATTTACCCCAAAATGGTACCAATCAAACCGTCATCTTGTCCTGCAAAAACAATACCCTACCTGAGACAATCGCCTGAAAACTGAAAAAAATATGGCTCTTTGAAAATGGCAACACAAAATAATGATTTTATTCTGTTCAAAAAATTAATCTAATGTGTAAAACTATCCAAAAATTAAAAAGTTAGACATATTGGGTATCGTCGCATCCGTAACAACCTGCTCTATAAAAATATTACATGAGATGGCCCCCCGGGTGAATGCTGCAAAAAAAAAAAAAAAAAAAAAAAACTATGCCAAAACAACCATTTTTTTCCCTCTTGCCTCACAAAAAGTGTAATAGCAGGCGATCAAAAAGGTGTATTTACCCCAAAATGGTACCAATCAAACCGTCATCTTGTCCTGCAAAAACGATACCCTACCTGAGACAATCGCCTGAAAACTGAAAAAAATATGGCTCTTTGAAAATGGCAACACAAAAAAAAGATTTTATTCTGTTCTAAAATGTATCTAATGTGTAAAACTTTCCAAAAATAAAAAAGTTAGACATATTGGGTATTGTCGCGTCCGTAACAACCTGCTCTATAAAAATATTACATGAGATGGCCCCCCAGGTGAATGCTGCAAAAAATAAAAACTATGCCAAAACAACCATTTTTTTCCCTCTTGCCTCACAAAAAGTGTAATAGCAGGAGATCAAAAAGGTGTATTTACCCCAAAATGGTACCAATCAAACCGTCATCTTGTCCTGCAAAAACGATACCCTACCTGAGACAATCGCCTGAAAACTTTAAAAAATATGGCTCTTTGAAAATGGCAACACAAAAAAAGATTTTATTCTGTTCTAAAATGCATCTAATGTGTAAAACTTTCCAAAAATAAAAAAGTTAGACATATTGGGTATCGTCGCGTCCGTAACAACCTGCTCTATAAAAATATTACATGAGATAGCCCCCCAGGTGAATGTTGTAAAAAACCAATGCCAAAACAGCTATTTGTTTTCACCTTGACTCACAAAAACTGTAATACCAAGCGATCAAAAAGTCTTATTTACCCCAAAATGGTACCAATTAGAGATGAGCGAGCACTAAAACGCTCGGGTGCTCGTTATTCGAGTCGAACTTTTCCCGATGCTCGGGTGCTCGTTTCGAATAACGAACCCCATTGAAGTCAATGGGAGACTCGAGCATTTTTGCGGGGGACCAAGGCTCTGCCTAGGGAAGGCTGGGTGAAAACCTGGAAACCTCAGAAAATGATGGAAACACCACGGAAAAGGACAGGAAACAACAGGGGCAGCATGCATGGATGCCTCTGAGGCTGCCTAATCCCACCATTACCCCAAATTCTCAGGCAACAGCCTGGTGGTTACCCTCATGGCAATTGTGCTCACCCAGACCAAGAAAAGCGAGGCAAATACCCATCACATGTTAGGGAAGCACCCAACTAGGTGCAAGGAAGGTCCATCACCGCCTGCAGGTGACACAACTGCTCATGCTGGCACTGCAGCTAAAATCAAGTTTAGTATCTGATCTTATCAGTTGCTGTGCCTGCTGGTGGTATAGTGGGGAGCATAGTTACTTCCCAAGCAGTTGATCTGCGTTCGATTCCCATGTATCGCAGGAGGCAATTCAGAATCAGTACAATATCTAATACGTTCCCTATCCGGGTAAATTGTTTGTAGAGAGGGCCTGTAGGTGGGGGGCAGGCTGGGGGAAAGGAGGTTGAGCTGGAAGAGCCAGAGGAGTGCCCCTCTGGTATCGATTCTTCTCAGTTTAATACCGTATACGTCCCCTATCTTGGGACCCTATATTTAATGGATTTTTAGAACACGGAAAACGGAAAAAGAGCTTGCTCTGGCCAGGGGAGTGTCTTTCCCACTGCAGCTAAGGGGACGTGTCCATGCTCTGCCTATCACAGGTCATGAGGCAGATAAAGAAGAACAAAAACAAACATC
>ONZH01012203.1:0-36610 GCA_900303285.1 Rhinella marina | reverse complement strand
GTCCCCTGCAAAAAATGCTCGAGTCTCCATTGACTTCAATGGGGTTCGTTACTCGAAACGAGCACCCGAGCATCGGGAAAAGTTCATCTCGAATAACGAGCACCCGAGCATTTTAGTGCTCGCTCATCTCTAGTAATCACGGCTATCTACAGACGGCCCTGATTACTAATACTGGGCTTAGTGCTTGCCGGTATGGCCAGCAGAAACCCCAACATCTATTACCCTGGCACCCACCGCCACCAGAGGTGTCGGGAAGAGCCGGGTACCCGCAGGACTGGACCTTCTAAATTGAGGGTCCGGTTCTGGGGCAGCGGCAGGCTGTTATTGTTAGGATGGGAAAGGCCAATAATCGTGTCCCTTCCCACCCTGGTAGTGCCAGGCTGCCGCTGCTGGTTGTATCTGGCTGGAGAAGAAAAAAGGGGGGACCCCACGCCATTGTTTTTCAAAAATAATTAAATAATTTTTAAAAAATGGCGTGGGGTCCCCCCTTTTTTCTTCTCCAGCCAGATACAACCCCTGAGTGCTCGGCCAGAGCACCCGAGCGTACGAGCACCTGGGTACTCGATCATCACTAACAAGAATATAACTACTATAATAGTGCTTCTTATGTACAAGAATATAACTACTATAATACTGCCTCCTATGTACAAGAATACAACTACTATAATACTGCCTCCTATGTACAAGAATACAACTACTATAATAGTGCCTCTTATGTACAAGAATATAACTACTATAATACTGCTCCTATGTACAGGATTATAACTACTATAATACTGCTCCTATGTACAAGAATATAACTACTATAATACTGCCTCCTATGTACAAGAATAAAACTACTAGAATACTGCCTCCTATGTCCAAGAATATAACTACTATAAAACTGCCTCCTATATAAAGGAAAATAACTACTATAATACTGCCCCCTGTATACAAGAATAAAACTACTATAATACTGTCTCCTATGTACAAGAATATAACTACTATAATACTGCTCCTATATACAAGAATATAACTACTATAATACTGCTCCTATGTACAAGAATATAACTGCTATAATACTGCCTCCTATATATAAGAATATAACTACTATAATACTGCCTCCTATGTATAAGAATATAACTACTATAATACTGCTCCTATGTACAAGTATATAACTACTATAATACTGCCTCCTATGTACAAGAATATAACTACTATAATACTGCCTCCTATGTACAAGAATATAACTACTATAATACTGCTCCTATGTACAAGAATATAACTACTATAATACTGCTCCTATGTACACGAATATAACTACTGTAATACTGCCTCCTATATACAAGAATATAACTACTATAATACTGCTTCTTATGACAAGAATATAACTACTATAATACTGCCTCCTATATACAAGAATATAACTACTATAATACTGCCTCCTATATACAAGAATATAACTACTAGGGATGAGCGAACCGAACGGTAACAAACCAGATTCGTTACAAACTTTGAGAAAGTTCGTAACGAATCTGGTTAACATTACAACGGCGACGCAAAACTCTACTTTTTTCACAGAATGGACCAGGATACAAGGGATTATTACTCCTATAATCCCTTGTATCCTGGTTTTCTGTGAAAATTAAGATTTGTGACGTCACCCCACAGCCAAAAAAAAGTAAAAAAAAAAAAGTTTAAAAAAAGTTATAAAAAAAGTTTAAAAAAAACTGAGGCTCCATAGTCCAATCCGTTGATTCACCTTGGCCAAGCGTTCTTCCCAAGACTTGAAGGCTGCGCCTTCCTTCCCGAACCAGACTCCGAGGATCTTGATGAAGTCTGGTTTCACGGTAAAGGGGAAGGGGACAGAAGAAGCCAGTTGCCAGTCCACAAAGAGCATGGCTTCCGACTTCCCGCAGTTGACTTTGGCCCCTGAAACTTGTCCGAACTCCTCGCAGGTCTGGACGAGTGCAGTCACCGAACGCCGGACAGCGCAGAAGAAGGTCACGTCGTCCATGTACAGCGAGCACTTGACCTCGAAGTGTCCTGGTGCGGTGATCCCTCTGATCTCTCCATTCTGCCGGATAGACTTCGCAAAGAGTTCTATAACACAAACAAAAAGGAGAGGTGATAGAGGGCAGCCTTGTCTGACTCCGGAGCAAACCGGAAAGGGGTCAGTCTTCCAGCCGTTCACCAACACCGTGCTGCAAATATCAAGGTACATCAGGTTCACAAACGAACAGAACCTCTCACCTTTGGGGCACCTTGTGCCAGGGAACTCTTGGCAAACCTTGATCTGCCCTTGGAGTCTCTACCACTTTTTAGTGATGAGGAGGAGGAGGAGGAGGAAGTCCACTAAAGTCAGCGGGTGGAACGTACTGAGACTCCAGAGGAGGTGTTGGCTGTAAGCTCCTGTCCCGTGACCGAGAGTACACGCTACACGTTGCTGCTCTGCTGGGTGCCGTCAACCCTGTTTAGCCACAACAAAAAAAGTAAAAAAAAAAGTTTAAAAAAAGGTATAAAAAAAGTAAAAAAAAAAAAATAAAAAGTTAAAAAGTCCATATTAGGAAAGGCTCTGGCTGTTTCAGTCATCCCTCTGGTTTCATGTCTCTCCTGGCTAGAAGCTTTAGCTGACAAAGTGAGGTCACCATCCTGTAAGGTTTTCTCCGCTGTCACATCCAATTGGGTATCCTTGTGGACTCCCAGACTTTCAGGGATTTCATGACGTGTGCGCACCCCAGATGGCGAGTCCACAGCCGCCACTACATCTCTGGCAAAGCTGTCCCATCACTGCACAGTAATGTTCAGAAACAGGTTGGCGACTCATTGGGACTCTCGGTGTCCAAGACCGTGCACCTGAGTGCTGATGTTTGGTCCTCTAATTATGGGCAAGGGCAGTACATGTCTGTTACTGCCCATTGGGTCAACATCCTCCCAGAAGACCATCAGGAAGTTGGCCCATTCTTGCCACTGTCACCTCCACGGTGCTTTAGGGGGCCAGCAGCGGGAAGCACAAGTTCTGCCTCCACCACTTTGCGACCATCCGACGCTTTGACTGCAGTCCAACCTGCCCCGGTGTCTTACCACCGATGTCAGGCCCGGCGCACTCAGGCTGTCCTTCTGGGTCCAAAAGAATACTGTCCAAAACATACTGGGTGAAATCAAGAGCTGCTGAAGCTGCCTCCTCAACTTGTCTCTTCTCAACAATACTGGCCTGGGTGCAATCAAGTGCTGCCTCCTCCTCCTCCTCCTCAACTTGTCTCTTCTCAACCATACTGGCCTAGGTGCAATGAAGTGCTGACTCCTCCTCCTCCGTCAATTGTCTGTTCTGAACCATACTGGGTCCAATACAGTACTATTACTGCTGCTGGTTCCACTGTCAAATGTCTGTTTTCCACCCTACTGGGTCCAAGGCAATGCTGCCGGCAATGCTGCTCCAGCGGACATCTTCAATGCTGTCAAATGTTGTTGACCTGGCTGAGGTTTCACTATTTTTGCACTTTGATTTTTTCCACTTTTTTCATTGTAATAGCAACTGCAACTAAACGAAACTATACCCTATCAGACTCCCATTATTGTAGCTGCAATTAATCAGCCGTTATAGCAAGGTTCATTTTAGGTTCGGTTCGTACGAATCCGAATTTCACGAAAGTTCGCCGAATCGAACCGAACCAAACTTTTCAAAAGTTTGCTCATCCCTAATAACTACTATAATACTGCCTCCTATGTACAAGAATATAACTACTATAATACTGCTCCTATGTACAAGAATATAACTACTATAATACTGTCTCCTATATACAAGAATATAACTACTATAATACAGCCTCCTATGTACAAGAATATAACTACTATAATACTGCTCCTATGTACAAGAATATAACTACTATAATACTGCTCCTATGTACAAGAATATAACTACTATAACACTGCCTCCTATGTACAAGAAACTTAATGCTTATTAAATAACTACTATAATACTGCTCCTATGTACAAATATAACTACTATATACTGCCCCTATGTACAAGAATATAACTACTATAATACTGCTCTATGTACAAGTATATAACTACTTATAATACTGCTCCTATGTACAAGAATATAACTACTATAATACTGGCCTCCCATGTTCAAGGAATATAACTACTATAATACTGCTCCTATATACAAGAATATAACTACTATAATACTACCTCCTATGTACAAGAATATAACTACTATAATACTGCTCCTATGTTCAAGAATATAACTACTATAATACTGCTCCTATATACAAGAATATAACTACTATAATACTACCTCCTATGTACAAGAATATAACTACTATAATACTGCTCCTATGTACAAGTATATAACTACTATAATTGTCACGCGAGGTCGGCGTCGCGCTCCCTCTGCACGACGTCACCAGACCTCTCCGCCCCCCTAGAGACGAGCAATAGGGAATTGAAGTGCTGGTCTTGTCAGCCAGCACTTCATGTGTTAATTCTCTGTTTTGGGTTTAGCCATGTGGTGCTGATCACACCACATGGCTACTTTACATATTTTTGACAGCTTGCTCCGCCTCAGGTCATGATGCTGGCCACATCACTGATCCTGGGCGGGCTATTTAAAGATGGCAACTGCCTCACTCAGATGCCTGTGATTAGCGTTACTACTTTGATCAGTGCTTGTGCGACCTAGTGTTTGATTGCTGTTTGACCCTGACCCTGACCCTGACCCTGACCTTGGACTTGGACTTCGACCTCGACCTCTCTTTGCTTCACCCCTGGTATTGACGTTATCTCCTGTGTATGACCCGGCTTGCTGACTATTCTGATATTGTGTTTGTTTCGTCTGTGTTTGTCTCTCCAATTGTTCCCTGTTCCTCCCTGTGCACTTATACAGAGCAGGGACCGTCACCGTGGTTGTCCGCGGCCGCCTAGGGCCGACTGAGGCAAGCAGGCAGGGAGAGAACGGGGGGGTATTCAGTACAGGGCGCACCTTCCCTTGTCTCCCCCGTGACAATAATACTGCTCCTATGTACAAGAATATAACTACTATAATACTGCTCCTATGTACAAGAATATAACTACTATAATATTGCCTTCTATGTACAAGAATATAACTACTATAATACTGCTCCTATGTACAAGAATATAACTAGTATAATACTGCCTACTATGTACAAGAATATAACTACTATAATACTGCTACTATGTACAAGAATATAACTACTATAATACTACCTCCTATGTTACAAGAAATATAACTACTATAATACTGCCTCCTATGTACAAGAATATAACTACTATAATACTGCTCCTATGTACAAGAATATAACTACTATAATACTGCTCCTATGTACAAGAATATAACTACTATAATACTGCTCCTATGTACAGAATTATAACTACTATAATACTGCTCCTATGTACAAGAATATAACTACTATAATAACTGCTCTTATGTACAAGAATATAACTACTATAATACTGCTCCTATGTACAAGAATATAACTACTATAATACTGCTCCTATGTACAAGAATATAACTGCTATAATACTGCTCCTATGTACAGGAATATAACTACTATAATACTGCTCCTATGTACAAGAATATAACTACTATAATACTGCTCCTATGTACAAGAATATAACTACTATAATACTACTATAAGTCTGCCTCCTATAGTAGAAAATAACTAATATTGATCCATATATTCAAGTGCAGTATAATTACTAATATACAGTACCTCTTCCTGACTGGAAGGTCGGTGTGTGGTCATGTGGCAGGAGGTTTAGTGGTGCAGTTGTTTGCTCAATGCTGTAATTCTCTGCACACATTGATAATGATTATTGATAAGATTTTTGGTTATGATTTGTAATACAGTACAGGAGCGGTATAGCACACTTATGCTGTAGGTGATGGCGGTATATAAAGAATACATTTTCTTCCCGCACATTATCTCTCTGGGTAAAGCACATACCTATCATGTATAATGGAGCCTTTGTAGATTCTGGAATATTAGTTAATGGATATAAATTGTCACCTGCACTGGGGGAAGATAATTATCCCTGCATGATAAAACTGATACAATGTAACACAATCCACCTTTCATCTTACGTAAATTATAAGACTAGGGTGTTTATCAGTGTAGCTGTGAAGTGAAGTCTGTGTAAGGTAAGGGATGTACAGATGAAGCTGAGCTGAGTTTGCTATTTGCCTTATGTAATAGGTGATTTTCTCTATGACTGTAGTTTATTGGTTGAACTGTAGTCCTCTGGAAATCCATCTGTTTCAACATGTCAAATAGCAAAGTGAGCTCTGCTTCATCTGTTCAACCCTGATGTTACGGTGACTTCAAGGAAACATGATAACTGAATTAGAATAAAACATAGATGGTTTACAGAGGGAGGCAGGTCCCCCCAGTGACACAATCTCTAATTGCCATGGCAGACAGGGGCTTATCAATGGTTCTTTGATACCCCATCTCCATGTTTAAAAACTATGGGCACTTTTAGGAGCATTTTTTTATCGTTATGTTTTACTCATTTTGGTCTAAAAATCATTTTTTCAATTGATCCCTATTAAAAATTTTCAGCGGTTTTTAAGTTTCAGTGTAGACTGTCAATTTCTGTTTTACAGTCCCGTCATGAGGCTGCTCTGACGGCTGGATCTGTAACTTTTATCTCTGAACTCCTGACAGCTCAAAAACAGTCATTACAGCTACATTTTTATCAACCTGATAAGAATAAAACGGCTTAAATGAGTGTCTATGAGCTGTCAGGAATTCAGAGATAAGGGCTACAGATCCAGCCATCAGAGCAGCATCATGACGGGACTCAGTGTAAAACAGAACGTGACAGTCTGCAGATACTTAACCCTATAGGACAAAAACTGGTGTGTTTTTTTTTTATAAAGACCAGTCGAAACAAAATTATCTTAGCCCAACATTAGTAAAATACAACTATAAAAAAAAATGTCCCCCCCCCACCCCAATTGTTCTTAACCTTTAAGGTAGGGCTTAATGGGATGCCTGTCAGTGTTATGGACAAGCATAATACCGTGCACTACAGAAGTATTTCAGTGTTTTATGCAAGTGATTGCATGGGCTAGGACTGGGACTGAACAAAAATAAGTTTAATCAGATGTGAAAAATATGAAAAAAATTCTCTGAAAAAATATAAAATGCTTTACCTGAACTATATTTTTAGGACAATTTTTAACCTGCATAATAAATGCAAAAAGGAAGTAAACAAAGGGTCATTAGTACCTGATTTGGGACCAGAAAAAAGTACAAGTGTCCAAAAAACAAATGCTCACACAGCTCCTCCTACAGAAAAATAAAAATTAAAAAGTTTTGGATGTTAGAATATGGCAACACAAAAATGAATTATTATAACGTTTTTGGTTTTTTTCGGGCAAAGGTAGTAAAACTATAACATTTTGGCATCAATGTAATTTGACTGATCCACAGAATAAAGTTAGCAAATAAAAAAAAACACTATTGCAGTATTGCTTTTTAGTTCGTTTCACACCTGTAAGGGTTAAAAAAATAATTAAAACTTGATATATGTACACTCCAAAAAGGTGTCTTAAAAAAAAACACGCAACCAAAATTTACATCCTGTGAACAAGGCAGACATAGCAGAGCTGGAGAGGGTTCAGAGGAGGGCAACTAAAGTCATAACTGGAATGGGTGGACTACAGGACCCAGAAAGATTATCAAAATTAGGGACGACTGAGGGGAGATGTAATAACTATGTATAAAGATATCAGAGGTCAGTACAGAGATCTCTCCCATCATCTATTTACCCCAGGACTGTGACTGTGACGAGGGGACATCCTCTGCGTCTGGAGGAAAGAAGGTTTGTACACAAACATAGAAGAGGATTCTTTACGGTAAGAGCAGTGAGACTATGGAACTCTCTGCCTGAGGAGGTGGTGATGGTAAGTTCACTATAAGAGATCAGGAGGGGCCTGGATGTATTTCTGGATGTAATAATATTACAGGTTACAGTTACTAGAGAGGGGTCGTTGATCCAGGGAGTTATTCTGATGCCTGATTGGAGTCGGGAAGGAATTTTTTTCCCCTAAAGTGAGGAAAATTGGCTTCTACCTCACAGGGTTTTTTTTGCCTTCTTCTGGATCAACTTGCAGGATAACAGGCCGAACTGGATGGACAGAGGGCTTTTTTTTCGGCCTTGTAAACTGTTACTATGTTGCTAACTCTTCTTATATGGATACGTCAACAAATAAATAAAAAGGTTATGCTCTTGGAATGCGTAGATGAAAAATGTTTAAAAATAAACCAAAAAACACAGCATCATAAAGGCCAAGATTGGATAGTAAGGGGTTAATGGTCTTGCTAATGCATGGAAACAGAGCTACTGTACCCATACTTGGTACTCACAGCTTCACAGACATTACCATACTTACCATGGTGGCAAACCACACAATTACTACGGGGCCCCTGATGTGGGGAGTCCTGGAGGTGAACTCCTTCTTCTGATGCCTGGTCCATTGTAATTTCCTACAGTAACCACTATGCGGAGTTCAGTGCAAAGATTTCACAGCTTCCATCTCGTTCAATGGTAACTGTATACGTTTCTATGTACAGAGCTCCCCCTAGTGGTGCATGCAGTCAGCCATGTTTATCAGGAGGAGACATTGATGTATTGAGGGTGATAGATCAATGAATTTAGACTTTTCTGCTGTAAAAACATTAGGAAGTGTAGGGTTCAGAGTGTGCTCCACATTTATAAAGTACCTGTTCCACTAATTCAACATAGAAGTTTGAAAGAATGGACTAAAGGGAAGAAAAATTGTAAATTCAGTGGAATGCTCCCTGTGGGAGGGGCATGCTCACTTTTGCTATGTGGCCCTATCCTATGATATCTGCTCTCTCCTGTTTACAGGCCTGACACATCTATACAATGGTTTGTTACAATTGTATCCAGTCCAGTCCTGTGAGAGCAGCACACCTGACCTCACCGAACCCCTGTCCTTTGTTACAATGTATCGATGCATCTGTCTGTATCTCTGAATTCCTGACAGCTCATAAACACTAATTTAAGCCGTTTATTCTTATCAGGTTGATAAGAATGTAGCTATAATAAGGTTTATAAGCTGTCAGGAGTTCAGAGATAAGGGCTACGACACAGCCATCAGAACAGAGTCCAGATGGTGGAATAGCCCGCAGAGTTCTCACCAGGATTCAATTGTAACAAACCCTCAGCTTTCAGAGATATTTGGTATGTGCAGGTTTTCAGTCTCTGGAGGTGAAGTAATGTGTTCTCTATCACTGACAGCAAGCAGAGATCATACAAAACAGCAAGGAATTGACACACAAAGGATAATTGGATAGCGACAGAATTTTCCATTGAGCTGTTATGGGGCTGATCTCATGAACATATTATTTTAACTCTTTCCTTTCCAGATCATGCAGCCCCTCAGCTTTCTACTGTGTCACCTTTACTGGTACCTAAGTCGACTAGCTCCACATAGCAGCTCTGCTCCCCCCCTGTGATATCACTAATTCTCAGCTAATTCCCGTCCCCCAGCTCACATTTGAGATAAATGACTTACGTTCCTGGTTTCGGCGAACAGTCGGACGCTATTCTCTTCTTAATCCGTTTCTGATTCTGACGATGTCGTTCTGCCTGATTATATAGAATCGATATTTTCAATCTAAGGTCGGATCAATGGGTTGTAATTAATGCGCGGCCCTTTAGAAAAGCAATATCCACTTATTAGGGCTGTAAACCTAATATTGGCTTCTTAAAGTGGAACTCCACTCCAAACCTGGAACCATAATATCCTCCTGGGTCCGGGAAGCTGAGCTATAAGGAGATGTCTGCAGGGCTGAGAATTGAGGTCAATAAGAGGAGCACTGGGGGCGGCCCCTAAAATCCTTCTATGTGCTGTGGCTTTTTAATTATGTTTCAAGATCCTAAATTTATTTTACGCACTTATATAGCGGTACTATATTCCACAGCGCTTTACACACATTAGCATTACACTGTCCCCAATGAGGCTCACAATCTAAGATCCCTATAAATATGTCAGGAAACCAGAGTACTCGGAGGAAACCCACGCAAACACAGGGAGGACCTACAAACTCCATACAGATGTTGTCCTTGGTTGGATTCAAACCCAGGACCCCAGCGTTGCAAGTCACCACTGCTAACCACTGAGCCACCACTAACCACTGCTGACCACTGAACCACCATGCTAAATTCTGTGCTAATCCCATGATGTGTATATATATATATATATATATATATATATATATATATATATAGTGATCGGAGCCCCAAAACCCTACATAAAACTGCAGGAGAAAGTAAGTGAATCCTCTGGAATGACCTGTTGTTAACTAAGTGGCAATGATAGACACAATGTAACGAAACTAATAACACAGTGAATTGTTCCTTTTGTGCCTTTTATAGAGCCCATTGAGTGACCTGTAGACCCCCCTTTGGCTGCGAACAACTCCAACCAAACCTTCTCTGTTGTCGCAAAGAAGATTTGCACAACGTTGAGGAGGAATTTTGGACCATTCCACCCTCAATGTGTTCAACAATATTTCTGGGATGATTTGCTTGCACAGCCCGCTTCAGCTCAGGCCATAGGGTTAAGGGCTCATGCACACAAACAGATTTTCTTTCCGTGTCCATTCCGTTTTTTTTGCCGACCATATTTGGAACCATTCATTTCAAAGGGTTCGCAAAAAAAAAAAACCCTGAAGTTACTCCGTGTGCATTCTGTTTCCGTATGTCCATATTTCCATTCCGCCAAAAAATAGAACTTGTCCTATTATTATCCGCATTACAGACAAGGATAGGACTGTTCTATTAGTAACATAGTAACATAGTTTATAAGGCCGAAAAAAGACATCTGTCCATCCAGTTCGGCCTGTTTTCCTACAAGTTGATCCAGAGGAAGGCAAAAAACCCCTGTGAGGTAGAAGCCACTTTTCCCCACTTTAGGGAAAAAAATTCCTTCCCGACTCCAATCAGGCAATCAGAATTACTCCCTGGATCAACGACCCCTCTCTAGTAACTATAACCTGTAATATTATTACCCTCCAGAAATACATCCAGGCCCCTCCTGATCTCTTATAGTGAACTTACCATCACCACCTCCTCAGGCAGAGAGTTCCATAGTCTCACTGCTCTTACCGTAAAGAATCCTCTTCTATGTTTGTGTACAAACCTTCTTTCCTCCAGACGCAGAGGATGTCCCCTCGTCACAGTCACAGTCCTGGGGATAAATAGATGATGGGAGAGATCTCTGTACTGACCTCTGATATATTTATACATAGTTATTACATCTCCCCTCAGTCGTCTTTTTTCTAAAGTGAATAACCCTAATTTTGATAATCTTTCTGGGTACTGTAGTCCACCCATTCCAGTTATTACTTTAGTTGCCCTCTTCTGAACCCTCTCCAGCTCTGCTATGTCTGCCTTGTTCACAGGAGCCCAGAACTGTGCACAGTCCTCCATGTGTGGTCTGACTAGTGATTTGTAAAGTGGCAGGACTATGTTCTCATCACGGGCATCTATGCCTCTTTTGATGCAACCCATTATCTTATTGGCCTTGGCAGCAGCTGTCTGACACTGGTTTCTGCAGCTTAGATTTCTGTTCACTAAAATTCCTAGGTCCTTTTCTATGTCAGAGTTACCCAATATTTTACCATTTAGTATGTACTGGTGACTTGCATTATTCCTTCCCATATGCATAACCTTACATTTGTCAGTGTTAAACCTCATCTGCCACTTCTCTGCCCAAGCCTCCAGTCTATCCAGATCCATCTGTAGAAGTGTACTGTCCTCTGTAATATATATACAGTATACTGTCCTCTGTAGTATATACAGTGTACTGTCCTCTTCTGTGTTAATTACTTTACACAGTTTAGTGTCATCTGCAAAAATTGATATTTTACTGTGCAAGCCTTCTACAAGATCATTAATAAATATATTGAAGAGAATAGGGCCCAATACTGACCCCTGTGGTACCCCACTAGTTACAGTGACCCAATCTGAGTATGTACCGTTAATAACCACCCTCTGTTTTCTATCACTGAGCCAGTTACTTACCCACATACAGACATTTTCTCCCATGCCAAGCATTCTCATCTTATATACTAACCTTTTATGTGGTACAGTGTCAAATGCTTTGTAGAAGTCCAGATATACGACATCCATTGATTCGCTGCGGTCCAGTCTAGAACTTATCTCCTCATAGAAACTGATTAAATTGGTTTGACATGACCGATCCCTCATGAAGCCATGCTGATATGGAGTAATTTGCTTATTTTCATTGAGGTACTCCAAGATAGCATCTCTTAGAAAACCCTCAAACAGTTTACCCACGACAGATGTTAAACTTACCGGCCTATAGTTCCCGGGCTCTGTTTTTGGACCCTTTTTGAATATTGGCACCACATTTGCTATGCGCCAATCCTGTGGAACACTCCCTGTCAGTATAGAGTCCTTAAATATTAGAAATAAGGGTCTGGCGATGACATTACTTAACTCTCTTAGGATATGGGGGTGTATGCCATCCGGTCCTGGCGATTTGTCTATTTTAATCTTTTTAAGACTCAGCTCTACTTCTTCCTGGGTCAGACAGGGCACTTTTAATGGGGAATTTACTTTTATATTCTGCATTTCATCTGACAGTTTATTTTCCTCAGTGAATACAGTGGAGAAAAAGATATTTAGTAGCTTTGCTTTCTCCTCATCGCTCTCTGCACCTCCCCCCTCATTACTCTGTAAGGGGCCGACACCTTCAGATTTATACTTTTTATCATTTATATAATTAAAGAACATTTTAGGGTTAGTTTTACTTTCTTTGGCGATTAATCTCTCGGTCTCTAGTTTGGCTGCTTTTATTTGTCTTTTACATATTCCTATTTTTTTCCTTATAGTTTTTCAATGCTTCCTCGCTCCCCTCCTGTTTTAGTGATTTAAATGCTTTCTGTTTGTCATTTATTGCTTTCTTTACAGCTCTATTTATCCACATTGGTTTTTTCTTGTTTCTTATCATTTTATTCCCATAAGGTATGTACCTCTCACAATTAGATATTAGGACGCTTTTAAAAATCTGCCATTTTGTGGCTGTATTTTTATTTTTGAGGACTTTGTCCCAGTTAGTTAGGCCTATGGCCTCTCTTAGCTGGCTAAATTTAGCTTTTTTGAAGTTAGGTATTTTTGTTCCTCCCTGAAGAAACGCTCTTTTGAATGACAGTTGGAAGGTTATTATATTATGGTCACTATTTCCCAGGTGTCCCCCGACCTGCACATCTGTTGTTCTGTCAGGTCTATTGGTTAATACTAAGTCCAGTATGGCCGTCCCTCTAGTCGGGTCCTGAACCAGTTGGGAAAGGTAATTGTCTTTGGTTATTGCCAAGAACCTGTTTCCTTTATGAGATATACAGGTTTCAGTTTTCCAGTCTATATCTGGGTAGTTGAAATCCCCCATAATAACGACCTCATTATGATTTGCCGCTTCGTCTATTTCGTTTAGAAGTAGATTTTCTGTGGTCTCTGATATATTGGGTGGTTTATAATAAACTCCTATTAGTATTTTATTATTGTTTTTGGCTCCATTTATTTCTACCCACAGTGACTCCACATCTTCATGTCCCTCACTTATATCTTCCCGGCAGTGTGGGCTTTAGACAGGACTTTACATAAAGGCAGACCCCTCCCCCTCTGCGGTTTTGGCGATCCTTTCTAAAAAGACTGTAATCCTGTACGTTAACTGCCCAGTCATAGCTATCATCCAGCCATGTCTCAGTTATTCCCACTATGTCATAGTCCTCCTCGCTCATCACTAATTCCAGTTCACCAGTTTTATTAGTCAGGCTTCTGGCATTAGTGTACATACAATTAAGAGGTCTATGTATATTTTTTACCCCGCTTTTTAAATTACTATTACCTGTGAAGTGAATATCCGGGGTTTTGGGTTACTTTGGTTGATGTTTTGCCCAATATTCTCCCTAAATTCCTCACTAATCCAACCCCCCACTAAACCCCCCACTCTCCCCTCCTATGACCCACTCTCTATCTACACTATCTACCCCCTTATTAGTATTACCCCCACCCCTCCCCCCAGATTCCTAGTTTAAAAGCTCCTCCAGCCGTCTAACCATTTTTTCCCCCAGGGCAGTTGCACCCTCCCCATTAAGGTGCAGCCCCGTCCCTACTGTAGAGTCTGTAGACGACAGAGAAGTCGGCCCCAGTTCTCCATGAACCCAACCCTTCCTTCCTGCACCAGCTCTGAGCCACTTATTTAACTCCCTAATTCCCGTTGTCTCTCTAGTGACGCTCGTGGCACTGGTAGTATTTCTGAAAACACTACCTTGGAGGTCCTGGACTTTAGCTTCTCTCCTAGTTCCCTAAAATCATTTTTAAGGACCTTCCATCTCCCCCTGACTTTGTCATGGTGCCAATGTGTACCATGACCGCCGGGTCTTCCCCAGCCCCACCCAGCAATCTGTCAATTCTGATCCGCGATTATGCCGAACCGAGCACCGGGAGACAACACCCTGTCGGCATGTCACGGTCTCGGCGACAGATGACCCTGTCTGTCCGCCTAATTAATAGAGTCCCCTAACCACCAGCATATGTCTGGGCCCTTTTGCTTGCTCTCCTTTTCCCATCCTTCCTGCAGCGGTCATCTCCTGGGTTCTATGGAGAAACACCTGCTGCAGTGTCGCTGGTCCTGGGCTTTCATCCCTAATATCAGCCAAACAGGGATATTTTACTAGGGTGTTCCAGCTCAGGACTAGCCTCCCTGGCACTTTTCCCTCTACCCCTCCTTACTACATTAACCCAACTGCTGACCTGATAGTCCGCTTTGCCCATCTCTCCCTCCTCCTCTTTCACTGACCCCAGCCCAGTGCCTGCACTTGAGGTCTAAGCCTCTCTCCAGGTGTTCAATGCCCCTAAGTATGCCAAGCTGCTTATTTAGATCCAAGATTGGGCTGCCAAATATGCAACTGATTGCATCTAGTGCAAATGTATTCACCTCGAATGGTTCTTCAAGGATGCATACATTGCACAGGACACACTTAGGCATGTCCATTGCTAGATGGGGAATACATACAGTACAGAAAAACAAAATAATATATGATTAGGGTTGCTGTACTGACTACAAATCAAGTTAACACACAAGCGAAAATTCTACTTTCCTCCTTTACCTTCGCGCAACATGTACGGCGCTGCACATTAGTCCTGTTTCTAACAGCGACTTGCTACCTAGGACGTTCACAAGGCGGAACTTCCGGGTGTGTACCAGCAATTGTCATATGAAAACATAGCTGGTGGATTACAGTTTTCAAACTGCACCAGAGATGCACAGGATAAGAATATTATGAGCAGATGCTTACATATTTGAGCTTTCATAGTAAAAAAAAATTTAAGTTAAAAAAGATAAAAGTTCAAATCACCCCCTTTTAACCGTGCCGTATTTCCAATACGGCGATTGTGTGGCGGAAAAAATATTTGCTTTTTTTGTCGCTTTTTTTTTCAGTACACACCCACAATGGTAAAAACTTCAGGCAAAAAAGCCCCCAACAGTTAATTATAGGGGTCAAGATTTGACAAGAAAAAAAAAAAAAAAAAAGTTAGGGTATTGCCGGGTACTAGACGGATCAGAACGCAAAAGAACTGTAGTAGTTAACTTTTTTTCCCGCTTCACTACTATGAAAATGGCGTTGGGTTTAAGCCCTCATACAGCATGTGGAGGCTGTTTGAAGGCAGGTAATAAACTCCAGTTTTTTAACTCCACTTATACACAGCCCACTTACAAAGCAAGCCCAAAGTCAGAGCAAGCTCTATAAGAGTTTAGCTATGTAATTTATAGCACCTGGGATTGCTAACCACTCCCCTTCACCAGATACACAGCAGAGAAAAAAAAATGGGTTTAAATGTTATAACCAAATGCAACCACTAAACAAACAAAGACCTTTGCAATCAACTAGACAGTTATTTGCAGTCACTCCCACAAATTCACACTCAGAACCAGAACTCCGGTTTTTTAGATGCCAGCTGTTCTGTTCCGCAAAATACGGAATGCATGTGGACGTCATCCGTATTTTTTGCAGATCCGTTTTTTAAGGACCACAAAATACATACGGTCGTGCGCATGAGCCCTAAAGCGATTGTCAGGATACTTGTTAGGATAGGTCATGAATATTAGATCGGCGGAGGTCCGACTCATGTCGATCTGTTTGAAGAGGACTCAGTGCTCCGTGAACACTTAGGTCTCTTTCTAGGCCAGTGATGTCACGGTACATTGGACACAAGGCCTAGGGGCAACTCAGTCCCATTCAAGTGAATAGGGCTCAGCTGCAATACCAAACACAGCCACTATGCAATGTACGGCGCTGTGCTAGGTAATTCTTGCTATGATAAAACATTGTGTAACGGAAGAAAAATATATTTTTTTACTTCATTTTTTTTAACGTTCTATAACTTTTTAGTAATTGTAATAAAAATGTTTTTAAGTCTCACATGCAAATTTTATCATTTACATCAGGGATGCTCATCATGTGGCCCTCCAGTTACAACTCCAACCATGCCCATTCGTAGGCTGATAGCTGTAGGCTGTCTTGGAATGATGGGAGTTGTAGTTTTGCAACAGCTGGAGGGTCACAAGCTGAGCATGCAGCTCATTACACCTGTTAGTACAAAACTTACACAGGGTCCAGAATAAGAATAAAAGGGAACCCCCTACCTCTGTAAAACCACTTTAGTGGGTACTGCCCATTTCAGTACCCGTATACCAGATGAAACCCTCGCTGATTACAGCTCCTGAACCCGTGCCTTTCTATGAAAGTGCATCCCACTAATTTACAGCACAGTGCAGGAAGGGGTTAAAGGGGCATTCCAATTATAACAAGTAATTCCTTGTCCACTATTAGATTGGTGGGGGTCCAACCAGTGGGTAGAGGTCCCATGTCTACTGGTTAAATGGAGCGATGGTTGAGCATAGGCACCACCGTTCCATTCAATATCTACGGGACTGCCGGAGATAGGGGAGTACAGCACTTGCAGTCCCATAGAGACGAACGCACCTCATTCTTGCGATTGGCGGGGGTTCCAGTGGTCAGACCCCCACTATCCTAACAGTTAGTGCATAGGAGATAACTTGTTCTAACTGTAATGTCCCTTTAACCCATAGGTTCCGAGCGCCGTACATGTATCTTTAAACATGGCGCCCACTCGCATGTGCAGCAGACGCCATAGTTGGTGGGACTCGGCTGTTTCAAACAGCAGAGACCCGCGATTAATGTATGCGACCATCAATAATGCCCATCGCGGACATTTAACCCTTTAGATGCCATGGCCAAAAGCGACCACAGCATCTGAATGGTGAAAAACTCGGAAAAGTGCCCTTCCGAGTTAGGACTGGCTCCCTCTTGCAGCGATCGGGGAAGCTGGTCCTTCGTTCGGGGAAGCTGGTCTCAGCGCAGGTGGCAGGCCAAAATAGGATGAACCACTAATGGAGCTCATACTGTAGATCTAGTCTACAGTCAGTATTGTAGCCGCCTAGAGGGGCTAAAAAAAAATAATATTAAAAATAGAGATGAGCGAAGCGATTCGTCGATTGATTGATTCGTATCGAATCTTGGAAATTTTCAGCTGCGAAGCGAATCCGAATATTAGGTGATTCGCTTCGGCTTTGTACGGATTCGCTACGTAGTTTGTCCTATAAATTATACGCTATTGCTACGTATAAGTTACTCTATACGCTGTTGCATATGAATTCAATTCATTAGCGAAATATTACTGTTAGTTCGTTTATTGTGCGCAAAAGCCCAGGAAGTAAGTGACCTAGTGGGCACAAGACAGGTATCATTTTAATCAGAAGGATCAACCCTTCCAAACAGGTTTGGTAGAGTTGATCCTGCTGACATATGCTCTTTAAGTTAAACTGAACACATTTTTGAAGTGGCAAATTCCTTGCTGACCATATCTAACAGGACTTTCCATTATTCATTCATTTCCTGAGACGAGCACCCCTCCCCCCCCCCCATGCACCTTCAGCAGGTCATGACATGATACTAAATACATTATAAAAGTCTAATTTAATCCTGTCTCAGAGAGTCGGCTTGCAATATTTTACAGGCGAGGAATGGTGACAGGGACTGGATTGGTTCGCCCTCGCTCTACCCTTTGATTGCTGCGACGTGAGAAGGCGCTTCACTTACACAAACACAAAAATGAGCCGCCACAAAAAAAAAGTCTGTGAAGTCCTCAGCGTGATACCCGGGTCCTATCATTACTCTCTAATCATTTCATCAGGTTCTTGGCTGATTCAATTTGCACAATAATGGCTGTCATATCTTAATGTATAATTACGGACCCTTTGCCCGGAAACGTGCCCATTCTCTCTTGTTATGGCGAAGGCTCTCGTTTTGTCGGAGGCAGAATATAAAAAAGTGCTAAAGAACAGCACAGAAGTGTGAATAAGTGCGAACGTTTCCGTATCTTTACATAAATGGTGTGGTATCGGCCAGTTGTTTGGATTTCGTATTAATTTGCAGTCGTAAAACTATTCTATATTGTTCTTTTTTTTTTTTTTTCTAAAAGTGTTGTAGCAGGAAATCTTGGACATTTTTGTAGCTGAGTTGAGTTTGTACTGGTTTTGTTTCAGTCAAACAGGGGAACTAAAAATGAACCTGGAAAAAAATATTAATAGACACTATTATTAATCTGGGAGTAGGGGAGGGGTTAATACCAGAATCTCTGTTAGTCTAAAGAAGGAAAGGGTTAATTCTAGAGATGAGCGAGTAGTGTTCGATCGAGCCGGTATTCGATCGAATACTACGCTATTCGGCATACTCGGTTTCGATCGAGTATAACGGCGATGGCGCACTTAGAATTAATTTCCCCTCCCACCTTCCCTGGCGCTCTTTTTCCACCAATCAACATGCAGGGGGGGTATGACAGGCCCGCGGAGCACGCTGGCAGCGCGAAAACGGCGTCTACATGGATTGGCTGGAAAAACCACGTGACCTCGAATATTAAAAACTCAGCTCTTCCTGCTCGTACGCATATGCTGCGTGAACTTAGTCAGGGACAGAGGCTGGAGAAGGGAGAGACAGGTTTTAGCTGTTGGACAGGCAGGAGCGTGATTAAAAGCCCTTATCAGGGCTACTATAGTGCAGTACAGTGATAGCTTTACTACCATATACACTCTGCAGAGAACGTCTGCTGTATTCAGGGATAGCTGCTGGAGTAGGGACAGAGAGAGGCATTAGTGGTGTATTAGGTGCTCTGCTACATACCAAACTATATTTGGCACTACTGTTCTGCGTTCTTTTTGGCTGCAAAACCCGTTATATACCTAGTGTGTATATGCACCATCTGATCTTCTGGCAGTATACGGCTGTCTACATTTTTTTTTTTTAAATACAGTTTCTTTGGCTCTAGTGTTCTGGGTTCTGTGTGCCTGCAATACCCTTTTTGTATACCAGGTGTAAATACCCACCGTCTGACCTGTTAGTACACGGCTGTGTACCTAGAAATATAAAAAAAAAAAAAGCCTTTTCATTGGCACCTGTACTTTGCGTTCTGCGTGCTTGCAAAAATCTTGTATATACGTGGTGTTAATACACACCGTCTGACCTGTTAGTACACGGCTGTGTACCTAGAAATATTTAAAAAAAAGGCCTTTTATTTGGCACCTGTACTGTGCGTTCTGCGTGCTTGCAAAATTATTTTATATACGTGGTGTTAATACACATCATCTGACCTGTTAGTACAAGGCTGTGTACGCCAAATATTGTAACGAAAAAAAAAAAATGCGGAGGGCTAGCGAAATCGGACGTGGACGGGGGCGCGGAAATGCTGTTGGGGGCCTTGTTGAAGACAGTGGGGATACAATGCGTGCTGGTGAGGGGCAGCCAGGATTCCGCTCATCCAGAATCCCTGCCTTTATGGGACAGTTAAGCAGGGGGCGGGTTACACCGCTGTTGAGGCCTGAGCAGTGTGAACAGGTGGTGCAATAGATAGCGATAGCGCTTCCACACAGTTGTCCACCAGCCAGTCATCCACACAGTCTCACTCTGACCCTCCTTCCTCCACACCTGGCCAACAGAGTCAACCCACCCTTGACCACTCCCAGGAGCTCTTTTCGGGTCCTTTTTCAGATGTGCCGGAAGAATCCCTGGAGCTACCAGAGGAATTTGTTTGTAGTGATGCCCAACCACTTGAGTATTCGCCATCTCCTGCTGATGTGGACCCTGAACCAACATCTGTTATCATGAGCGATGATGATGATGAGACGCAGTTGCCATCAAGGGAGGCTGTTGGAATGTCCAGTGGGCAGGAGGAGGAGCAGAGTGAGGAAGTGAAGAGGAGGTGCGTGGATGACGAAATGACCGACCCCACTTGGCCAGGGGTGATGTCCAGCGGGGAAAGCAGTGGAGAGGTGGTGGTCTGCGCAGCACCGAAAAAGGCAGCAAGAGGCAGAGGGATGTCCAGAGGCAGAGAGATGTCCACAGGCAGAGGGATGTCCACAGGCAGAGGGATGTCCAGAGGCAGAGGACAGTCCAGACAGAGAAGTGAGGCCACAGCCAGCAGGGCCGAAGCTGTTCCCGGCAGCAGGCAGTCGCGCGAAGCTCCCCCATCGAGGCCTCGTACTTCTGTGGTGTGGAGATTTTTTAATGTTTGTGCGGATGACAAAACTGAGCGCGGTTTGCACACTCTGCCACTCAAAAACTGAGTAGGGGCTCTGAGAAGAGCAATATGACCACCTCAGGCATGCGGCGTCACTTGAAAGTCAAGCACTGGGCTGAGTGGGAGAGAACAAACGCAATACAACCTGCGCAAGGTCTTCCTGCCACTGCCTCTTCCCTTTGTTGTGTGCTGCCACTGCGGTCCAGACCTCCAGCCAGGACACCTCCACATCTGCCTCTGCCTCGGCTACTTTGGGGCCTTCTCCTTCAGCCTCCCTTCCCCCGCATCTTCGCCTGCACCTTCACACTCCTCGTCCCATCAACTGTCCATCTCGCAGGCGTTCGACCGCAGGCGGAAGTACGCCTCGAGTCACCCCCAAGCCCAAGCCTTAAACTGCCAATCTCCAAACTGCTGGCCTGGAGATGTTGCCGTTTAGGCTTGTGAACGCAGGCCTTCCGCGACCTGATGCGGCTGCGCACTCGCTATCCGTCCCAGCCGCCACGAACTTTTCCGCAGTGCCGTCCGCCCTGCACCAGCACGTGTCGCGTAAGAATCAGCGGACATCCTGAGGTACCAGTCCACCAGCGCAAGGTCCACTGACCACCAGGGGACCGTGGGACAATGGCGCTTGCGGCAGGACGATACATCTCTTTGACGGCACACGGTGACATGTTGTGAAGCGGGACGTGGGTCGCAACAAGACGTGCCTTACCTACCTCACCTCTTGGCCTTAAACAATTTTAAGAGGCTCACCTCTTGGGCCTACAAGCAATTTTTATCATGGCTCACCTCTTGGGCCTACAAACAATTTTTATCATGGCTCACCTCTTGGGCCTACAATTTATCCACTTGGCTAAGCATTTATCATGGCTCACCTTGGCCTACAAATTTATGGCCACCTTGGCTTAATACAATTGTTAAGAGGTCTCACCTCTTGGGCCTACAAGCAATTTTTATCATGGCTCACCTCTTGGGCCTACAACAATTTTTCATGGCTCACCTCTTGGGCCTTAATACAATTGTTAAGAGGTCTCACCTCTTGGGCCTACAAGCAATTTTTATCATGGCTCACCTCTTGGGCCTACAAAGCAATTTTTATCATGGCTCACCTCTTGGGTCTACAAGCATTTTTTATCATGGCTCACCTCTTGGGCCTACAAACAATTTTTAAGATGTCTCACCTCTTGGGCCTACAAACAATTTTATTATGGCTCACCTCTTGGGCCTTAATACAATTTTTAAGAGGTCTCACCTCTTTGGCCTCCACTTAATTTTTTCGAGGGCTCACCTCTTGGGCCTCCATATAATTTTTTCGAGGGCTCACCTCAAGCTAACTTTGCGCACCTCATTAAATATTTTCACAACAAGGACCTAAGAGCCTCGATGGAGAGCTTTGTGTGGGGGCCTGTTATAGGGAAGAGGATGCGGCCCTGCGGGCTCTAGCCTGCCTTCTCCATGAGCCTCTGGCCAGCCCACGGCCTCTTCCTGCCTTTTGCGGTCCTACGCATCCCTCAACATCCCCACTGCTTTACCTGCTAGACATGACACTGGGCCAGGTCGGGTCACTGACTTCGTCATACTCAACCACCTCCTCTTACACTGCCTCACTTTGCTCCAACAGCCTCCCTTGCTGGCAACTGTGTCTCATCATCGTCCCTAATCATTTTACACTTTAGTGCCCGTTCCACACCACCATCAGCTAGAGATGGAGCTGCCTGCTCAGATAGTTCTTGAGAACACTGGGGCCAGGTCTGGTTTCCAGGCTATCTGGACGGACCTGAACTTCCGAGCCTGTTTGCGGAAATCCCAACCACAGTGTGCTCCTCAAACAAATGCCCCCACTGCTTTTGCTCTAACATGACACCCCCTCCCTTTCACGCTGTTCAGTAGTTAAACGGCACATGCCACTTGCGCTCATCCACAACCATGTAAACCTCCACTTTAGGTAGCCTCATTTCTCCACCACCAGCCCTTTAGCAGTAGTGCCCTCCATATTGTACTAATAATAGTAACACCCCCAATAGTACCCCTGGTAGTAATAATTCCCCATAATAGAAACCATTTTTCCCATAGTGCCTTCAGTAGTTCTACCAGAATAATAAGGACCTGCTGTAATGGGTCCCAGTAATATAATACGCATTATAGTACCCCCAGTAATTAAATGGTCCCCTCTTACTGCCCTCAGTAGTTTAGGTAGCCTTCTATAGTACCCCACTTTAGATAGCTCATGTAGTGCCCCAAGAATTAGATGGCCCAGTAATTTAGATAGTCCCCATAGTACCCTAATAGTTAGATAGCCCTCCTGTAGTTCAGGTAGTCCCCATAGTGCCCCCAGAAGTTAGATAGCCCCCATTGTGCCCCCAGTAACTATATTGTCCTCTTAAGTACCCCAGTAGCTTTACTGTACCCTATAGTGCCCTCCAGCAGCTTTAATGCCCCATACTTAACTAAGCAGCACCACAAAACCACATCCTATACAGATCCGTGGTACACCAGTATAATATAAGATCCGTACACCATCTGAGTATACAGTATAATGTACCCATGCTGTATATATACAGTAAAATCCGATGCTGTATAGTATACAGATCCTACACCATGCTGTAAATATACAGTAATAACCGTACACCATGCTGTATAATATACAGTATAATCCCTAACCATGCTGATAATATATAGCATAACCACAGTGTATGTTATCTGTATATTGTACGCAGGTGTATGGATTATACTGTATTATACAGCATGGTTACGGACTATACTGTATATTATACCATGGTGTAGGAATTATACTACAGCATTGTATGGATTATATTTATACTATACAGCATGTGTAGGATTATACTGTATATATACAGCATGGTGTAGGGATTTACTGTATACTATACGCATGGTGTAGGATTATACATACTATCATGGTGTAGGGATTTATACATATATTATACAGCATGGTGTAGGGATTGTGGGCTGTACGGTTTGCCGCGTGATTATTCTGACAGCATGGTGTAAGATTATACATCGGCATGGTGTAACGATCATACTGTAATTATACCAGGCAGTACAGCATGGTGATTATACTGAGCGTACACTGTACAGCTACTGGTATAGCATGGTACCAGGCATGAGCAGGACAATGCCCAGTATATACACCCCGTCACACACATTAAACACATACTTACAACTTGGTCCCAACGCTCTGCTGGGGCCTTGTTGAGGACTCGCGGCGTCCCGGAGGCAGGGAAGACACTGGACAGGGGCCCCATTCAGCAAAAGCCAGTGGTCCGGCCCTCATCTTCCAGTCACTGTCTGGCACGATGTAGCGGAACGCCGGTGTTTTTACCCAAAATTTACGGGCGGGGCAACCCTGTTATGGGCGTGGATGATGTTTTGGGACATGTGCCTGGGCAAGGCAGGGATGGCACAGAGGGAAAAATAGTGATGGCTTGAATTGCTTTCCCCCTTGCCTATGCCATCTGTGGTTGTCATAGGCACGTGATTTTAAGGGGTGCAGAATTTTATCTTCTTTTTTGTCTAGTTTGGCTTGGGGTCCATGGCAATGTAGAGGAAAGAAGGTTTCCTTGTATGGTCTCACTTTACAGAGAGGTTATATTGTCTTTGGAGTGTATTGTTGAGAGGCTGTAATAGTGGCGTAATAGTGCGACTTGGGCGCGTTATATGCACCCAGACATGCTTCCCCTGCTGTCCCAGTTGCATTCCAGCAGTGTTGGCATCCTTTTCTGAGGTTTCAGGGTGGACTTGGTGACCTCCAAGTGGTCGAATTGAGATTTCCAAGTGGCGAGCATTTTTTTCCCATAGACTTTAATGGGATTCGATATTCGGTCGAATAGTCGAATATCGCGGTCTATTCGAATCGAATTTCGAACTTTCGAATATTTCACTACTCGCTCATCTCTAGTTAATTCTAGCATACATGGTGGCCTAGAATAGAAAAGGAGTTCATAACGGCATGCTTGATGGTCTAGAGTAGGGAAGGGGTTAATAGGGTCATTCTTGTTGGTCTAAAGTAAGAAACAGGTTAAAACCAGCATTGTTGGTGGTCTAGAATCGGGAATTAGTTGAAATTACCAGCCATGGTTGTCCAGAGTAGAAAAGCGTTATTACCAGTATCTTTGGTGGTTTAGATTAGAGTAGAGGCTAATATGAGTATCCATCATAGTGTTGGCATAAAGGGGGAAGGGATGAATACCAGTGTTTCTGGTGGTCTAGAGTAGGGAAGTGATTAATACAAGCACCCCTTGTGGTCTAGAGCAGGGAAGGGATTAATACAAGCAACCCCTGGTGGTCTAGAGTAGAGAAGGGATTAATACAAGCACCCCTGGTGGTCTTGAGTAGGGAAGGGATTAATGCAAGCATCCCTGGTGGTCTAGAGTAGGGAAGGGATTAATACAAGCAACCCCTGGTGGTCTACAGTAGGGAAGGGATTAATACAAGCATCCCTGGTGGTCTCGAGTAGGGAAGGTATTAATACAAGCAACCCCTGGTGGTCTAGAGTAGGGAAGGGATTAATACAAGCATCCCTGGTGGTCTCGAGTAGGGAAGGGATTAATACAAGCATCCCCGGTGGTCTAGAGTAGGGAAGGGATTAATACAAGGATCCCTGGTGGTCTAGAGTAGGGAAGGGATTAATACAAGCATCCCCGGTGGTCCAGAGTAGGGAAGGGATTAATACAAGCATCCCCGGTGGTCTAGAGTGGGGAAGGGATTAATGCAAGCATCCCTGGTGGTCTAGAGTAGGGAAGGGATTAATACAAGGATCCCTGGTGGTCTAGAGTAGGGAAGGGATTAATACAAGCATCCCCGGTGGTCCAGAGTAGGGAAGGGATTAATACAAGCATCCCCGGTGGTCTAGAGTGGGGAAGGGATTAATGCAAGCATCCCTGGTGGTCTAGAGTAGGGAAGGGATTAATACAAGCATCCCTGGTGGTCTAGAGTAGATAAGGGATTATTACAAGCATCCATGTGGTCTAGAGTAGGGAAGGGATTAATACAAGCATCCCTGTGGTCTAGAGTAGGGAAGGGATTAATACAAGCATCCCTGGTGGTCTAGAGTAGGGGAGGGGAGAATATCAGTATTCCTGGTCTTCTGAAGTAGAAAAGTGGTCAATGCTAGCATCTCTAGTGGTCTAGAGTTGGAAAGACACTAATGACAGCTTCTATGTAAGTCTGGAGTGGGCACGATGTTAAAATCTGCATCATTGGTGATCTAGAGTAGGAAAGGGTTTAATACTGGTCAATAACCCAAATCTGCCACTTTACTAAAATGTCCTTCAAAGGTTCCTTCTGCAAAAATGATCATATCTCATCATTCATTGTAAAAGAGTATTTTACTCCCAAATTTTAAACATTATGGACGACTCAATAACATTTATATACAGTTTGTATTTCATTATATTTTATAGGGAAATGCTCTTTATTGCTCTGTAAGATCTTTGTGATGTCGTTGAAGACGTCTTCATGCTACATTCTTCACACTGTGTTCCTTGGGCGATAATGACACGTAATCTACTAATACAACATATGAATCCCAGTGACGGATCGTCCCAATTAATTCATATTCCTCTATGGGAACATTGCATTTAATTGGCCCAATAAACAATTAAAATAAGCGTGCCGCTCCTCCTGGATATAGGATTGCTATATTCTGCTTGATTTATCATTTATAGGCTCATTATGAGTCATTTACAATTGAGCTGAATTTCTCCTTCGATTTCCTCGCCGTCGCTGCTTCATTTTTCTCCTGACTCTCTGACATTGACATCTTCTGGTTAGTGAAATGTTAATGGGTAAAACTAAAATAAAACTACTGGGAAAGTAGGTCATGACTGGAGAGGAGGACGCTGCTCGGGATTCAGATCTGTGTTGACGAGATGAAGACGACCAGTGATGCTATGAAAGAGGATATCTGGTGGGATGATATTGTTATAATTGGGAACGTAATCATTAGGGCTTCTTGTAAAAGGCACTTAGTGATGGCAGAGCTGGGGGCCCTTGTGGGGCCCTATAGCAATTCCATTTCTTGTGGGCCAAAGATAGGTGACTGTCGTAGCAATAACTAACCTTGCCGGCTTGATGTAATTTCTCTTTGCCAGCTTCCGGTAGTACTTAAAAGTACTGGCGTGCGGAGACTAACAAGCCCCCGCCCCGGTCTTCACCAGAGCCTGATGCAAGGCAGGATGGATTTGGCTTCCGGTAGCTTGCAGGTCGCTTAACCTACCGGAAAGCGGCAGCTGGTATAGGTGCAGGGCACGTAATGCTGAATCACGCCGAAGTCGGGGTTACTAGCAAGTTTGCGGAGGTCAAGGTTCAAAGCCGGGGTCAGGATCACTAGCAAGTTTGCGGAGTCGAGGTTCAAAGCCGGGGTCAGGATACACAGTGGTCAAGGCAGGTGAGAACAGAACGCTGGAGTACATGAAAAAGACCTGATACTCTGGCACCAGTTGGTGCTCAGAGAGAGGCTTATATAGGCCATCCCATTAGAGCACGTCATGTGACCTCAGGGGGAAGTTCCAGCAATTGCCCATAATGCCATTGACTGGCCACCAGAGGGAGCTGCAACGTGCAACCTTCATTCTGGCCACTGGAGGGCGCCAGAGTGCCAGAAGAGTCAGTGCTGACAGACACGCTATCCCCGCTGGGATAGACAGGAGAACTGCGGTGGAGATTGCCGGGGGCAACGGCTTGGGACCCGAGGTGAGTATAGCGGTGCTTTGCGCCGAATCGGGATGGTGACAAAGGGAGCACCCTAATTTTTATACACCTTGGCTTAAGCTAACATGGTGGTTTGTGAAGTCAGCTGTCAGATGCCACCAACTCACCTACGTAAGTTCTTGAGTTTGCACCTTCAGTGCTCTGTAGGGGAAGAGGTTAGAGGGATTTTGTCTTAATGACAACTTACCAACTACACACAGGATATCTGATAAGTGTCTGGTCCTCACTAATCACAAGAGCCGGGGTCCCGTGCCCCACATTTGAATGGTTGAGCAGTTGTGTTTTGGCTCCATTCCAAGTCTGTGACTGTCAGAGATGGCTGACTGCTGTAGCTTCATCACAGAAGGGTCAGGCTGCTATACCAGAGCATGCTTCTCTATGACATTCAGACTTCTTTTAGGACCATCTTACTCTGTACAGTAAGAGGGTATTAATCATATCTCTCTGAGCAGCACAACTCCCTGTATCAGTCATGGCTGTGATGTCTCTATTCATGGTTTTTCTCTATTCTGCACCCAGTCTCATCAAGTACTTATGGTTATCAGTAGAGATGAGCGAGTAGTGTTCGATCGAGCTGGTATTCGATCGAATACTACGATATTCGGCGTGCTCGATTTCTTTCGAGTATAACGGCGATGGCGCACTTAGAATTCGTTTCCCCTCCCACCTTCCCTGGCGCTCTTTTTCCACCAATCACCATGCAGGGGGGGTATGACAGGCACGCTGAGCACGCTGGCAGCGCGAAAACGGCGTCTACATGCATTGGCTGGAAAAACCATGTGACCTCGAATATTAAAAACTCAGCTCTTCCTGCTCGTTCGCATATGCTGCGTGAACTTAGTCAGGGACAGAGGCTGGAGAAGGGAGAGACAGGTTTTAGCTGTTGGACAGGCAGGAGCGTGATTAAAAGCCCTTATCAGGGCTACTATAGTGCAGTACAGTGATAGCTTTACTACAAGATACACTTTACAGAGAACGGCTGCCGTATTCAGGGATAGCTGCTGGAGTAGGGACAGAGAGAGGCATTAGTGGTGTATTAGGTGCTCTGCTACATACCAAACTATATTTGGCACTACTGCTGTGTACCTTGAAATATACAATATATAGGCCTTTCAATTGGCAACTGTACTGTGCGTTCTCTTGCAAAGTAATTTCTCAAACCTGGTGTTCATACACACCGTCTGATCACTTAGTACACGCTGTGTACCTTGAAATATACAATATATAGGCCTTATAATTGCCAACTGTACTGTGCGTTCTCTTGCAAAGTAATTTCTCATACCTGGTGTTCATACACACCGTCTGATCACTTAGTACACGGCTGTGTACCTTGAAATATACAATATATAGGCCTTATAATTGCCAAACTGTACTGTGCGTTCTCTTGCAAAGTAATTTCTCATACCTGGTGTTCATACACACCATCTGATCACTTAGTACACGGCTGTGTACCTTGAAATATACAATATATAGGCCTTTCAATTGGCAACTGTACTGTGCGTTCTCTTGAAAAATAATTTCTCAAACCTGGTGTTCATACACACCGTCTGATCACTTAGTACACGGCTGTGTACCTTGAAATATACAATATATAGGCCTTATAATTGCCAACTGTACTGTGCGTTCTCTTGCAAAGTAATTTCTCAATACCTGGTGTTCATAACACACCGTCTGATCACTTAGTACACGGCTGTGTACCTTGAAATATACAATATATAGGCCCTTATAATTGGCAACTGTACTGTGCGTTCTCTTGCAAAGTAATTTCTCAACCTGGTGTTCATACACACCGTCTGATCACTTAGTACACAGCTGTGTACCTTGAAATATACAATATATAGGCCTTATAATTGGCAACTGTACTGTGCGTTCTCTTGAAAAATAATTTCTCAAACCTGGTGTTCATACACACCGTCTGATCACTTAGTACACGGCTGTGTACCTTGAAATATACAATATATAGGCCTTATAATTGGCAACTGTACTGTGCGTTCTCTTGCAAAGTAATTTCTCATACCTGGTGTTCATACACACCGTCTGATCACTTAGTACACGGCTGTGTACCTTGAAATATACAATATATAGGCCTTATAATTGCCAACTGTACTGTGCGTTCTCTTGCAAAGTAATTTCTCATACCTGGTGTTCATACACACCGTCTGATCACTTAGTACACGGCTGTGTACCTTGAAATATACAATATATAGGCCTTATAATTGCCAACTGTACTGTGCGTTCTCTTGCAAAGTAATTTCTCATACCTGGTGTTCATACACACCATCTGATCACTTAGTACACGGCTGTGTACCTTGAAATATACAATATATAGGCCTTTCAATTGGCAACTGTACTGTGCGTTCTCTTGCAAAGTAATTTCTCAAACCTGGTGTTCATACACACCGTCTGATCACTTAGTACACGGCTGTGTACCTTGAAATATACAATATATAGGCCTTATAATTGCCAACTGTACTGTGCGTTCTCTTGCAAAGTAATTTTCTCATACCTGGTGTTCATACACACCGTCTGATCACTTAGTACACGGCTGTGTACCTTGAAATATACAATATATAGGCCTTATAATTGCCAACTGTACTGTGCGTTCTCTTGCAAAGTAATTTCTCATACCTGGTGTTCATACACACCGTCTGATCACTTAGTACACGGCTGTGTACCTTGAAATATACAATATATAGGCCTTTCAATTGGCAACTGTACTGTGCGTTCTCTTGAAAAATAATTTCTCAAACCTGGTGTTCATACACACCGTCTGATCACTTAGTACACGGCTGTGTACCTTTAAATATACAATATATAGGCCTTATAATTGGCAACTGTACTGTGCGTTCTCTTTGCAAAGTAATTTCTCATACCTGGTGTTCATACACACCGTCTGATCACTTAGTACAACGGCTGTGTACCTTGAAATATACAATATATAGGCCTTATAATTGGCAACTGTACTGTGCGTTCTCTTGCAAAGTAATTTCTCATACCTGGTGTTCATACACACCGTCTGATCACTTAGTACACGGCTGTGTACCTTGAAATATACAATATATAGGCCTTATAATTGCCAACTGTACTGTGCGTTCTCTTGCAAAGTAATTTCTCATACTGGTGTTCATACACACCGTCTGATCACTTAGTACAACGGCTGTGTACCTTGAAATATACAATATATAGGCCTTATAATTGGCAACTGTACTGTGCGTTCTCTTGCAAAGTAATTTCTCAACCTGGTGTTCATACACACCGTCTGATCACTTAGTACACAGCTTGTGTACCTTGAAATATACAATATATAGGCCTTATAATTGGCAACTGTACTGTGCGTTCTCTTGAAAAATAATTTCTCAAACCTGGTGTTCATACACACCGTCTGATCACTTAGTACAACGGCTGTGTACCTTGAAATATACAATATATAGGCCTTATAATTGGCACTGTACTGTGCGTTCTCTTGCAAAGTAATTTCTCATACCTGGTGTTCATACACACCGTCTGATCACTTAGTACACGGCTGTGTACCTTGAAATATACAATATATAGGCCTTATAATTGCCAACTGTACTGTGCGTTCTCTTGCAAAGTAATTTCTCATACCTGGTGTTCATACACACCGTCTGATCACTTAGTACACGGCTGTGTACCTTGAAATATACAATATATAGGCCTTATAATTGCCAACTGTACTGTGCGTTCTCTTGCAAAGTAATTTCTCATACCTGGTGTTCATACACACCGTCTGATCACTTAGTACAACGGCTTGTGTACCTTGAAATATACAATATATAGGCCTTTCAATTGGCAACTGTACTGTGCGTTCTCTTGCAAAGTAATTTCACGGCTGTGAAGGCAAAATATTGTAACCAAAAAAAAATAAAATTCGGCGGGGGGCTAGCGGAATAGGACGTGGACGAGGACGGTGGCGCGGAAATGCTGTTGGGGGCCTTGTTGAAGCCAGTGGGGATACAATGCGTGCTGGTGAGGGTCAGCCAGGATCCCGCTCATCCAGAATCCCTGCCTTTATGGGACAGTTAAGCAGGGGGCGGGTTACACCGCTGTTGAGGCCTGAGCAGGTTGAACAGGTGGTGCAATGGATAGCCGATAGCGCTTCCACACAGTTGTCCACCAGCCAGTCATCCACACAGTCTCACTCTGACCCTCCTTCCTCCACACCTGGCCAACAGAGTCATCCCACCATTGACCCCTCCCAGGAGCTCTTTTCGGGTCCTTTTTCAGATGTGCCGGAAGAATCCCAGGAGCTAGCAGAGGAATTTGTTTGTAGTGATGCCCAAACACTTGAGTTTTCGCCATCTCCTGCTGATGTGGACCCTGAGCCAGCATCTGTTATCATGAGCGATGATGATGATGAGACGCAGTTGCCATCAAGGGAGGCTGTTGGAATGTCCAGTGGCAGGAGGAGGAGCAGAGTGAGGAAGTTGAGGTGGTGGATGACGAAATGACCGACCCCACTTGGCCAGGGGTGATGTCCAGCGAGGAAAGTAGTGGAGAGGTGGTGGTCTGCGCAGCACCGAAAAAGGCAGCAAGAGGCAGAGGGATGTCCAGAGGCAGAGGGATGTCCACAGGCAGAGGGATGTCCACAGGCAGAGGGATGTCCAGGGGCAGAGGACAGTCCAGACAGAGAAGTGAGGCCACAGCCAGCAGGGCCGAAGCTGTTCCCGGCAGCGGGCAGTCGCGCGAAGCTCCCCCATCGAGGCCTCGTACTTCTGTGGTGTGGAGATTTTTTAATGTTTGTGCGGATGACAAACTGAGCGCGATTTGCACACTCTGCCACTCAAAACTGAGTAGGGGCTCTGAGAAGAGCAATCTGACCACCTCAGGCATGCGGCGTCACTTGGAAGTCAAGCACTGGGCTGAGTGGGAGAGAGCAAACGCAATACAACTGCGCCCGGTCTTGCTGCCACTGCCTCTTCCCCTGTGTTGTGTGCTGCCACTGCGGTCCAGACCTCCAGCCAGGACACCTCCACATCTGCCTCTGCCTCGGCTACTTTGGGGCCTTCTCCTTCAGCCTCCCCTTCCCCCGCCTCTTCGCCTGCACCTTCACACTCCTCGTCCCAACAACTGTCCATCTCGCAGGCGTTCGACCGCAGGCGGAAGTACGCCTCGAGTCACCCCCAAGCCCAAGCCTTAACTGCCACATCTCCAAACTGCTGGCCCTGGAGATGTTGCCGTTTAGGCTTGTGGAGACGCAGGCCTTCCGCGACCTGATGGCGGCTTGCCGCACCTCGCTATTCCGTCCCCAGCCGCCAACTACTTTTCCCGAGTGCGTCCCCGCCCTGCACCAGCACGTGTCGCGTAACATCAGCCGGCCCCTGAGGTACGCAGTCAGCGCAAAGGTCCACTTGACCACCGACTCGTGGACAAGCGCTTGCGGCCAGGGACGATACATCTCTTTGACGGCACACTGGGTGAATGTAGTGGAAGCGGGGACGGGGTCGCAAAACAGAGACGGCCTACCTACCACCCCCGCCCAAGATTGCCAGCATGGGTTCTGATAAACCCCCCTCCTCCTCCTCCTCCTCCTCCTCCTCTGCCTTAACATCGCCCTCAGCCGCTAGCTGGAAGCGTTGCAGCACTGGCGCGGGGAGAACGTCAGCAGGCGGTGCTCAAGCTCATCAGCTTGGGCGACAGGAAGCACAGCGCCCCAGAGGTGAGGGACGCCATATTGCAGCAGACGGAGATGTGGCTGTCGCCGCTGCAGCTAGGACCAGGCATGGTCGTGTGCGATAACGGCCGTAACCTGGTGGCGGCTCTGGAGCTTGCCGAACTCAATCACGTAACCATGCCTGGCCCACGTTTTTAATCTGGTAGTCCAAAAAATTTCTAAAGACTTACCCCAACCTGGCAGAGCTACTGGTGAAAGTGCGGCGCTTGTGCGCTCACTTCGGAAGTCAACTGTAGCTGCTGCTAGTTTAAAAAAACTCCAGCAACGCCTCCATTTGCCTGAACATCGGCTGTTGTGCGACCTGCCGACTCGCTGGAATTCCACCTATTCCATGTTGGCCAGGGTGTGTGAGCAGCAGAGAGCATTGATGGAGTACCAGATTATGAATCCACGCGTGCCTCCAACTCAGCTCCCTCAGTTTGCCAACCACGAGTGGCCATGGATGGCAGACATATGCGATGTACTGCGTATCTTTGAGGAGTCCACCAAGAAGGTCAGCAGCGAGGACGCTATAGTGAGCGTAACCATCCCGCTCCTATGCGTCCTTAAAGAATCCCTCATCGCAATAAGGGAGAACGCATTGCACGCAGAGGAGACGGGGGTAGGAGGAGACGCAACGGAGCTACACAGTCAGACCACACTTTTGTCTGCTTCACGGTGGCAGTTTGCAGGAGGATGAGGATGAGGAGGAGGAGGGACGACGTGGAGGTGGCTGTGGAAGAGGAGGAGGATGCTGGCGGCGAGGGTAGCAGTCAGGCTGTGTGCGTCCCATTGGTTCAGCGCGGATGGGGCGGAGAGGAGGCGGAAGAGGAAGAGGAGGAAATGGCAAGTGATCCTTCTGGAGGGGGCAGTGACGTCATGCCTATTCAGAGTCTGGCACACATGGCTGACTTCATGCTGGGGCTGCTTTTCCCGGGACACACGTGTTGTCCGGATAGTGGAGAACAAACTGTACTGGGTCTTCGCACTCCTGGACCCCCGGTATAAAGATAACGTTCTCCTCTTTTATTCCGGTAGAGGAGAGGACAAATCGATTGCTGGAATACCAGAGGGAACTCGTGCAGAACATGATGGAGATTTTCCCACCCACCATCGCTGGCGGCAGAGAGGAGAGGGTCTCCCAGAGTCCCACAACATCTATCAGGCCCACAGCCACCAGGGGAACACTCTCCAAGGTGTGGGACACGTTCATGGCACCCCCTCGTGCAACTTCCATCACTGCGGGGCCCGCTATCAGCAGGAGGGACAAGTATCGGCGGATGTTGCGGGAGTACCTGGCAGACCGTAACCCTGTCCTCCCCGATCCCTCGGCGTCCTACACTTACTGGGTCTCCAAGTTGGACACGTGGCTGGAACTGTCCCTGTACGCCTTGGAGGTTGCTTGCCTGCCCTGCCACCAGCGTGCCTATCAGAAAGGGTGTTCAGCGCAGCCGGGGGCATTATAACCGATAAGCGCAGCCGCCTGTCAACCGACAGTGCCGACAGGCTGACGCTAATCAAAATGAACAGCAAGTGGATTGACCCGGACTTTGCTTCTCCAACAGTGGAAAGCAGCCAAAGTTGAAGGTGGCCATCTGTATGAAGTGCCATTTCCTCCTCCACCTCCTCCTCCCCTCCTTAACGCCGTAGAATTGCTCCGTAATAAGAAAAATTTATATATTTATGGCTCACCTCTTGGGCCTCCACAAAATGTTTTAAGAGGTGTCACCTCTTTGGGCCTCCACATAATTTTTTAAGAGGTCTCACCTCTTGGGCCTCCACAAAATGTTTTAACAGGTCTCACCTTTGGGCCTCCACAAAATGTTAACAGGTCTCACCTCTTGGGCCTCCACATAATTTTTAAGAGGTCTCACCTCTTGGGCCTCCACAAAATGTTTAACAGGTCTCACCTCTTGGGCCTCCACAAAATGTTTAACAGGTCTCACCTCTTGGGCCTCCACATAATTTAATCCTGCCAATTAAAGGTCTCACCTCTTGGGCCTCCACATAATTTTTACACGTCTCACCTCTTGGGCCTCCACATAATTTTTAACACGTCTCACCTCTTGGGCCTCCACATAATTTTTTAACACGTCTCACCTCTTGGGCCTCCACATAATTTTTAACACGTCTCACCTCTTGGGCCCAATAATTTAACACGTCTCACCCTTGGGCCTCCACATAATTTTTAATACGTCTCACCTCTTGGGCCTCCACAAAATGTTTAAGAGGTCTCACCTCTTGGGCCTCCACATAATTTTTAACAGGTCTCACCTCTTGGGCCTCCACATAATTTTTAAGAGGTCTCACCTCTTGGGCCTCCACAAAATGTTTACAGGTTCACCTCTTGGGCCCCAAAATGTTTAACAGGTCTCACCTCTTGGGCCTCCACATAATTTGTAACAGGTCTCACCTCTTGGGCCTCCACAAAATTTTTAACAGGTCTCACCTCTTGGGCCTCCCACATAATTTTATCAAGGTCTCACCTCTTGGGCCTCCACAAAATTTTATCAAGGTCTCACCTCTTGGGCCTCCACAAAATTTTTAACAGGTCTCACCTCTTGGGCCTCCACAAAATGTTTAAGAGGTCTCACCTCTTGGGCCTCCACAAAATTTTATCAAGGTCTCACCTCTTGGGCCTCCACAAAATTTTATCAAGGTCTGACCTCTTGGGCCTCCACAAAATTTTTAACAGGTCTCACCTCTTGGGCCTCCACAAAATTTTATCAAGGTCTCACCTCTTGGGCCTCCACAAAATTTTAATCAAGGTCTCACCTTTGGGCCTAAACAAAATTTTTAACAGTCTCACCTCTTGGGCCTCCACAAAATTTTCCATGAGCCTCTGGCCAGCCCACGGCCTCTTCCTGCCTTTTGCGGTCCTACGCATCCCTCAACATCCCCACTGCTTTACCTGCTAGACATGACACTGGGCCAGGTCGGGTCACTGACATCTCAAGCGCCAACAATTTGGGCATTTTAAGGCTTCTGCATGTGTTTGAGTTGTTTTTACATTTTAAGAAGACATGTCTGACCACATCTCACACACACACACACAATGACAATTAGGGGTGGGGTCTATTTGCTTTCCCCTTTGCCTATGCCATCTGTGGTTGTCATAGGCAACGTGATTTTAAGGGGTGCAGAATTTTATCTTCTTTTTTTGTCTAGTTTGGCTTGGGGTCCATGGCAATGTAGAGGAAAGAAGGTTTCCTTGTATGGTCTCACTTTACAGAGAGGTTACATTGTCTTTGGAGTGTATTGTTGAGAGGCTGTGATAGTGGCGTAATAGTGCGACTTGGGCGCGTTATATGCACCCAGACATGCTTTCCCCTGCTGTCCCAGTTGCATTCCAGCAGTGTTGGCATCCTTTTCTGAGGTTTCAGGGTGGACTTGGTGACCTCCAAGTGGTCGAATTGAGATTTCCAAGTGGCGAGCATTTTTTTCCCATAGACTATAATGGGATTCGATAGTCGGTCGAATAGTCGAATTTCGCGGTCTATTCGAATCGAATTTCGAACTTTCGAATATTTCACTACTCGCTCATCTCTA
>ONZH01012202.1:0-58803 GCA_900303285.1 Rhinella marina | reverse complement strand
GTACAAGCAGAACCTTTCCACTCTCATCCCTGTAGAGGAAAGGAGTATGAGAGTGAATCAATATCAACAGGCCCTTGTGCACAAGCTGAAACAATCCTTCCCATCTGACACCGCTAGCGGCAGAGGGCGTGCTTCTGTGGGCCAAGTAGCGGGGGAGAGTAGGCGAGCAGGCAGCTTGTCCAGCACTGGCAGGGGAACGCTCTCCAAGGCCTTTGCCAGTTTTATGTCACCCCAGCAAGACACTGTCACCTGTCCCCAGTCTCGGCAGAGTAGGGGTGAGCTTTACAGAAAGATGGTGAGGGAGTACCTAGCTGACCATACCAACGTCCGGACCGATCACTCTGCTCCATACAACTACTGGGTTTCAAAGCTGGACACATGGCCTGAACTGGCGCTGTACGCCTTGGAGGTGATGGTCTGCCCTGCCGCTAGCCTGTTGTCAGAACGGGTATTCAGTGCAGCTGGTGGCATCATCACTGATAAGCGTACACGCCTGTCAACTGACAGCGCTGACAGGCTGACGCTTATTAAAATGAACAAAGCCTGGATTTCCACGGAATTCAAATCTCCTCCGGGGGAAAGCAGCTCAAAATTAACATTACTTATGTATCCGATTCCTCTTCTCTACTCCTCCTACTCCTCCTCCTCCTTGTCGTCTTTGCCTAACGCTGACCCAAAACACAATTTTTCTACAGGCCCTCTCTCTAAACAATTTTTCCAGAGGGCCACCTACAGGCCCTCTCTCCAAACAATTTTTCCGCAGTGTCAACTACAGACACTGTAAAACAATGTTTCAGGAGCGTCAAACAGACAGTCCAAAACTATTTTTCAGGAGGCGCAAGTACCAACATTTAAAAAAAAATTTTTTTGCTGAGGGTCGACTTTATGTACTCCGAAAAGAAAAAAATTTTGGAGGCTCAACAAAAGCCATTTCACTGCATTCTCAGTCGGACAAAGTCATTGGTGGTGTAACCGCCATGCTGTGTCAGGCTAAATTTTTGGGTGCTTCACCACAGCCGCCATACAGGGCCACGAAAAATGTTTATGTGGTTCGCCTGCTACCGCAGTGTCACTCGCTCACTCTGTTGTCACCACCATAGTGGTTTGCACTATAGCAGCCCAAGTCTGCACATTCCCCTTTTTATCTCCAAGTGATCTATACTGCACGTCACGTAAAAAAATACGTTCTTTTGCTCTCAGTGATACAAATCCATTTCATAAAATCCTTTCTTTCTCTTTAACTGATCTATACTGAACGACACTTTTAAAAATACGTCTTTTTTTCTCTATTTCTTTCTCTCCAAATAATTTTTCCGGAGGACCACATACAGGCCCTCTCTCCAATCAATTTTTCCACAGGGCCACATAATGCGATAGACGGGAATCGAACCCGGGTCAACTGCTTGGGAAGCAGCTATGCTCACCACTTTACCAACAACAGCCACAGCTGTAAGAACAGATACTAAACTTGATGTAAGCCAACATTTCGACAATCGATAACCCGAAAAGGGTCCACCGTCGAGCCCGGAATTCGGCCACCCTGAGCATTTCTCAAGGAGACACCCTCCAGGCCCCGGCCACAATTCAGGAGCACTCCTGCTGTATCTCTCTCACAGACTTCTGGACACACCCCTTTCCTCCCACATACGTGACATCCTGGTGCCGAAGCGTGCCTGTCTGAAAGACACATGGGGAGGAGTGAGTGAAGCCATGATGACAGCTGATTTCTTCCTGTTTTCTCCTCTGGGCTCCCTCAGCTCCCTCAGTGTCACTCGCTCATTTTTTTGTCACCGCCGCCATACAGGGCCATAATAAATTTTTAGGTGCTTCGCTTGCTCCCGCAGTGTCACTCGCTCACTCTGTGGTCACCGCTATAGTGGTTTGCACTATAGCAGCCCAAGTCTGCACATTCCCCTTTTTCTCTCCAAGTGATCGATACTGGACGTCACGTAAAAAAATACGTTATTTTGCTCTCAGTGATACAAATCCATTTCATAAAATCCTTTCTTTCTCTTCCTTTCTTTCTCTTTAACTGATCTATACTGAACGTCACTTTTAAAAATACGTCTTTTCCTCTCTTTCTCTCTCTCCAAACTATTTTTCCGGATAGGTGCCGTATACGGTATTAAACTGAGAAGAATGCATACAACACATGCCCCACTTGTCAAATTTCAGAGATGACAACCGTACTGGTTGATGCTAAATTTTTAAGTTGGGGTCCTGCGTCATCATTCGAACTCCATCCGGCTGTTGTCACCACCACACACGCTAGCCAAGGGGGCACTCCTCTGGCTCTTCCAGCTCAACCTCCTTCCCCCCAGCCTGCCCCCCACCTATAGGCCCTCTCTCCAAACATTTTACCCAGATAGGGGACGTATTAGATTTTGAACTGATAAGAAGAACAGATTTTTTTTGGTTCTTCTTTTAATTGGCTCCTGACCTGTGAGCATGGACACAACCCCTTAGCTGCAGTAGAAAAGACACTCCCCTGGCCAGAGCAAGCTCTTTTTCCTTTTCCGTGTTCGAAAAATCCATGAAATATATGGTCCCAAGATAGAGGACGTATACGATTTTAAACTGAGAAGAATCGATACCACACATGCCCCACTAGTTCAAGCTCAATGTTGACAGCCATACCAGTTGATGCCAAATTTTTAAGTGGGGGTTCCACCACTACCAGCCTAACCACCACCAGCATGCGCAGGTATACGAGTGCTAAACACTATGGAACCAAGGCCGTCCGTTCCCCTCATGCGGGACCCACCACTGCTCCTTCCCCTGTGTCACTCGCTGCCTCTGCGAGTCAACCCCCAGCCCAGGACCCCGTCACAAGCGCCTTTCGACGGAAAACCACCCCTTTGCCTCCATGATCCTCCACACTGTCCACCAATGTGTCCCTGTGCAACGTTCAGCTGTCATTACAGCAGACGTTGGAGCGCAAGCAGAAAAAAAGTTCAGCCCACCTACATGCACAAGCCCTCAACGTCCACATACAGGGCCACGCTAAATTTTTTATGTGCTCTACCTGCTACCGTCGTGTAGCTCGGTCACTTTGACAGAGTCTGACCCTGGGGCCGCTCATGTACTGCCTACTTGGAGGATTGCAGGGCCTACCTCGGTCATGGTTTCTCAGACTTACTATGCCTCTTCCTCCAACCCCTCCTCCTCCTTCGAATTACCATCCGTGCTTCACCTCCTGCTACCTCAGTCTAACTCGGTCACTCTGTTGTCACCGCCATGCTGCGTCAGGCTAAATTTTTGGGTGGCTCACCTGCTACCTCATATAACTTGGTCACTTGTTGGTGTCACTGCCATGCTGTGTCAGGCTTATGCCTGCATCGTGTGGCTGGGGATAGGAGAGCAGTGCCAGCATGGGCATGGGTGATGGACCTTCGTTGCACCTAGTTGGGTGCTTCCCTAACATGTGATGGGCATGTGCCTCGCCTTTCTTGGTCTGGGTGAGCAAAATTGCCATGAGGGTAACCACCAGGCTGTTGCAGGAGAATTTGGGGTAATGGTGGGATTAGGCAGCCTCAGAGGCATCCATGCATGCTGCCCCTGCTGTTTCCTGTCCATTTCCGTGGTGTTTCCATCATTTTCTGAGGTTTCCAGGTTTTCACCCAGCCTTCCCTAGGCAGAGCATTGGTCCCCTATCTTATCCTTCTTAACACTAGTGCATTAGTTGAAAAGGTGTATTTACCCATTAAAGGGACCCTGTAACCAAGAAATTCACTGTTAAGGCACAATGTCTTGTAGGGCTAGCTCGGCTGAATGTAATTTCATTTAGTGATCTGTTGCTTCATTCCAGAGAATTCTCCTCTTAATAAATATGCAAATAAGAAGTAAGTGCACCAAGGTCGGGCCCAAGCCACTCTGTGTCTCCTTACTCCTCCTGCTTCCTCTGCCTGTTTTTTTCTGGAGGCTTTTTTTCCCTATAGAGAAGATGTCACAAGATCAACCTTCATTTCATATTTACCATAGACTTTCAGCTGATATTTGGAACTGCCATTTTTAACACAAAAAATGGTGGAAAAAATGCAAAAGTGCAGAAAAACACCAGTGGAAACCTATGTGTGGTCCACCCTACGAATGCATAATGTGCAGATCACCTTGAAAAATAGATAAAAAAAATAATGGCCCCGATATGTTAAATATCTATAGTAGATCAATTTTAGCAATTGTGAAAATTTTATCCATGGTTTTAATTTATATTTTTTATTACTGTACTTTGTACCTTTGTATCTATACTTTAGGTATTCAACTTGACTACCAGTGGGTTAAATATAGCCTTGAGGCATTTCTGTTACACCCTGATGGTCTTCTAACAAATGAACTCTAATTATTTATAATTAGTGGACCATATAGTGATTGCTGAACTGGAAAAATATCCTTGTATTATTAAAAAAAAAGAAAATCCTTAGATAGCAGCAGTTCCAGAAGGAATCAGGAAAGCGCTATCATGGAGTTTTACATTTTACACTGGGATGAGAAATAGCTATATGACTTTGATGCATACCTAGTGTCCTCACTTTCATTCCAAGGACCATTGTTTTTGAAGGTTTCAGAGAATTTCCTCAAGGTAAGCATAGTTAATGCTTTGAAATAGAAAGTATATTTAAACATTACTACAATATCGGTCTACGATTCTGACATTTCTGTAGCATTAAAATGACTGTACAATTTTATAATACATTTTATAACCCTGTGATTGGCTGAGCAGCCAGTCCACTCCATTTCCCATGTGTCAAAGCCAGGACCAGGAAGTGGAGAGCAGCAGAACCAGAGCAGCAGCATAATGATCATGTTTAATTTATAGTGTGTTCTGCTTCTTTTAGACAAAAATATATATTCTCTTGGAAAACCCCTTTAAAAAGAATGTCACCGTTTTTGTACTGCACCAGCTGGTGACAGACCTTTATTGAAATGCTACCCTTGTTTTGACCCATTTTTTTCTTAAAATCCGTGTAGAGCATCCCCTGTGTGAATGAGCTCTGTACAGTGTACAAGCTTGCAGGCGTGGATTGGCTATAGACCTTACTGGGAATTTTCCCAGTGGGTCAATTCCCCTCTGCCGCTGACCAGGTACATAATGAGCTCTTAGCAGTAATTAATGCTGTGAGAAGAAGGTACTTGTACCTGGCTAGAGACAGTACATGCCCTCCTGAATTGTGGCCCAAATCTTACCTCCTAGCGCCCCTGCCCAATATCTTAATAAGAGACAACTTGAGGAGGAGGACAGAAAATCTATTGATGATCACTGTAGAGGGACAGATTGTGGGGCAGTATATAGTGCTGCACTGTGGTATACAGTTCTGCTGGGATGGTATTTTGTGCTACTTGTGTTGCCACATCTTCTGTTGATTTGGACCCCCTAAAACATGGGACCACCAGATTTTTTATGGGGCTACTTTAAGTTCCCAGTCTGGCCCTGCCAGCTCTGGAGTCCCAATATTCCTAAGTTCTGACCCTGTTGCCATTTGGTAGCTTTCTGACAATATTGGAAGAGTGCAGTCAATCATTCATGGGAGGTCAGGGATAGCCAAAGCACATGAATATTGGGACTCCAAAACTTGGCTCGGGTTGGAAGAGTTCTCCAGGGATTTTAAGAAAACAACTGGTAACTGACACAGATAAATGACACAGTTTTAACCAGGGTCTCTTTCACTAGTTTTTGAGTTCTCAGATAGGGCAGTATAAGCTAGGGGACAGGTTCCCTGTAATCAGATAAAGGGGTGGTCTGGGTTCAGAGCTGAACCCGCACATGCCCCCGTTATCACGCAAGCAACCGCCCCTAATATGATCATAGGATCATTTTATGCTCCAATGCTCTCCTTTGTCCTTTGTTGAAGCATGCAGGGCAAAGGCTTTTTTCAGGACATCCGGTGACATACCGGGCTCTCCATATGGACTTTTTGGCTTAGACTTCTGCCCAGCAGTGAGCCCGGGGACGTCACTGACATTAATGGATAGGCTTTAGAGTTGATTGAATCCTAAAAGATTCAGGGATTCGGTATTCGGCCCGAATTTTCCGCGGGATTCGTGTGTTCGAGCCGAATCACGAATCCCATTAAAGTCTATGGGAGACCCGAATATTTTTGCAGGGGCCAAAGGTTCTGCACAGTCAAGTTTGCCCCAACATGTAAAAACCTCAGAAAAAGATGGAAACACCTTGGAAATGGATAGGAAACACCAGGGGCAGCATGTAGGGATGCCTCTGAGGCTCCCTAATTGCACCATTTTTTCTAAATCTGGCCAATAGTCTGGTGATGACCCCAAGGCAATTTTCAGGGACACGGAAATGGTGACCCACTTAAAAATGCTGCCTGACAACCTGGCGGTGAACCCCTGATTGTCTGTCTTTCAATAAGATTGCAGTGTAAAGCATGGTGGTGAGCCTCAGTATGACTTTTTGGATGGAGATTGCATGTGGTCACGTACTCCCTGGAACCCCATAGTCACCCCTTCTCTGATGTGCTACCCCAGAACATTCTCTGCCCCAATTCGCAAGACCTTTTGCAGTCTCAGTGTGCTGACAGTGGGGATTTACCAGTGTTGTCTGAGGAGGTGGTGGACAATGGCGAGACACAGGTGTCGGGGGGTGAGGTAGTTGAAAGTAGTGTTGCACGATATATCGAAAGCTCGGTACGGTTTCGGTACCTAGTGCGGTACCGAAGCTCGATACCGAGTTTTCTTGCCGTCCGATGCATAGAACATGGCGCGCGCATCACTTTAATGCGGTAATGCGCATCACTTTAATGCGGTTACCTGTTCTGGCCGCCGCTGTCCTCAGGTTCCGCGCTCCACTGTCTTCCCTGCCGGCGCGCACTATGACCTGACGCAGCGTCAGGTCATAGTGCGCGCCGGCAGGGAACACAGTGGAGCAGGGAGCCTGAGGACAGCGGCGGCCAGAACAGGTAAGTATGCTTTTTTAAAAGTGGCTGGGTGGGCTGATCTTAGGTCTGAGGGGGGCCACAAGACACTGGTCTGAGGGGGGCACAAGACGCTGACCTGAGGTCTGATGGGGGCACATTGTGTTGATCTGAGGTCTGATGGGGGCACAAGACGCTGACCTGAGGTCTGATGGGGGCACAAGACGCTGACCTGAGGTCTGATGGGGGCACAAGACGCTGACCTGAGGTCTGATGGGGGCACAAGACGCTGACCTGAGGTCTGATGGAGGCACAAGACGCTGACCTGAGGTCTGATGGGGGCACAAGACGCTGACCTGAGGTCTGATGGGGCACAAGACGCTGACCTGAGGTCTGATGGGGGCACATTGTGTTGATTTGAGGTCTGATGGGGGCACAAGACGCTGACCTGAGGTCCGATGGGGGCACAAGACGCTGACCTGAGGTCTGATGGGGGCACAAGATGCTGACCTGAGGTCTGATGGGGGCACAAGACGCTGACCTGAGGTCTGATGGAGGCACAAGACGCTGACCTGAGCTCTGATGGGGGCACATTGTGTTGATCTGAGGTCTGATGGGGGCACAAGACGCTGATCTGAGGTCTGATGGGGGCACAAGACGCTGACCTGAGGTCTGATGGGGGAACAAGAAGCTGATTTGAGGTCTGATGGGGGCACAATGTGTTGATCTGAGGTTTATTATCCCTGTACAGTGACATCACTGTGTGTATTATCCCTGGACTTTGACATCACTGTGTTTATTATCCCTGTACTGTGACATCACTGTGTTTATTATCCCTGTACGGTGACATCACTGTGTTTATTATCTCTGTACTGTGACATCACTGTGTTTATTATCCCTGTACAGTGACATCACTGTGTGTATTATCCCTGTACTGTGCCATCACTGTGTTTATTATCTCTGTACTGTGATATCACTGTGTTTATTATCTCTGTACTGTGACATCACTGTGTTTATTATCCCTGTACGGTGACATCACTGTGTTTATTATCCCTGTACGGTGACATCACTGTGTTTATTATCTCTGTACTGTGACATCGCTGTGTTTATTATCTCTGTACTGTGACATCACTGTGTTTATTATGCCTGTACGGTGACATCACTGTGTTTATTATGTCTGTGCAGTGACATCACTGTGTTTATTATGTCTGTACAGTGACATCGCTGTGTTTGTTATCCCTGTACAATGACATCGCTGTGTGTATTATCCCAGTGCAGGAAGAGGTAAGTGGTCTGTGTTTGTGTGTTTGTTTTCTATTTTTCAGGGTCGTGAATGCAGAGGACTACGTCGCCAGCCAGATACAACCAGTAGCGGCAGCCTGGCACTACCAGGGTGGGGCATGTCACTGTACAGGGATAATAAACACTGTGATGTCACTGTACAGGGATAATAAACACTGTGATGTCACAGTACAGAGATAATAAACACAGTGATGTCACAGTACAGAGATAATAAACACAGTGATGTCACTGTACAGGGATAATAAACACAGTGATGTCACAGTACAGAGATAATAAACACAGTGATGTCAAAGTACAGAGATAATAAACACAGTGATGTCACCGTACAGGGATAATAAACACAGTGATGTCACAGTACAGAGATAATAAACACAGTGATGTCACCGTACAGGGATAATAAACACAGTTATTTATGTCACAGTACAGGGATCGGCGTCTCGTGCCCCCATCAGACCTCAGGTCGGCGTCTCGTGCCCCCATCAGACCTCAGGTCGGCGTCTCGTGCCCCCATCAGACCTCAGGTCGGCGTCTCGTGCCCCCATCAGACCTCAGGTCGGCGTCTCGTGCCCCCATCAGACCTCAGGTCGGCGCCTCGTGCCCCCATCAGACCTCAGGTCGGCTTCTCGTGCCCCCATCAGACCTCAAGTCGGCGTCTCGTGCCCCCATCAGACCTCAGGTCGGCGTCTCGTGCCCCCATCAGACCTCAGGTCGGCATCTCGTGCCCCCATCAGACCTCAGGTCGGCGTCTTGTGCCCCCATCAGACCTCAGGTCAGCGTCTTGTGCCCCCTCAGACCTCAGATCAGCCCACCCAGCCACTTAAAAAAAGCATACTGCCATCAGGTTCCGCGCTCCACTGTCTTCCCTGCCAGCGCGCACTATGACCTGACGCTGCGTCAGGTCATAGTGCGCGCCGGAAGGGAAGACAGTGGAGCGTGGGAGCCGATGACAGCGGCAGCGCGGCAGGACAGGTAAGTATGCTTTTTTTAAGTGGCTGGGTGGCTTGGGGCCTACCGGAGGATCCTCCGGTCCTCTGGTGGGCCAGTCCAATACTGTGCAGGTCCGTACCTTATGTAAATTTAGGTCACATGTCACTGCCAGCCAATCACTGCTGGGGAGGTATAGGGGCTGTTACATCACAGAAGGCGTTCCCACAGGCTTCCCTTTGATGCTGATTGGCTGAAAAAAACCGGGTATTTCAAACTTGCAGTGACGCACGAATAATCACGAGTCCGCGCTGCCTCGGGATGCCGAGCCGAGCTGAAGCGGGCAATATTCGTGCGAATCACGAATATTGCCGCTTTGATTCGCTCATCACTAATAGGCTTTAGTGCTGCCCTATCCTGTAAAACGGCTAGGGTAGCGCTAAAGCCCGCCCATTAGAGCCGCTGACTTCACTGGCAATAATGCTAGGTGGAAGCCTCCTAGTAGTGCAATCAGGGAGTTATTTTGATTGCCTGATAGGAGTCGGGAAGGAATTTTTTTCCCCTGGCTTCTACCTCACAGGGTTTTTTATTTTTTATTTTTGTCTTCCTCTGGATCAACTTGCAGGATTGCAGGATAACAGGCTGAAATGGATGTACAGATGTCTTCTTTCTTGCAGTCTTGCAAACAATCTTACTATGTATAAAGAAAAAAGCCCTTGTATGAAATGCTCCAATGCTCATATAAGGTGGGCTGTCTGGGTGAAAATGGGGGTATGATCGGGTTCAGCTCTGAACCCGGACAAGTCCATCAACTACATGTTTAATGCAGGATAACTGGACTTCTTTTTCAGAAAGATGAAGTGATGACTGCTATAAAGAGATATTTAGTGTAGAACTGTGGGTCTATATATGTTGAATATTACTTTAAATACACTTAATTACAAGCAAATTTCCTAATGAATACATAAAAATATATACAGTATATTTCAACAGAACCAGTTTTTATTTATTTTATTGGGTCTCTTTTTTGTGCATGTAAGAAAAAAACAATAAACCCCATCCCATTTTGAAAAATACTTTTTTTATCAAATCAATTAGAATATAATTTATCACAGTTCATAGTGAACTTCCATAAATTGCTTTCTAAAAATATTGAATTACAACCCATGCTTGTGTAATGTTTCTACTGCACAGTATAGTTGTTCTTTTTTCCCTATGGGCTGTTGGAGCCATCAACATGTGCCCAGAGGACCTTAGTCTTGGGCTGTCATGCTTCATCGTCTCTCTAATGAACATGAATGAGCCTGAGCTGATATTAATACGAGTGGGAGTTGACTGTACTACTGCATAAGTGCAAAAGTGCCACCATTTCTCATTTAAATGCACCAAGCTGAATATTCTTCCACTGCCTGGGAAGACCATTGTAACTTGAAAATATTGTAACCTGAAATCATAATTATATGGAAAATTGGCTTTTGGTTTTAAATGGCATTCTTAAAAAGCACGTTTGTTAGGACCAGTATATTGCATGTAACATAGGTGGCGCATTATACTGTGTATAGTCTAGGCAAAGCACAGTACAGGACATATAGAACAGGTAGAGAGTAGTACAGCACAGCGTATGTAGTACAGGTTGAGAACCATATAATACACATAGCATAGGTTGAGAACAGTACAATACGTCTAGCAAAGGTAGCGAGCAATACATTGCACATTGTATAAGTGGAGTGCAGCAAAGTTTGCAGTATGAAGCAGTATATGTAGCACAGGTAGAGGGCAGTACTTTACATATACAGCAGTACAGGTTGGGAACAATACAGTACATGTAGCACAGGGAGAGATCAATACAGTACACATAGTATAGGTGGGGAATAGTACCGTACATCTACTGCCTGTAGAGACTAGTATAGTACATGCAACACTGGTAGAAAGCAAAACAGTACACATAGTACAGGTGGGGAACAGTACAGTACGTGTACTACATGCAGAGACTAGTACAGTACATGTAGAATAGGGCGAGATTAATACAGTACACATAGTACAGGTACGGAACAGTACAGTACATGTACTACATGCAGAGGCTAGTATAGTACATGCAATACAGTACACAAAGTACATGTGGAGAGCAGTACAATATATCTAGCACTTAATGAAAATACTACAGTACTTGTAGCGCAGGGAGTGAGCAATACAGTATACATAGTAGAGGGGGAGAAGATTATACTATATGTAATAAAGGATAACAACAGTACATGTAGCACAGGTACAGGTACAGTGTTCTTCCTTTAACTTTGCTATTGGCTGGACTTGTGCAGATATGTGTGTCACGAGATGGCTAACTTTTCAAAACAACATGATTTTGCAATATTGTGTCACATGATTTCTATCTTATATAAGTCTAGTGGTTGTGATGTGGATTGCAGTCTGTCAAGGGTTTTTCTAGTTTATCACGACATTATATTTGTATATATTTGCATAGACACATAGCTGTGTTTTTTCTGATTAAAATGATGTTTTTCTTTTGTTAATCTGAGGCTTGGTTGGTGCAATGAGGGCGTTACCATTGCTCTTGTTGCACACAAGCTCCACTCATTTCTGTGGATAGCCCCTCCCTCGCTGTTTTGCCACTGGCTCTGCTAATCAAAGCAGTGAAGTACAGGCTGGCCACAGAAATGAGTGAAGCTTGGGTGCAATTGTTGCAATGGAGATGTCATCATTGCACCAAAGGCCTTATTTTCATATTAAGAAAACTTGTCATAATTTGAGAACAGAGGCTCGGATCAATAAAAGAAAAACAGTATTTTAATCAGATGACTCACAGCTAGGTGTCTATGCAGACGGTTTGGCAGGGAGGTCGCTGCTGACAGATTCCATTTAAACAAATTCAAGGTACAGTAAGGATGGAATTGTCTGTAGGGATCCCTGTAGTACAGCTAAATAGGAGTGTAGTACATGTAATGCAGGTAGATAGCAGTACAATACATGTGCTACAAGTAGATAAAACAGTAGAATAGATACCTGTAGTATAGGTAGCAGGGGCGTACAAAGATTTCATAGAAAAACATAATATGCCCTCCCCTGCCCACCCTTTTTCCCAGTACACCAGGCAAAGCAACACCACAGATTTGTTATGAATTTTCTTTTTTTTTTTTAAGCGGAAGAAATGTAAATGAAAAAATTTAAAAAAATTGTAATAAAAAAGCCACACTTGGCCTCATCCACTTTATCTGACTTCTATGACAGAAAAAGTGGAACAACTGCTTAATAAAAATGATGCTTGTTCTGAACACCATATTTTTCAATGTATTTGACGCTGGAAAACTTGCATAAATACACTTATAAATCTCCTGCCTTCCTTCTATTACAAAGCTTGCAGCAACCACTAGGGGGAGCTCAGTGTATAGGTATTCATGCAGTTGCGATTCACTGAATTAGAAGCTGTGACAATCTTCACTAGTCTCCCCCTAGTGGTGGTTGCATGAAAAGGCAGTATTTTCACACTGAAAAGAGAAATTCAGTGCTGAAACCTCAGTGCCTCCGCCCACATCCCCAGGGCCCTGTAGCAGTTGTATTTTCCGCCTCCATTGAATGAAGATATACCACTGATAGGTAGACAGTACATAGTGTAGTACTCTAGTATATTGTACGATAAAGTGGCACTGTTGGATAGCCAATGTACTTCACCCTGCACCTGTGCCCAAAAATTCAAGCAGCTGGTCTCCAATATGATGAACTATGGCCACTAACAGAATACCAAAATGCCACTGATTTCCTGAATTTCACAGCTAATCTCATTCACCATGGGTTTACAGGGCCTGTGTCACAGTGACTAGAATGTTATTTACCTTTACAATGGCACAGGAAAGGACATTTTACCCTGAAAATACACTAACCCGAGGGATCACCCTTCCCATATTTGCTCTTTAATAAGTGTCTATAAACTATAAAACTATGCCCATGGGTAGAAAACTTTATCTATGTATCCAAAATGGGCAGCACAGTTTCTAAAAAGAAAAAAAATCTGCTTCTCTACGCTTTTCTATAACCTCATGTGAACCAAATATCTAACACTTAACAAAGATGATCAATAGATTCACAAAGATAAACCAATAAAAAGAACCTGCACAATAATCTTACTGTGCAAATGGTCTTTAAGTATAGATAATTACAATATTTTCTGCATCCATTTGTAAGCACAAATTTTAGGAGGCAGACAAGGGCAATATTTCCACCTGTTAAATGTTTTCATTGTTCTGTGTTTACAGTTTTCCTATAAAAGGAGCAGGACCATTTTGGCCATTTAACAAGACAAATCTCCAAGGTTACCTGAAAAAGTCTCTTTTCTAACATTCCGCTGTATTTTACCTTTTTATTTTATGAACTTTTATACTTTTGGAAAATATAGAAATACCAGTGAATGAAGCAATCAATTTGCTCCATGAATACACAATCAAGATATAAAATCAATAAAAACAAGCAAGAAGTTCTTCTCTTGAATCTACAGATTGGATCAGTAAATTGTGACTGATGATGGTTAAAGATAAAGTGAAGTATTTAGTTATTAATTTACAGTGACTGTCCAATAAAGACCTCAAAAAATGATATGCAAATCCATCTTTATTAGAGATGAATACCTGCCTCAAATCTTGCTGCTTGGCAGCTTTTTAGCTCACCTCCATTAGGGCACAGCTATGCTCTATGACTACAGTTTAGATACAGTACATGAGACACACCTCTTATGTCATGATTGGATCACATAGCTGCTTTCTGCCACCTATACAGTTCTATTTCCTTTGGCTGCTGTCTATAACACTAGTCTCTGACAGGCTGACTAGAAAGTCAGTACATGGAGAGATAATTTTCAGTAAAGCAAGAGGAAAATGGTTGTCATGTGCAGATTAATAAGCCACCAGTGAGAATAAGTTTATCAGGAAACCACTGCTCATTTATTGAGGGAAACGAGCCATAATAAGGAGGATCCTGGAGGGTCACTTTTAATTTTGGACAGGGAATAGATGTATAATCTTTTAGTGCCACATTTTTATTGAGGACAAAGAGGATGACATTGTGGACTGGATGGCTCATTCCTCCTTTCAGTCAAAGCAGCATGATGTGGATGTCACCTCTGAATTTAACACTGTGCCTTGAAGGAGCCTTGTTCCTCCTTCTTGTGTCCCCAGAAAAGCCCTTCAGTTGCTTCATCTTTCTCTTCACTACCTCTTCCAGTGAGGCACCTTCTTTTCCTCTAAGACAAGACAACAAAACCCCATTTGCTATGTAAGACACTCAAGAGAGTCTCCCTGTTGATGACTTTTTTTGAGAATAGTCAGTGTTTAGACCTCATGAGGAGGAATTACAGGTGGAGGTGAGTCGACGTCATGCATAGCTGTGTTGGTAGTGGTTGAATACATAGTGATGGCAGTATGGGCAGTGGTAGTGACAGTAGCACTTGGGGCAAATATAGAGCTGGGAATCAGCAGGGTGGGCATTTAACCCACAATGACATATCACAGTCTGATAAAAACAGGGAGAGTGAGGACTGCAATAATGAGTATGTTTTAGACCGGACCTGAAATCTGGATAGGGGTGCTGAGGAGGAGACATCTGAGGAGAAGGGTGGTGGTTGAGGCGGCCGCATCAAAGAGCAGTGGCAATGTACAGTATAGACAAAACCTACAAAAAACTGCCAGGGACGGATCTGCTTCTTTTATGGTCAGCTCAGGAACTGGTAATGCTACTGATGCTGTGGGGGCAGGCATAAAACATACAAGACCTAAACCAAGCTCAGTTGCCACTAGCTCTGTTCGAATATCTCCCAACTAGCAGTTTTTCTCCACAGTGCTGGCAGACAAAAGCACTGCTGTATGCAAGATCTGCTGCAGAGTAAAAATAACCAGAGGGAGTTCAAATACAAAAATAGTTACCATGGCTCAAGTTGCTGGCACTGCAGTTGCTGACATATCACTTAAAGGATTCTTCTGCCTTTAGGGAACTGATGATGTGCACTCATCCTTACAAGGAGATACCTAGTTGGCATTATTTCTCCAATAAAGCCATCCAGTCTTGTACTGTCATGTGGTGGAGAATGTGGGCTGATCCTTGCAATTTTCGCTGTTCAACATGGTACATACCACTGTGGACACCTGGAGCAGCTGTTATGAGCTGGCACAGTACATATCTTTCATGACCCACTGGGTCAATGTTTTTTGTAGCATCGGCGATGTAGCACCGCAGCAATGAGGCCAGGCCTAATGACACCTCCACAATTGTATTAGTTTTATTTCCACACAAGGTGCTTATCCGCCATGTCCTCCTTAATGGCCATCCTCCCATCCCCAGCAGAAACAGGGTAGATCATTGCTTTCTCTCCCCCTCCCTTCTATCAGATGTGATAGCTTTGCCATGCTATGGTAGAGCTCAACGGCCTGGGCAAGAATAACCACACAGTCAATCAATTGCTAAAGTGCATCAAGTGGCAAACATTTCACTGGCTGTCTACCTGCAAATACATCCATTTTCTTAAAGTACAGTGGTATGCAAAGGGTGCTGACAATGTTCAGGAGTCTGTCCTTGCATTTCAGCCATGTGGTAAAGAACACCCTTCTAGAGAGTAAAACTTGAAACTGAACTCAGCTTCGGTTCCAACTAGTACCTTGGAACCGAAGCCAAGTATGGTTTCAAGTTGTAAAGTGGTTTTCCACTTTAAACATCAATTACCGAAGTTATTCAACAAAGTCATGCCCGACTTCATGAATAACTAACTTTGGCTCATCAAAGCCCATACACTCTAATATTGTATGGTTTTCAATGAAGTGACTTCAGATGAAGCATCCGAAGCTTGCTTCGCTCAATACCAATGGAAATCGCTGACTGAATGAGGATTTAAAGATGAACCAAATTTAGTAGGCATCATGTGACATTTGATAAATTGGGCTCAAATTGCTACAAGGCAGACTCCTGCAAAACTGAGTTTTAAAATCGGCCTCTTGAATCCTGCCTTTATGTTTATTTCAGAATTCCATGTCTATTATAATAAAGCCGCTAGAAGTGAAGCAGACCCTCTACTTACCAACTGCTTTGAGGGAGGCATATTTGTTAAGCTCCTTTCCAGGAGGCTGCTGCTCATATGGATTTGAGATCTGTCCTATGGTTGGAAAGGAATGTGGATGTGCCATCTGTGGAAGGTGTGGGGATGTTGGAACAACATTATTCATTTTTGAAGAATCTGCGGGGGGAAAAAATAAATTGTATTAATTAAACCTCTGCCATCCTATAACCTCCAAAATATGATCTAAAATACTATATGACAACATAAAAATGTACAATTTAAGCATTAAACTGTAAGAAATCATAATGTTGGGAATAACATTCAGTGTAATATTACATAAAGAGAAAAGAATGCTAGTTCTCAAGACTGATAGCTCTAGCCATGGACATAACATAATCATAGACAATTATTTTGTCAACCCCCCCATCTTAAAGGGCTTATAAAAAGATATATGCATGTCCCTAAATTAAACTATGACAGACAAAATGAAAACAATTGAAAAAAAGATTAAAGTTGCTAAATATCTGCGACTCCTTAAACACTTATTGAAACAATAACATTACACTGTAAATATCCAATTAATTTATATTTTTTCATACATAAAGCTTTTAGATAGTGACCTTTCACGTGCAGCTGGAATATAAAATATGATTAGTATAGAAGTCATTTCATTACTAAGAGCCCAGAAACAGCTAGAAAATTACTTTCAATAGTTATAAAACCAATAGCATAATTTGCATACAGGCAGACCACATGACTGCTACTGGACTCGTGGAGGATGGGAACCCGGCACTAAGCTGTTTTTGATGCCTCCCAACATAGTCATGAGAATATCCTGCCATCGCCACTAGGGGATGCTCACTGTATAGTGATGTATACAGCTCCTAATAAGTTCTATTTTAGCTGTATAAATTCATCTGTACTTAGCTCCCCCTACTGGTGGCTGTAGACAGCCAGAATTTTATCATTTACAATGGGATATGGAGCGCAATCATATTTTTCTCATTGGTAATGCATAATCTGTACTTTATATTCATTCTGCCCTTTCCATTATTGAAATCATCCTTCTATGCAATGACTTTGTGCAGCAGTCAATCAGAAGACGCAAAATTGCAATATAAAGGGAAGGAACAGCAACCTGAACTAATGATGAGACAGGAGGTGTATCTCAGACTACATGTAAACACTGGAGCAGGGGTGGCCAACCCGCGGCTCGCACACGCACACACATGATCTCAGCATGGGTGTGGGGGGTCATCTGAGCATGCGGGTGTCATCTGAGCATGAGGGTGTCATCTGAGCATGAGGGTGTCATCTGAGCATGGGCGGTCATGTGAGCATAAGGCGGTCATCTGAGCATGGGCGGTCATGTGAGCATAAGGCAGTCATCTGAGCATGAGGGTGTCATCTGAGCATAAGGCGGTTATCTGACCATAAGGTGGTGGTCATCTGTGCATGGGCGGTCATCTGACCATGGGTGGTAATCTGAGCATGATGGTGTCATCTGAGAATGGGGTATCATCTGAGCATGGGGTGGTCATCTGAGTATGGGGTGGTCATCTGAGCATGGGGCCATCATCTGAGCATGGGGTGTCATCTGAGCATGGGGCAGTCATCTGAGCATGAGGGTGTCATCTGAGCATGGGGTGGTCATCTGAGCATGGGCACTCATCTGAGCATGGGGCAGTCATCTGAGCATGAGGGTGTGAATTGCTTCGAGTAGCAACGACTGAATACAAGCCAGATTTGAAACACATTGTGAAAAACAGATTGACAGAAGCCTCACTAAAGTTTTCTATATTACAGGTAGGAAACGTGGTTTAAATACACTTTTAAATGTTTGAAAACTCAATGGCAGTAATACTGTCATGTGCACCCATATTTGTGTAAATGTATAGCTTGTGGCTCCTGGCAGTCATACGTTTTTTTTTTCTGGCTCTTTGTGTCTGTAAGGTTGGCCACCCCTGCACTGGAGACAGTGGCGTACCGCCCATATAGGCAGACCATGCCACTGCTATGGGGCCCGCGGCACAGGGGGGGCCAGGAGCGCACGGGAGGTCCCGCCCCCTTCTCTGCATCATTAAGATGCGTCCCGTCCCTGCACTCCGGGTCTCTCCTGGCCCGCTCACCGCCGCAACCCGGACGTTCCTATGCGCTCCCAGCTGGCCCCACATCCTCCCTCATGCCGCGCTGCTGCTACTGGACAGGGAAGGACCTGTGCAGCGTGGCAAAAGAGGGGAAAGAAGAAGACCAAGGCCCAGCCCCCTCCAGAGTGGCGTCAGGACAAGAGACAAGTAACTGAAAGTTTTTATGTGTTATGTGTGTGTATGTATGTGTGTATGTATGTATGTATGTGTGTATGTATATATGTGTGTGGGTATATGCATACACTGTGCCAGACAATATACATTATACCTCTACTGTGTATATACTGTATATTGTAAAGTGTGGCGCAGGGGTTATATTGTCCGGCATGGTGTAACCGCCATGTATTTGTTGTACAGTATATATTATAATCCCTGTACCATGCTATACAATGTACTGTATAATCCATACACCATGCTGTATAATATACAGTACTAGCAGAAAGACCCGGCTTCGCCTGGGTATATTTCATCTATTTCATTTAATGTTTCTGTATGTTGTTGCAGAAAGAAATCCAACTTCCCTCCCACCCCTGCAGCTGACAGAAGTTGATTTTTACCTTCATTTTTTCAATCCCCGTTGGCTGCGGAGTGGGAGGGGGCGTGGCCGGACAGAGTCGGAGCGTGGTTTCCCGAGATCTGGGGCGAGGGTCAGAGTGTCATGAATTACAGGTCGATGACATGGTAATTTATGGGGACCCGCAATGGGTAGCAGTGGAAAAAAAACATCTTTTATTAGTACTGAATGGTCGTAGTCTAAAATTAGTCAATTTCATCTACGATTTTTGTGTGTCGTTGCAGAGAGAAATTCACCCTCCCACCCCTGCAGCTGATTTTTTTCAATCCCTGTTGCCTGCGGAGTGGGAGGGGGCGTGGCCTGGCAGAGTTGGGGGTGTGGATTATCAAGATGCTTCGAACGGTTGTAGTCTGAAATTAGTCTATTTCATCTAAAATTTTGTGTGTCATTGCAGAGAGAAATTCACCCTCCCACCCCTGCAGCTGACAGAAGTTTATTTTTCCCTTCATTCTTTCAATCCCTGTTGGCTGCGGAGTGGGAGGGGGCATGACCTGACAGAGTTGGGGGTGTGGCTTAGCAAAGCGCTTCGTATAGGTGATTTAATCTATTTCATTTAATGTTTCTGTGTGTCGTTGCAGAATGGCTGCAGAGTGGGAGGGGGCGTGGTCTGACAGAGTTGGGGGCGTGACTTAGCAAGACGATTCGAACAGTTGTAGTCTATAATTAGTCTATTTTATCTAAAATTTTTGTGTGTCGTTGCAGAGAGAAATTCACCCTCCCACCCCTGCAGCAAACAGAAGTTTATTTTTACCTTTATTTTTTCAATCCCCGTTGGCTGCAGAGTGGGAGGGGGCGTGACCTGACAGAGTCGGGGGCGTAGATTAGCAAGACGCTTCACATGGGTGTATTTAATCTATTTCATTTAATGTTTCTGTGTGTCATTGCAGAAAGAAAGTCAACCTCTCACCCATCCCTGCAGCTGACAGAAGTTGATTTTTACCTTTATTTTTTCAATCCCTGTTGGCTGTGGAGTGGCAGGGGGCGTGGTCTTACAGAGTCGGGGCGTGGCTTAGCAAAGCGCTTCGCATAGGTGCATTTAATCTATTTCATTTAATGTTTCTGTGTGTCGTTGCAGAATGGCTGCGGACTGAGAGGGGGCGTGGCCTGACAGAGACGGGGCATGGCTTAGCAAAAGGCTTCGAACGGTTGTAGTCTATAATCAGTCTATTTCATCTAAAATTTTTGTGTGTCGTTGCAGAGAGAAATTCACCCTCCCACCCCTGCAGCAAACAGAAGTTTATTTTTACCTTCATTTTTTCAATTCCCATTGGCTGCGGAGTGGGAGGGGGCGTGACTTGACAGAGTCGGGGGCGTGGATTAGCAAGACGCTTCGCATGGGTGGATTTAATCCATTTTATTTAATGTTTGTGTGTGTTGTTGCAGAAAGAAAGTCAACCTCCCACCCATCCCTGCAGCTGACAGAAGTTGATTTTTACCTTTATTTTTTCAATCTCTGTTGGCTGCGGAGTGAAAGGGGGTGTGGCCTGACAGAGTTGGGGGTGTGGCTTAGTGAGACCTGGGGCGGGGGTTTTAAGTACTTCTTTTAGGGTGGCCTGAATTAAAGGTCAATACCATGCTTATTTATGAGCCCACGCAATAGGCAGCAGTGGAGGAAAACATCTTTTATTACTACTGAACTGTAGTAATAGAAAAAAACATGTTATATTTATGGTAACCGGAATACCTTTAACAGTGTCAGTAAATAGAAATGGATGAGATCCTCAGCTGCTGATAATTACCTGGTTGTTATGGAAACCTGCCCTCCCTGTGTGTGTCTTTGCAGAGAATGGCAGTTGGAGTTTAAAACCAAAGCTCCCAGTTGTAATGTTGGCTAATGGAGATCATATTTTGGGAATATCTCAGGAACGGTATGTCCTAGAGAGATGAGACCTGGTCTAAAACCTTCCCGGACACCTGATGTACCTGTGTGCCGAATTTGGTGAAAATCAGTCCAGTAGTTTGGTCGCGCATAGAGAACAGACAGACAGACAGACAGATAGACAGACAGACAGAAACTCATTTTTATATTATTAAGAGACTAGCAGAAAGACCCGGCTTCGCCTGGGTATATTTCATCTATTTATTTAATGTTTCTGTGTGTCGTTGCAGAGAGAAAGTCAATGTAGCTGACAGAAATTGATTTTTACCTTCATTTTTTCAATCCCTATTGGCTGCGGAGTGGGAGGGGGCGTGGTTTAATGGGACACGGGGGGGTTAAGTCCTTCATTTCAGGGTGGCCTGAATTATAGGTTAATGCCATGGTAATTTGAGGAAACACAATGGGTAGCAGTGGCAGAAAACATTGCTTTGCGCGGGTATATTTAATCTATTTCATTTAATGTTTCTGTGTGTCGTTGCAGAGAGAGAGTCATCCTCCCTCCCATCCCTGCTGCTGACAGATGTTGATTTTTACCTTCAATTGTTCAATCTCCATTGGCTGCGGAGTGGGAGGGGTCATGGCCTGACTGAGTAGGGGGCGTGACGTTGCAAGACCTGGGGCGGGGTTTTAAGTCCTTCTTTTGATAGTGGCCAGAATTACAGGTCGATGCCATGGTAATTTATGAGGACACGCCATGGGTAACAGTGGAAGAAAACATTGCTTTGCACGGGTATATTTAAACTATTTCATTTAATGTTTCTGTATGTTGTTGCAGAAAGAAATCCAACTTCCCTGCCACCCCTGCAGCTGACAGAAGTTGATTTTTACCTTCATTTTTTCAATCCCCGTTGGCTGCGGAGTGGGAGGGGGCGTGGCCTGACAGAGTCGGAGCGTGGTTTCCCGAGATCTGGGGCGGGGGTCAGAGTGGCATGAATTACAGGTCGATGACATGGTAATTTATGGGGACCCGCAATGGGTAGCAGTGGAAAAAAACATCTTTTATTAGTACTGAATGGTCGTAGTCTAAAATTAGTCAATTTCATCTACGATTTTTGTGTGTCGTTGCAGAGAGAAATTCACCCTCCCACCCCTGCAGCTGATTTTTTTCAATCCCCGTTGCCTGCGGAGTGGGAGGGGGCGTGGCCTGGCAGAGTTGGGGGTGTGGATTATCAAGATGCTTCGAACGGTTGTAGTCTGAAATTAGTCTATTTCATCTAAAATTTTGTGTGTCATTGCAGAGAGAAATTCACCCTCCCACCCCTGCAGCTGACAGAAGTTTATTTTTCCCTTCATTCTTTCAATCCCTGTTGGCTGCGGAGTGGGAGGGGGCATGACCTGACAGAGTTGGGGGTGTGGCTTAGCAAAGCGCTTCGTATAGGTGATTTAATCTATTTCATTTAATGTTTCTGTGTGTCGTTGCAGAATGGCTGCAGAGTGGGAGGGGGCGTGGTCTGACAGAGTTGGGGGCGTGACTTAGCAAGACGATTCGAACAGTTGTAGTCTATAATTAGTCTATTTTATCTAAAATTTTTGTGTGTCGTTGCAGAGAGAAATTCACCCTCCCACCCCTGCAGCAAACAGAAGTTTATTTTTACCTTTATTTTTTCAATCCCCGTTGGCTGCAGAGTGGGAGGGGGCGTGACCTGACAGAGTCGGGGGCGTGGATTAGCAAGACACTTCACATGGGTGTATTTAATCTATTTCATTTAATGTTTCTGTGTGTCATTGCAGAAAGAAAGTCAACCTCTCACCCATCCCTGCAGCTGACAGAAGTTGATTTTTACCTTTATTTTTTCAATCCCTGTTGGCTGTGGAGTGGCAGGGGGCGTGGCCTTACAGAGTCGGGGCATGGCTTAGCAAAGCGCTTCGCATAGGTGCATTTAATCTATTTCATTTAATGTTTCTGTGTGTCGTTGCAGAATGGCTGCGGACTGAGAGGGGGCGTGGCCTGACAGAGACGGGGCATGGCTTAGCAAAAGGCTTCGAACGGTTGTAGTCTATAATCAGTCTATTTCATCTAAAATTTTTGTGTGTCGTTGCAGAGAGAAATTCACCCTCCCACCCCTGCAGCAAACAGAAGTTTATTTTTACCTTCATTTTTTCAATTCCCATTGGCTGCGGAGTGGGAGGGGGCGTGACTTGACAGAGTCGGGGGCGTGGATTAGCAAGACGCTTCGCATGGGTGGATTTAATCCATTTTATTTAATGTTTGTGTGTGTTGTTGCAGAAAGAAAGTCAACCTCCCACCCATCCCTGCAGCTGACAGAAGTTGATTTTTACCTTTATTTTTTCAATCTCTGTTGGCTGCGGAGTGAAAGGGGGTGTGGCCTGACAGAGTTGGGGGTGTGGCTTAGTGAGACCTGGGGCGGGGGTTTTAAGTACTTCTTTTAGGGTGGCCTGAATTAAAGGTCAATACCATGCTTATTTATGAGCCCACGCAATAGGCAGCAGTGGAGGAAAACATCTTTTATTACTACTGAACTGTAGTAATAGAAAAAAACATAAGTTATCTTTATGGTAACCGGAATACCTTTAACAGTGTCAGTAAATAGAAATGGATGAGATCCTCAGCTGCTGATAATTACCTGGTTGTTATGGAAACCTGCCCTCCCTGTGTTCGCCTTTGCAGAGAATGGCAGTTGGAGTTTAAAACCAAAGTTCCCAGTTGTAATGTTGGCTAATGGAGATCATATTTTGGGAATATCTTGGGAACGGTACGTCCTAGAGAGATGAGACCTGGTCTAAAACCTTCCCAGACACCTGATGTACCTGTGTGCCGAATTTGGTGAAAATCGGTCCAGTAGTTTGGTCGCGCATAGAGAACAGACAGACAGACAGACAGACAGAAACTCATTTTTATATTATTAAGAGATAATCCATACACCATGCTGTATAGTATACAGTGTAATCCGTATACCATGCTGTATAGTATACAGTATAATCCCTACACCATGCTGTATAATATACAGTATAATCCGTACACCATGCTGTATAATATACATATAATCCGTACACCATGCTGTATAATATACAGTATAATCCATCCTTGTGGCTGCCCCCATTCAGTATAACGTCTCCTTAATTTAAAAAATAAATCAGTAGCTCATGTATACATTTCTTTATTGGCAAATGGGGGTGTGGCATGGGAGGAGCCAGGGCAGCATATGGGATGGGCTGGGGTAGTGGCGATTCTTGCTATGGGGCCCAATGATTTCTATGTATACCCTTGACTGGAGCATAGCAATAGTCCCAAAAATTAGCTGAAATTAAGCCAGAAAAGAAGATCTGAGAAAAATAAAACTCAGGTAATCACCCCCTTTAACAGATTCTATGTACAGTGAACGGATCAAATGTGACTTAATTCAAAATACACTTTGGATGTAGGATACATGTATTCAGACAGGGGAAACCTCAATCTGTGCTCAGAGCAACATTTACCTCTTCTGATCTTATGTGGGAGGAAAAAGGCTAAACATCTGTCCTAAATTTCAGGATTATGAAAAATAATTTAAAGAATATACATTAACTGCAAATACATATTAAGTTAATGGGGAGCTTTGAAATTAGCCCTAGTGTGCATGTTTGTAACATGAGATTGTGTGCCTCATTTTGTAAATCAGACTTATAATATCTGTACAGTAAATTTTACAGTAAGTCAGCCATTACATTAGTACAGTGGTGTACTATGCTTCATATTTCTCAGCAGAGGGCACTCCCTGTAGAAAAGTATTCTAGAGGCTTATAACAGTCAGCTCAGAAATTTGTTGCATGCAATGTGATTCTATAGCTCCAGCCACTTTGCAGACACAGGTGTACAGTATATATTGTCAAATGTGGCACAAGGCATTCTTTAATTTCAATGCCACAACCCCTAAATTCCCCCCCCCATATAATACACTGCATCTATATCAATAAAGTAGGTTCTGTTAACAGGTTTATTGCATACCTATGTAGTCCTGTCCTATCACTTATCTAGATTATTTCATGTTTAATCTGTTCTAGTGATGATCGAGCACCCCGATGTTCGGGTGCTCGGGTGCTCTGGCCAAACACTAAGTGGTGCTCGAGTCGCTGCTATTAAAGATGATGTCCGACTATTACGCCACTTTTACGTAATGACAAAAATACCCAAAAAAAACCCAAGATAACATCGATTTTACAGGAAATATTTTTGGGAAACATAGATTTACTTGTACGTTAAGTGCAAGTGCTGTCAAAATTTACACGGATGAGGCACTCCCATACAACCGGTATATCATATAAAGGAGGGCCTCATTCACATTGTGGAATAATTGTGGGACTCCGACACTCATAAAGCCTATTAGAGATGAGCGAATCATTCAAAAAATTATTTGCCGAACATTCGGCAAACTTTTCCTAAGATTCGTATATTCGACGAATAGAATTGTTGTATCTGCGTACAAAATATACGTTATTATGTGCTATTAATAATAACGAACGCTCATTTAAAATATGTACGCAACTTCTTAGAAGACGTACGAATAAGCGTACAAATAGTGTACGAATCCTCAGCATACTATTGTCTACACGATTACGTAATACGCAGGCGTGCACTCCTCAGAGGCATAGCGAATATTCGAAAATGGCATCCAGGAGATCCTCATCATTTAGCGCTGAAGAGCTGAAATTCCTGATCCAGCTGATGGACAGAGAGGATTACGATGGCACACACCGCCATCCAAACCAGCATAAGAAGGAGGTGATCCAGCAGGTGATCCAAGGCCTGCACCATCGTTTCCACACCGTGCGGACCCCAGACCAGATCCAGCGGAAATGGTCCGATCTGAAATTCAAATGCCCAGAGCGGCTTAATGAGATCCGTGCAGAGATACGGCAGGGTGAGTAACAAAATATTTGATAAGTAAAAACATGTAAAAAATTAGTGTACTGTATTGTATATATACCAGCAGTCACTGCGAATAATGAAAAAAGTATAGAAGGACAATGTGGTCGTGCCTAGTGCGCTGCAGTAATTTTGTTTCATGCTAGGCAATACACCTCTAACTCTCGACCCAAACAACTTAAGTGAAGGAATTCTAGTATAGTATTCTAGTATAATTATTCTAGTATAATTCTAGTATAATTATTGTTAATGGTGCTGGCCGTTCTCCCGTTTGTGTCAGGCAAATGCACTAGTTCGAAAGAAAGTACCCTTATATGCCCCTTCATAGTTAACGCTTCCTACTCCTACACACAGACTCAAAGACGTGCCCATGCTGCAGCTACTGTCAGTGGGCGATATCCAAAGTATTCCTACCGCACCGTGTTAACGATATAAAGAAGGTTATTGCGACGATAACGTTATCTATTGCCATAAATACCTTTTTAGAAAAAAAAATATGATAGGGCCCCCTCTCACACCCATAATATCTTAATAGTAGTATGTGTTAGCATTAAAAAGAGTCATCATCTAACAATTGTGTACATTTTTATGTTGCAGAGCACCGTCAACGACGGCGTCACCACCATCGAGGCAGGACAGCCCCTGAAGTACCTGCAGCCTCTAGTAAGTGTAAAACATATTTAATTTATTTTTCATCCAAGCTTCGTGGGAGTGAGTAAGTAACTTAGTAAGAGCACTAGTGGTTAGGAACGGGATCCTCCCGCCCCAAACTATTCCCATGTAGCTACAACTGTTCATTAGAGTTGAATGTAAGGCTACTTTTACACTAGTGGCAGCCCGGATCCAGCGGGTGAAGGGTCTCTCCGGATCTGTGCTGCCGCAGGTACACGTGTGGGGCCGGAACCGTGCTCTGGCCCAAATTCACTGTAATGGGGGTGGGCCGCAGATCTGGCCACAGCACGTTAACCCCTGCTGAGAGGCAGCCGGAGCGAAAATCCAACATGTAACTGTTGTATTTTCGCTCTGGCTGCCTCTCAGCAGAGGTTAACGTGCTGTGGCCGGATTCGCGGCCCGCCCCCATTACACCCGCCGGATCCAGGCTGCCGCTAGTGTAGAAGTAGCCTTAAGCCATTATTTCATGATTTTTGACAGCTGCTGCACCACAGAGGAGCCGCTCTCACCGTCCTCCACCCCAGCGAGAGAGGACCCCACCTGCCCCTCCAACACCACCAGCCCAGCTACCAGAGGTAGAAGATAGGTAAAAAAAGTGTAATGGGTGGACCTTCTGTCTTCAAAATATGAGCTAAATGTATGTTTTATCTTTGGTAGCTCCAACCGACAGGAGGCAGTTTTCCCCTGGACCATGGGAAGACCACGCCGTATGGGTGTCCAGTAAGTACTACAAAAGGCTCAGTCAGTACAGAATACATGTCACAGAATAAGTCGCTCCAGTACATTAAAGTTTAGATTTTTTTGTGGGACAACCACTGTAACTCGATCATACAAGCTAAGTACATAACTGTTTCCACCCCTACAGACATCCCCACTGACTTCGAAGAGGAGGCTGGATTACGGCGCCTTGGCTCCAGGCTCCACGCTGCCTCCAAGCTCATTCGTGGCCTGCAGCTGGAGCTGCAAGAGCTGCAGGACATGATGGCCCGACGTCGGCAAAGGCCGGCGTAATCTTATTTTTTTGTTCCTTTCTTTTGTTTATTATATTATTTATTTGTTAAAAAGAAGTTTTTATTTATTACTAAAATATTCTTGAAAAAAACTGTGTTTTGAGTGTTTTGTTAAACCTTTAACACCTTCCTGATCCTGACATAGTGTGAAGAAGACAGAGTTTTTTTTTCCCACGGCCATTTTCCCATATTAATGAACACAGCTTTGTCTGCAGGCCGAAGTATTACTACATTACACACACTCCTGTTCACTGATTACAATTGACAGACAGAAAAATAAAAAAGGCTTGGCTTGTTTGGGCAACAAGCCTGTACATTCTACCTTAACATAGGCAGTGAAAATTATATATGAGCTTTTTATGGCTGCCCCGGCCAGTAGTAGTAGGGGATGGGGTATATCAGCATAGAGTGATAGGTAAAATAAATACAACAGACTGCAGTGGTGTATAACAATTTCTGCTAATATAACTTGTACGGGAGGCAGAGGCAGTGTAAAAAAAATTTTATTTTTATTTTTAAATACAGTATATACTGGCGTATAAGACTACTTTTTAACCCCTTAAAATAATGGCTACAGTGGGGGGTCGTCTTATACGCCGGATATACGGGGGCCGCACTGTGTGAGGTGTTTTTTTTTTCCCCGTCAGCGCGTAGAGAGCCCTGCTCTTAGCATACTGAAGTAGCATACTATTCTCTATATTCTCAGGAGGATTTTGAAGGCTTTTAAAGGGAAACTGTCATGCCAGCAAGACCTGTTACAATATCGCAGCTTACAGTTATGATCACCAGGCACTTGCTCTCTTGTTTGTTTTGCAAAGTTTTAGCTTTACCGTACATGTTTGAAACAACCTTATGTTTATAAGTGACAGTTTTGCTGCTATATACAGTACCTGCATGTCATATGCATTTGAATTAAAATTAACATGTTGAAATCAAAGCAGACTTTTTTTCATTTGGGAGAGGGGTAGTCTTATACAGTGAGTATATACCAAATTCTATATTTTTAGGGCAGAAGTTGGGGGTCGTCTTATACGCCCAGTCGTCTTATACGCCGGCATATACGGTATATAGAACACATATATATTATTTTTTTTGGAGGGGTGGGACTAAAGGCTGAGACTCCAAAACAAACTTAACAATACTAAATAGAACTATTAGTAACGTTAACTAACAACAGCTACTCTCCTACTAAGCATAGAAAACGGAGGCGGAGGTAGACAACAGTGTTTGGTTTTGAAATAGGGTTTTGGAGACTTCGGGTTCGCACAGCCCATGACATGACACAAGACATTTGGCTGTAAAATTATGGCCCGGCTGACAGCAACAGTGGGAAGACACTCAGACTATTCTGCCCTGCAAGGCGTGATCTAATCACCACCAGCATCAGCAAGAGGAGTATGAAATTCGGATGTAATCCAGCCATTATTCATTTTTATAAAGGTATTTTTTTGAACACTGCCCTGTGACAAATTTGTCCTTTTAGGTGTCACTCAGTGCTTCACTCACCACTCAGTGCTTCTGCTCGTCTCAGCAGTCGCAGCAGAAGTGATGCATCACTGGCTTACCGAGCCTGAGCCAATCAGAGCAAGCCCTGCCCACTAGGTCAGGTGACAGCTTTCTTCCCGGGCTTTTGCACACGATAAACGAACTAACAGTAGAAGTTTGCTAATGAATTGAATTTGGACGCAACAGCGTATACAGTAACTTATACGCAGCAATAGCGTATAATTTATAGCACAAACTACGTAGCGAATGCATACAAAGCCGAAGCGAATCACCTAATATTCGGATTCGCTTCGCAGCTAAAAATTTTCAAGATTCGATATGAATCAACAAATTGACGAAAAGATTCGCTCATCTCTAAAGCCTATTCACTAAGGGAAAGGGCTGACAAAAATTACAAGCAACAGGCACTCTAAGGCCCTATTCACACGACCGTATGAATGGGGCCGTATCTATCCGCAAAATTGCGGGCATAGATGCGGCCCCATTCACTTCTCTATGGGGCCGGGAGCCCGAGCTAGCTCCGTGCCGTGGCTCTTTTGAAGCATGTCCTATACTTACTGCGCACGGACAAGTATAGGCATTTTCTATGGGGCCGCAGTAATGCAAATATACGGTCGTGTGAATGGGGCCTAATACACACTTTATTACACATAAAAGAGGGCATCAGACACACCCATGAAAAATTATCATTGATGGCCTGCTGCTGACACTCAAAAACAATAGGGGTGGCATGCTGCTGCTGCGCAGACCGTCTAAAAAAATTTAAGAGTGACACTCTGCTGCCGAGCTGACCGAAAAAAAAATTTAGGGGACACATGCGGCTGCCGAGCTGACCGCCCCAAAAATTTAAGGGACACATGCCGCTTAGCTGAACGTCTGAAACATTAGAAGTGACATGTAGCAGAGCTGAGCTTGTTAAAAACAATTTTTGACATGCCGCTTAGCTGAACGTCTGAAACATTAGAAGTGACATGTAGCAGAGCTGAGCGTGTTAAAAATTATGTTTGACATGCCGCTTAGGCCTTGTTCACACTTCAGTTATTTGATCAGTTATTTCCATCAGTTATTATGAGCCAAAACCAGGTGCAGGCCAAGCTGGTGAGCTGAGCGTGTAAAACATTATGGTTGAGGGCCTGCTGGTGAGCTGACAGGCCAAAAAATTATGTTGCAGGCCCAGCTGGTGAGCTGACCGGCTAAAAATTTAGGGTGCAGGCCCAGCTGGTGGACTTCGAGGGCAGCCTAATAAGCAGTTTCATATGATGGAGGAAGAGGACGAGAAGAGGAAGGGGTACATGATAATACAGTTTATTCAATACACCCTAAAAGCCAGATTTAAGGTTCCTTCATGTTAAGCCACTTTCCTCTGGTGGAGTAGAGAAGTCAGGGGCAATCCAGGCCTTGTTCATTTTGTTAAGCGTCAACCTGTCAGCATTGTCAGCTGACAGGCGGATGCGCTTATCAGTAATTAAGCCCCCAGCGGCAGACAAAACGCTGGGCAGGCCAGCACCTCCAAGGCGTAGAGCGCCAGTTCATGCCACGTGTTCAGCTTAGACACCCAATAATTATACGGCACAGAGGGATCACTGAGGACGTTGACACGGTCAGCTACATACTCCTTTACCATCTTCCAAAACTTTTCCCTCCTTGTCACACTAGGCCGCTCATCAGGGTGAGGGTGCTGGCGGGGTGTCATAAAACTGTCCCTGGCCTTGGAGAGTGTCGCCCTGCCTTTGATGGAACTGCTGTGTGTTCCCCTCGTCTCCCCTCCTCGGGTGGCCAAGGAACTACGTACTCTGCCGCCAGCGTTGTCAGATGGAAATTTTTGTAGCAATTTTTCGACAAGGGCCTTCTGGTATTGCAACATTTTACTTGTCCTCTCCACCACAGGAATGAGAGATGGGAAGTTCTCTTTGTAGCGGGGGTCGAGAAGGGTGAACAACCAGTAATCGGTGTTGCCTAATATGCGTATAACGCGAGGGTCACTGGAAAGACAGCATGGCATGAAGTCAGCCATGTGTCCCAGAGTCCCAACAGACAAGGCTTCGCTCTCCCCACCAGGAGCATGACTCTCAATATCCTCCTTGTCCTCTTCCTCCTCTTCAGCCCATCCATGCCAAAGAGATGGTGTAAACGTGGTATGGCTACCCTGTGTAGCGGTGGCAACCGTCTCCTGCTCCTCCTCCTTCTCCAATTGGCACTGAGAAGACGAATCAAGGATGGTCTGACTATCACCCTGTGTAGGGTCTTCCCCCATTTCCACCTCTTCCACACGCAGAGCATCGGCCTTTATTGTGAGCAGCGAACTTTTTAGTAGACACAGAAGAGGGATGGTTACGCTGATAACTGCATCATCGCCGCTTACCATCTGTTTAGATTCATCAAAGTTGTGTAACACCACACAGAGGTCAGACATCAATGCCCACTTGTCGCTTGTGAAGAGCGGAAGCTGACTAGAAAGGCGCCGACCGTGTTGCAGCTGGTATTCTACTACTGCTCTCTGCTGCTCACAAAGCCTGCCCAACATGTGGAAGAGGGAATTCCATCGCGTGCTCAGGTCGCACATCAGTCGGTGAGCCGGCAACCGGAATCGCTGCTGCAGCATTGCCAGGCCGGCTGCGAAAGGCCTCGGTGTCCACCAGCAATAGGTGGCAGGGTATTTGCGTTTGCGTTCAAATGCCTGGGGTAAGGACATTTGAACGCTGCACTGGGACATTGAAGTGGACGTGCTGGCTGATGGTTCCTGCGAAGGTCCAGGTGCAGGGCGGGAGGCATCTGGGCCTGCGTCTTGGACAGCAGGTAACAGAGGGGAAGAGGAGGCAGTGGTGTGACCTGCAGACACAGATTGTGGACCTAGGCGTTCGGCCCACCTTTTAGGGTGCTTTGCTGCCATGTGGCGGATCATGCTGGTGGTGGTCAGGTTGCTGGTGTTTACGCCCCTGCTCATCTTAGTATGGCAGAGGTTACAAATTACAAACCGTTTATCGTCAGCACTTTCCTCAAAAAACGCCAAACTGCGGAGCACTTGGCAAGGGAGCTTGCCGCAAGGGGCCGCTCCGGGGAACAGTTGCCTGGTTGGCATGGCCTGCCTTCTCCCTTTTTGGCTCCCTTTACTGCTTCTTCCAGCCTGTTGCGGTGCTGCGGATCCCTCCCCCTCTGTACTGCTGTCCTCGCTCGGCTTGCCACCTTCCCAGGTTGGGTCAGCTATTTCATCATTCACCACCTCCTCTTCCACATCCTCACTCTGCTCCTCCTCCTGACATGGAGAACTAACAAGAACCTGACTTAACTGAATCTCATCTTCATCCACAACCTCTTGAGACACTAATTTCCCTTGACTTATTGGCAACTGTGTCTCATCATCATCATCCACCTCGAGAGAAAATACTTGTCGTTCCCCACCGTCATCTTCTTCAGACTGTGTTTGCTCAATAGGTTGGGAATCAGGGCACAATATCTCCTCATGTCCTCTTTAAGCGGCCTTGGCGAGAGGCCCAAGCCAAGGGAAGGTGATGAAAAAAGCTCTTTGGAATATCCCAATGTGGGATCTCTTCTTTACCCCGACTCTGCATGGTGGGAGGAAGGAGGATCAGGGTGAGGATGCGGTTGCCCAGACTCTTGGCTACTGAGACTGGACTTTGTGAAAGATGGGGTAGTGCTGAAAGGACTGGAAGCATTTTCAGCTGAAATCCAACCGACTACCTGCTCGCACTGGTGTGGCGACAAGAGTTGTGTCTTGTGCCGCCCTGCAAACTGTGACATGAAGCTAGGAGTTTTGGATGACTTTGTTTCTTGGGCTCTGCCAGCAGGCACAATTTCACTGCGCCCAGAGCCATGGCCTCTGCATTCACCATCAGCAGCACGCCCACTTCCCCATCCCTTAGTGCTCGCCTTGCACATATTGTATAGTATATATGCAACTTGGTCACAACTACAGTACTGCAGATTTTTATTAATTGTATGATCAGAAAAATTTAAAGAATGTCCAATATTCTGAATGCACAACGTTATAGAGCAGCCGCAAATGAGGAACTGCGGCCTAAATTATCGGTATTAAATGTAACAACGGATGTCAGCTACATAGACTTTTGAATGGTTGTAATACGCTGTGCACCTAGCTTTACTGACAGGGCACAATTGGGTTTTTTTTTGCCACCCAAAAAAAACAGATGTATTTCACAATGGACTTTGGTCTTTTTGGAACAGAAACAATCTTTCTACCTACCCAAATCCTATCCCTATAGTTTAATTCCCTCCTTGGGCAAATTAAACTGCAGACGCAAATGAACTGCGGCCTAAATTATCGGTATTAAATGTAACAACGGATGTCAGCTACATAGACTTTTGAATGGTTGTAATACGCTGTGCACCTAGCTTTACTGACAGGGCACACTTGGGGTTTTTTTTGCCAAAAAAACAGACGTATTTCACAATGGACTTTGGTCTTTTTGGAACAGAAACAATCTTTCTACCTACCCAAATCCTATCCCTATAGTTTAATTCCCTCCTTGGGCAAATTAAACTGCAGACGCAAATGAGGAACTGCAGCCTAAATTATCGGTATTAAATGTAACAACGGATGTCAGCTACATGGGCACATTTTGGGGTTTTTTTGCCACCAAAAAAATAAATTAAAAAAAGAAGGATTTAACAATGGACTTTTGTGTCTTTTGAACAATGAAACTAACCCTGCCTATAAAAATTCTATCCCTACGCAAATGTTATACAGCAAGATGCAAAAGAAGTACTGCGGGCTTAACAGCAGAAATTATAGCAAAGTATGTCAGGTATATAGTATACAGAGAGTACCCTACAGCATGCAGCAGCAGCACATGTGGCATTAATGGCAGGTCACCTAGTGCTATTTTCATCACCTTTAAACACCCCAAAAATAATAAAATATTGCTTTGTGCCAGATACAATAGCCTTTAAAAGGGCTGTTGGGTCTTTTTTGAGCGATTACTATCCCTGCCTAGCATTCTTCTCTCCCTACAGTGTATGTCCCTCCTTGCTGCAGCAGCGCATGTGGCGTTAAATGGCAGGCCACCTAGCGCTATTTTCACCACCTTTAAACACCCCAAAAAAATAAAATACTACTTTATGCCAGATATAATAGCCCTTAAAAGGGCTTTTGGGTCTTTGTTTAGCCATTTCTATCCCTGCCTAATGTGCTTCTCTCCCTACACTGTCTGTCCCTGCATGCAGCAGCTCTCCCTGTCTAACACTGGCCAGGTCACATGTCACCGGGTGCTTTATAGCACCCGGTGACATGTGACCCGGCTAGCCATTCCGTGCAATGCCAGGCAGTAGCTAAGATGGCTACTGGCATTACACTGAATGCCTTCCCTCCCCTCACGCTAATTGGCTAATTAGCGTGTGGGGAGGTGACTCAAGCATGGCGGCCGAATACCGCGTGGTCCCGAGCACCGCCATGTTTGGCCGAATAGTGTATTCGGCCGAACATGTTCGCTCAACACTAATCTGTTCCTTCAGTCGTCTTGTAAGAAAGAATATAGGTCTAAATCATGCATGGCACTGTGCACCTTTTTATTAAGTAATATAGAAGTAAAGACTAATTTAGGCTATTTTCACACCAGCCTTTTTGCTGGATCCATCATGGATCAGCAAAAATGCTTTAGTCACGATAATACAACCATCTGCATCCGTTATGAACAGATCCAGTTGTATGATCTCTAAAATAGCCATGACGAATCCGTCTCTAAAACCATTGTAAGTCAATGGGTGCCGGATCCGTTTTCTTTCGTGTCCGAGAAAACGGATCCGGCACCGTTGACTTACATTGTATTTCATGCCGGATCCGTCTTGCTCCACACTCCATGATGCACTCAAAAACACTGCTTGTAGTGTTTTTCTGTTTGGCATGGGATTGCAATCAAATGGAATGGAATGCATTCTGCTGCACTCGGTTCAATTCAGTTTTGTCTCTACTGACAATGAATGGGGACAAAACTGTAGTGTTTTCCTCTGGTATCGAGATCCTATGACGGGTCTTAATTGTGGAAAGGAAAAACACTGATGTGAAAGTAGACATAACTGGTTGGGCTGATCTAAAGGCCCCAACACACATTAGTGCATTGTTGATCAAACCCTCTGTTTTCAGTAGGACTGTCCAAAAATTTAATGTGTACAGGGATATCCCAACATCATCTGAAAACAGATCGCGCAGATCGAGGATCTGAAGGGACTCACAGCCTCAAATCTTTACTGATCCAAGTAGGGTCCAGGGTTAGACACCAACATGATAATACAGAGACAGCAGGCACTAATACCAGTCTAACTCAATACCAACTTTAGGCTTCAGATGCTTTGTACATAGTTAAACTAAGCTTGTGTGAAGGTAGTGTGGTAACGCACTAGGTATGACTTTAATGATGGCTACATCTGTAATAGGTAAGTGCTTTACTTTTGTCTTATAAGAGCTAATAATGACATCAGAAAAACCTGGGGACATTGCGTCAGTGCCCCCAGCATGGGACTCAAGGCTCAATCTGTTTAGTTTTTACGCTTGCAATGGCCCATAATATATTGTATTATTCTGTCCGTCATTACACTACACAGTCCAACTCCCACTTGTATTTCTGAATCAAAGTGTATTTCACTCCGACTTTGTTTTCTAGGCCTTGAAAATGCTAATTGCATCTTACTTGATAATTTATATTGAATCAAAATAATGTTTTCCAAGGGAATTAGTGCTGACTACATTTATTGTTGAGCAATTTAACTTGCTTGCCATTACCTCACTCACAATAAAGCACCGGTGACAGCTAAGGACATTAAGTGGTTAGTTTTACTGAAGCTCACATCAAAAAGATTACTGCATGCAAGTGATTACGGGGACAGGACAAATAGTGATATATTACAGTAGCGAGATTGGGAAATTTAGAAAATTCTTTAGCTTTGAATTGACAATTATGCAGAATCTAATGTCTTTCGAAAAGAAAGAAGAAAGGCAAGTAAAAGAGGCAGATAATCACATATAATTGCATGCAAAATACAGAGTGCTTCAAATGAGCCGCCTTTTATTCTACGTAAATCAATAAATGAGCACATTTCTCAGCCATGCACACGGACTTAAAATGTCCAGATTATCAATTCATGTCTAATATTTTAGTCTTAAAAATATCAAATGAAACTCCAATTAATGGCATTAGTATATATGTGGATTTATGTGTCTAGACATTCCACTAAATATAAAGGTGGATTTGTGTATCTATACAAAATACCGTATCAACATAGAGTAAATTGTTAATGAGGGTGTTATGGACAGTGGGCTGATCCTAAGTCCATAGGCTGAAGGAAATTAGAGTGTGTTTACACTGGCCATCTAAGAGTCGGGAAAGGCATGCAGGAGAGTGCAGGCTGCTGTCTGGAGAGGAAAACACGACCCAAGACTCTCGCAGGTGGACCTGCTGCTGGAGGGCAGAGGAGGGCCACTGGATCAAGACCAGTGGAATAGAGGTAGAGGCAGCAAAGTAACATGGTGCATGTGCCAGCCCTGGATAATGGGGACGTGATGGGCATGGAGCACCGCTGTAACACAGGAGTTTTATAATTGCTATCTGGTTGTGAAAATCTTATGCCCAATTGTAAGAACAAAAAAAAAAATACATAATCCACAACATTTTAAAGGTGGCTTTTTGACCTTACTGAATTATTAGTCGCATCAGAGGATCAGATGACCAAGCCAATGCCTTGGAATTAAAAAAACTAACCCTGGACTGGAAGATGCAGACGCTGGATCCGATGAGGAGTTCCAGAGCAGTAGGGAGCAGGTAAGTATCTATCCTTTCTGTAGGGTTGTCAGACTGGCAGTACCTGTTAGAAATTATGTATTCCCAGACAACCCCATTAAGGTGACATTAAAAAATTCAGGAACCTCATGTAAAGAATCCTTCCATGAGTATATATTGTGATATAATTCAAAAATATGATGAGAAGTGCCCGGTATGTATCTTCAAAAATTAACATGATTTAAATACAATTTTTATGTTACACATCATTTTTATATATTTTGTATAAAATCTATGTACAATGAGTATTAAAAATAATCCTGAAATCTTGCAGTTTTTACACTGGTCACTGAATCTCCCAATAGACTGATACCTTCTGTTCTGTAGATATCACTTTTTAGCATCCATTACAGGCAGGATGGTAATGGAAGGTGACATAACACACAATCACACCCTTTACAATAGGTGATGTATACAGCTCACTTCCTCCCCCTCCCTGCATTGTGGCCTTTGCTTTAGGTTAAAGAGCATGCCCACAACTCTCTCCCATTTAAATCAATGAATCATCTTCAGACTACAGTTCTCTATGGTTCAAGTGGTTTATGTAAAACCTATTTATGAATACTGTTAGCATCATCTCAGGCAAGATGCCCACCCCATATTCATGTACAGAAAATAGAATAAAAACACCTATAATCAGAAAATAAAAGCAGTTTACAAGAAAATAATATTTTTCAGTATTTGGGTTTAGTTAATAAGAACAAATATAGGAGATATGTTCCCTAGTTCCCATGGCTGTATGTTTTCATCATCTGTCAACTCAGATAGCCAAGAAAGAGGGGCTAAACACAGCCCACATGCAGACTTTTTTCTTTACTTAGACCATGACATGGTTACTGTTCAAGTAAAAATAAACCTGCTTCTCTCCACAAATATCATTGCCCTCATGAAATAAAGGGAACTAGAGATGAGCGAATATTAAAATGCTCGTGTGCTTGGTACTCGGTACAAACTTTTCCAAAAGTTCGTATGTTCGTACCGAATAACGAACGCTATTGAAGTCAATGGGAGCTATGAGCATTTTTGCAGGGGACCCAAGTTCTTCTCAGGCAAAGTTGCCTAAACACCTGAAAACCTCTGAAAGTGATGGAAACACCACGGAAATGGATAGGGAACACCAGGGGCAGCATGCATGGAGCAGGCAGAGACAGTGCAAGGAGCGACAGGACCTTGTCCGATAAAGCGTACGCTATTGCTATGTATAATTTACTCTATACGCTATTGCATATGAATTCAAGACAGTGAAACCATTACCACTTGCAAGCATAGAGAAGCTGTCACTCAACTTTCCGAGATTTTTGAATGACAACTTGTTGATCAGGACTCTAAGAAAGCTGGGTGATTACGATCTAATAGAAGTTAAAAGTCATGTGTGTCAGGATTTATCACTGATGTTTAGATCAACTCAGATTTCACAAATGCAGTTCCCTGCCTAATAGAAACGAATATTCTCCTCTATTTCATACGCTTTCGCTATCCCTATCACACGCACACTCTTTCCCTCTCCTAAAACCACAAGGTGTGTGATCCGAGCCCCAGGCGTACGCATATATATAATAGCACGTCACCTGATGCAGGCAGCCAATCACTCCTAGACACATAGAAAAGGTAGTAGGTCATGGCAGGAGGTCCCCAGGCTTCCCTGCATGTTTATTGGCTAAGAAATAGGTGCTAAACATGCAGGGAGGAGTTTAAAAAAAACACGAATTTCACACGCTACTCGGCCGAGTATCGAATACTTATGAGTATGCAAATATCCGTGCGGATAACGAATCTTTATGAATATATTCGCTCATCTCTAAAGGGAACCTGTCAAATTGAACATGTCTCATTTTAATCAAATTATAGAGTCGGAGGAACTGAGCAACTTTATACATAGTTTTGTGGGACAATATTCAGCTCAGCATGGCTTTTATCTAATTAAGTCCAAACTCTTTCTGTGCTTAGGAGTCCAGTGGGTGGTCATACTGATTCATCGACAGCCTGCCCTAATGACCGTACATACAGAGATAGTTATCAATCACTTAAAAGGGTTTTCAGAGATTTGTGAACTGATGATCCTCCAAATAGGTCATCAATATCCGATTGGTGGGGGTCTGACACCTTGGAGCTCCACAGATCACCAAGCACAGTGTCGTCCATTTCTTAGCGGCTGTGCTTGCTATCGCAGCTCTGCCCAATTCACTTCAATAGAGCTGAACTGTGTCTAGCGAGCCATGAATGTGGAGTCACATGGCCTAGGGAAAGCTGCGATAAGGTCACTGTGCTACTGCAAGCAACAGTGCCTTCTCAAAGCTGATCGATGGGGGACTCAGATGTCAAACCCCCAACGATCAGATACTGATGACCTATCTGGAGGAAAGGTCATCGATCACCAGTGCAAAAATCTCAGAAAACCCCTTTAACCACCTAATTAAAAATGACAGCTAAAGTCCAAGCAACAGAGGAGAAATCACTGTTATAAATTGAGTTGGGAATAATTGCAGGTAAAACCTGCTTTTACTTTCACATTCAGCTGCATTCATGGCATCCCGATTTCTATCAGTGATATCTTCCCTTGTACTGAACATATTGCTGTCATTCTGGTATTGTCTGAAATGGAATGTCAGCTTTCAAACAAGACCAGTTGCATGTTTCTAGCTGCTACCATTCAGGAGATATCGGTATCTAAAGCAGCCCTCTCCCTTCCAGTTATCTACTTTTTCCACTGTCGGAGCTGAACTCCAATAAAACAGTTAGGTGGTTAACAGGAATGCCAACTGGACTCCTATGCAAAGAAAGAACAGGGACTTGAATCCATAAGTTTCAAGTTCTACTATCATACACAAAACTATCATTACCACAAAATTATATATGAATCTGCTCAGCTGCTCCTTCTCTACAACATGCTGCCTTCAGATACGACTGCATATACAGCATATCAAGTTCTATTTAATCCCTTACACCTAAAACCCCAAGAAGATGCAAGGTTTCATACATGCACTTTTATATTTCCTCCAACAAAAGCTCATCATATTTCAGAAAAGAACCATTAAGAGCTTACAGCACAATAAGCAAATCTCTGCAGCATAGTCTGTTAATGAGACAAAAATAACATTTTAGAAGAACCCTTAATTTCCTATCAGCAGCATTACCCATTACAGTAAATTTAGTATGGAGGAGACACATTTGCATCAGCGGGGTCACTAATTATTTGATATACAGTATGCTGTAAATAACACCTTCTCATATTTACAAATTTGCAGCAGATGAAACGAATCAATGCAGCATGACTTACAAAATACAAGGTGTTAGCTGTTATTTACAAATGAGTCACAGCGTGTGCAGCGGATAGAAAATAATGGAACTGATGGAACTCGCTATAAACAGGCAATTTATAATCATGCTATGTCAAGCTCTCTCAGTTCCCAAATTGCTGTAATGTGACACAGAAATAACAGGTAAGTTGGAAATAAAGTCTGAAAAAAATGAGGGAAAATATACATTTTCTGCTACCTTCATATTGGCGGAGTGAAAGAGAAAATCTTTCTCTCCGCCAATATGCAGTTAGCAGTTCTTAAGGGGTAGATATGAATTGTACCTTTAAAGCGGTTATCCAATAGTAGAAATACCCCCACATACACACAATGCCCGGGCCACTCCTATGGATGATACTTACCCGATCCATGGTGCTCATGTCCCTTCAGATCCCACCTCTGCATCTCCGTTACCCGGATCAAAACATCCGGCATCGGGGGGAGCAGTCAAAAGCAGGTCGCAACAGTGAGCAGCCTCCCTAGAATCGCAGGTGATACTAGGGAGGATGGTCACTGTTGTGACCTGCTATTGGCTACTCCCCTCGTCACTGGATGTTTGCGAGACAGGGAGATACATTGGTGGCCATGAACGGATCTAGAGGGATGCAAGCACCAGGGACCCGGCAAGTATCATCTATAGGAGGGGCCCTGGCATTGTGGGGTGGTATTTCTACTATTGGATAAACCCTGGATAAATGTATATATATGTTTTTTTTTCAACCGTATTAACTATGTAACTATATAACTTTAAGACTATAGACAGGGAGTATTTCTGTAAAGGGGGCCACCTTCTGGACAACACAGGTTGTCATAACAAAATGTTTAAAAGAAGATGGATAGATGTCAGAAGAGAGAAAGGTTAAATATTGGAGTTAGGTGACTAAAGACAGGCAGGGAGAGCGAATGGAAGATGTGCTATGGAATAGAATCACTACTGTAGGTAGTTGGTCGAGAAGAAGAGAGGAGCCCAAATTGAATCACCAAACATTTGGATGTGAATGCAACTAATTTTTTTCAAAATCTGGGTTGAATGTGACTTGTTTACCGTTGATTCGCTCATTTGCATTGATGACCTATCCAGCATGGCAAAACATACATTTTTGTTGGGTTCACCTTAAACAAGTAAATAATACTAGCAATACTACTACTACCACCATCACCAAAACAGCTATGCATGTGGTCCCATGCCTCCCGCTGAAGCTCCATCTCATAGCAGTCCAAACTCTGAAACTCAGAAACTGACATTTCTTATACAACTCATCAATAGGAAGACAATCTTGAGTATCTTCCATAGCATGTGGAAGCACCTGACTAGAAGGTGGCAGTGAAGACAGAGAAGATGCAACTGAAAGGCTTCTCTGGGGCTGCAAAAAGGAGGAATGCCATGACCCGGGGCTCCAAAGCACAGTGTCAGACTCAGAGGTGATCTCAGCATCATCCTGCTATGACTGAGAGGCAGACTGAGTCATCCAGTCCACAATGTGATCCTCTATGTCCACAATAATAATGTGGCACCTATCAGAAAAAAGGGGGAACTGTGGCCTGCTGCTACTACCGTACTACAAATACTAGCTGGACATGTGGTGCCAACTGTGCTGCTACTGCTATTTGCATTACTACAGTCAACCACATTCTGACTCTCAGATGATGAAGCATGACTCTTTTGTTTCCCACTCTTCCATTTCCTAGTTATTTTATTATGACACCTATAAATGAAAAGTCACAGGCTTGGTACATAGATTATTAAACGGTAATTTACAGACAGAGGTGTGATTAAATGTCCTTCCCCTTCTACAAACACGTTGCACACTGGTATTGACAAATTACAATGATAATCCTATACTTGGAATGTGATTGGTTTACAAAGACTATTATTGCAGCACAACATGTTCACTAAAACTGCTGGTGTTTTGACTCAATACTATGCATTACAAGTTAAACGGTACATAAATGCTGTTATTGTAGTTCATTAATAATGCTCAGTGTCTAAATGTAATACAATGCATTACTGGTTATCTGGTATATAAATGCTGTTATTTTAGAGCAATTTGTTCGCTAAAATTGTGGGTAATGTAACGATATTTTGATGCAATACACTGCATTAACGGTTAAGTGTTATCTAAATGCTGTTGTTATATATATACTGTATGGTGTTAGCTCAGCCTTTGCACAGCAGAATGTATCGCTATTGATGCTGGAGGTGCTGACAATAAGCAAAAAAAGCCTAAAAAACAGATATGAACTGTAGAAACTTTTTTTTTTAAGGCTGGAGGGTTGTATGTCAGCCTCTGGGCCAATCCGTTCAATGCCTAACCCCATCCCTTCCATCATAGGTTTAAGTGATTCTCCATCATCTTTCTTCCTGTCATTTTTCCTGACAATTTTTACAGTAAAATAGCGCTGGTGTGGACTTGTTAAGCAGCAGAATTTTTGTAAAATTCATAACGAATCCGATTCAGAATTTGCTTATCTCTAGATCACTCATTTTCAAAGCTATTGGACAGATTTCTATGAGTAAACAATAAAATCATTAAAAATATAATATTGTTGTAGGTCAACATGATTTATTAATGATTTAAAAAGATAAGTTTTTCTATCAACTATAAAATAAATTGCACATTAATCTTGACTATTATTTCGCTGGAAGATGCTTAGCCTATTAATTCACATGACATTAACTAAGGAAATCACACCGCTTTCCTAATCAAATTAATTACAGTAAGCATTAGTTCCCTGAACTGTTAGAGTAAATCATTGCACGTTACCTTTTTCTAAGTCTATCCTTTGGAGCAATAAAAAGCTCTTAACGGCCATAAGGTTACTTGCCATCAGTCATTGACGAACATCTGGTTACAGTCTAATTCAACCAGCAAAACAAATAATTTCTAGTCCAGTCACAATAAAATAGCCTACGCCCTACGGTTGTGGATTTACCCTTCAGAATCCAATGTCCAAAATATTACAAAACACATTAAAAAATATTTCTAAAGAAACTGTGTTTTTTGTAATTTCTTTTAAATATATCATCAGAATTTCAATTCTGTAAATTAAAAACCACATGTTGACTAAATCAATTTTGCCAAACAACTTGCACAATAGGGTAACACCAGACAGTACTTTTTTCATCTTTGGGGCTGTCCAATAAGTTTTAATAGATGATTTCTAGGAGAAGGTTGACCTTTGCAAACATTTTATTGCTCAAATGTACATGAATAAAAAACTGAAGCAACTTTACAAATGGTTAATAATCCCCTATTGTTTTGTTTCTACTGCTCCTTTGCAGATCTATGTGTTTCCATGGTTACAGACTACAAACAAACCCTGTGTAGTCAGATCCTATAGTATTCCGCTACGTCTCCTTTTTTTCAATAATCTTTATTAGAAATAAGACATATGCAATAAAAATATAAATCTGTAAATCAATCAATCTCTGTTTATCTTTATTTTAATTATCCCTTGGCTAACCCCAAAGAATAATCCCTATAACCCCCTTCCCCCCTCTTAACACATTCTCTCTGGACAGTTCAGGAATAATAAAAAAAAAACCTCTCTCCTTTCTCTTTTTACTATCATCTCCTTTTCTTCTTCAAACATAATACATAATCCTTTTCCCTTTTCCTTCCACTACTTCTTCAGTGTAAACAAGATTTAGGGGACAATTAGGGCACAAGGTATACTTACAATTGGAGATTTCTAAAATTCATTTGGGTCCTATTTGTCGGAATCGGCCAATAAATTTAATTTGGGTACAAATCTATTCTACCCTAATTGAAAGTGTTTTAAATGCCTGAAAAATCTAATTTTCTCTGGATTTCAGTTCTCTTCCGGGTTGAATTTTTATTCTAAAGAATTTACTCGCTTATCTCTACTTACAGTCTGTTACAATGGAAACGCATGGTCTTTTGCAGTAGTTGTTGCAGTAGTAGTTTTGCCATTTTTGTGTCCCATGGATCCAGACTATAGGAACATTTATCTAAAAACCACTGTATGAATCTGTTATTTATGAAATTGAAAAAGAGCTGAATATTGTGGCAGTAAAGATAATTTATTAAAGTTTGATTCCACTTTTTTCAATCTGGAAAAAAAAATAATAACCACTAATTCCTTTTGGTGAATCTCTAGAGAGATTTGTAACTTGGAGTTGCTGCAGTACAGAGTATTTAAACCTTCTTAAAGGAAAGCCTCTGGCTTCCGAGATTGTTTTGTTACTAATAATTTATTAAGCTTCTATGTAGTTGCCAATGCTTTCACACATTCCTACAGTAACTTTTCAGGTCATAATGATAAACATTCTGCTCTAATTTGACAATTAAAAGTGAGACTTTTACATGAATACTCTATTTTATGACAAGTTTGTAACTTAGAAAGCAAGGTCTATTAAGGTGCATGTTGATGGCTATAAGTAGAGGAATGAAATCAATAAAGAAACTAAAAAATGAAGAAATGAACTCATCCACGCTGCAGGGAATACATCCATCACTTCCATAGTACACCAAGACACACTATAGAGTACATCTGCACAAGATATAACCATTAAGAAGAAGTGCAGTTTTGGTCTTAAAGGTGTTATCAGAAAATGGCCTATCTTTTAACCCTTTCCAAACCTCGCACATGTTTGGTCTTTAAAGATGGCGCCTTCTCGCCAGCGCAGCAGACACCATTTCTGCTCTTTTACAGAGCAGTGGGCTGGAGCTAATGTCTTCTATCTAAGGTAATGCCAATCACAGACATGTAACCCCTCAGATGCCATGTTCAAAAGTGTGCATCTGGGAGCACTAAAACCGGGAGTTGCACGCCTCCTGACCTGGGCTTTCCCTGGCAGAGATCAGGGAAGGCGGACCATACTAGTAATAGGCCTAAAGGCTATGACTGGTATTAAAGGCTGATGACTGGTATATTACAATGCAGGCCTGCAGGTGGCAGCGCAGCATTGGAATATACTGAATTCAATATTCTGTAATGGATAGATATGCATAATAGAATAGAAGATAGAATCTAATGATTGCAATAGAGTGTCTTTAAAAAAAGTTTGAAAAGTATAAAAAATAAAAATGCAAATGGCATAAAAATATCAAAATTTGCCACTTTATGTCACTTCACCTCCCAGAAAAAGTTGAATAAAAAGTGATCAAGAAGCAGTACATACTCCAAAATGGTATAAAAAATGAGCCCTCACACAGCTCCATAAACATAACTATAAAAAAGTTAAAGGGGTCAGAATATGGTGATGAAAAGAAAAACATATTTTTTTCAACGTTTTTATTTGTTTCCAGTATTAAAACACAAGAAAAACTATTTAACAGGTCTATTTTACTGACTACCTATAAAACTGAGGCAGAATTGAATTTTTTTTCCGATTTCACCCCATTTGGATTTTTTTCCAGTTCCTTGTTACTTTTTATGCAATAGTAAATGTATCTATTAAAAAGTTCAACTTGTTACACACACAAAAAAAAAGCTCACATATGCCTACATGACAAAAAAAAAAGTTATGCCTCTGGGAAGGCAAGGAGTGAAAAATGAAAATGCAAAATCGCAGGGTCCTGAAGGGGTTAAACCATGTCTTTCCGATAAACATATTTTTTAAACAAAATGTGTGCTGGTGCCCTCTGCTACATAAGACGCTACTCATAGTATAAATGGCACAGGGTTAATGGTCACTATTACGGATTTTGCAGCGGGGAGAATGAGCTATAGAGGGGTATTCTGGTTACAGAAAGTTATCCTCTGTCCATGGAAAGGGATTAAGCACCTGATCGTTGGTAAGCCAACTACTGACACCCCCTCCAATCAAGTAAAAGAGAGTCCTTGTGCAGGCTGATATATGATGAGTGGGTCTAGTAGGCATATACAGATTTTTGTACATATATATTTTCTTTTTCCATTTATATTCATGATGTTTAGCTCTCATTGGTACAATTTCTGGTGCAACTGGATGTCCAACACTACCAAACTGTACTGCACAGTTGTAGAAATGAATAGTTACAGAAGGTAATGATAAGTGGAAAACAGTTGTGGTTTGACTACATAATTTCCTACACAATTTTACCCTTGAAAATACCAAGGCCGGCTTTCAGAATGCAAGGGAAAATCTTTTAATTTCATAATCAATCAGCAAAAATTAGCCCAGGAAAAGCAAGCAGCAAAAATGAACCCTACAAAATCAACAACTCAAATTTGGTTAAGATACATTAAACAAAAAAAACATGATTATAGTGGAAGTGCTGTGCAATTACCAAAGCACATTGCCTGCCAGAATCACAGCCCTGAAGAGAAGCGCCTTACTTCAAGAACTGACGGTAGAAAGAATTAATATTAATTCATTTCTTGTAAGACAAAAGAGGTGGTAAAGTAGAGCACGCATATTTGGTGCTGATTGAGTGTCTCCCTAAACTTTTTGACGGTTGAAATAGCTGGAAAAGATTTCTTAAGGACATGTCTCCTTTTTATGAAGTTAACTTGTTACTCTGGCATGTATTTTTCCACATGAATTATCTGCTGAGCTTAAACATATTTTACATTGCTAAAATGATAATTTTCGAAATCATTTTGTGTTTTTTACTTGAAATGTGTAGAGAAATTCTAAGAATGCATTTTAATACATTTGTGAAAAAGATTAACATGTACTGAATTATTTTATGACAGAGATGTGACCTTTTCCCAAATTTTTAAGAATTTCTAGAAAAATGCTGGGAAGGTTTGCAATTAGGGGTAAGTGAATCAATTCTAACAAATGGATTTGTCTCATTAGTGAGAGTTCTTCACCTGTTAGGGGGTTGTTCCCTCAAGTGAAGAAGTTCCCCCCGCACTTGACTGACATGGCTGGACATCTCGCCAGGCCCTGACAATCTTGTGCCTGTGCCACTGCTCTGAGTAGTGATGCAAGTGCAGTAGTGATGGAAGTGTAGCAGCACATGCACAGTTGTCGCTCCAGTGCTAGAAGTTGAGCTTTTGCATTTGCACTGCTTCTCGGAGCAGTGGTGCAGGTGGGAGATCGTCAGGGCCTGGCGAGATGTCTGGCCATGTCAATCAAGTGCGGGGGCTTCTTCACCTGTTGGGACATCCTCTTATAGGTGAAGAACTCTTTCTGATGAGACAAAACGATTCTTTAGAGTCTATTCACTCATTCCTATTTGCAGTACTACATTTAACCTGGTATAGAGAGTCAATTTGTCTGGAGGAAGAGTAAGAGGCACAGAATCCAAGTTGCTTGAGGTCCAGTGTGAAGTTTCCACAGTCAGTGATGGTTTGGAGGGCCATGTCTGCTGACATTGGTCCACTGTGTTATATCAAGTGCAAATTCAGCGCAGGTGTCTACCAGGAAATTTTAGAGCACTTCATGCTTCCCTCTGCTGACAAGCTTTATGGAGCTGCTGATTTCTCTTTCTATCAGGACTTCGCATCTGCTCACACTGTCAAAAGTACCAATAACCATGGTATCACTCTACTTGATTAGCCAGAAAACTCGCCTGACCTAAACCCCATAGAGAATCCATGGGTTATTGTCAAGAGGAAGATGAGAGACAACAGACCCAACAATGCAGACGAGCTCAAGGCTGCTATCAAAGCAACCTGGGCTTCCATAACACCTTATCAGTGCCAAAGGCTGATGGCCTCCATCCTCTGCATTGATGCAGTAATTCATGCAAAAGGAGCCCTGATCAAGTATTGAGTGCATATACTGTACAGTATATACATTTCAGTAGGCCAACATTTCTCTATTAAAAAAATCATTTTTATCAATTGGTTTTATATAATATTCTAATTTTCTGAGACACTGACTTTTGGGTATTCATTAATTGTAAACCATAACCATCAAAAGAAATAAACACTAGAAATAGATCACCCCACAAGTTACTGAAATAAATTAACTTTTCAATGATATTCTAATTTATTGAAATGCATCTGTATGCGGCATACCTAGTAAGAGATCTTGCAATTAAGAAGCCCTTATGGGGATTGTCCTAAAATATTAATGAAAGGTCTATCCTTATGAGATCTCTCCTTTATGATCAATGAAGGGTCAAACCCCCAGACCCCCACTGATAAGCAGATGGAAAACGACACACAGCAGCACAAGGTCAACGAGACAAAGGACATATGCTTGTTCATTGGTTGATATAGAAAAATGGAATTAGAAACCAGTACTGGTAGAAGAAGTAAGGAAGAAAAATTCTCAGTGGAAAGCAAATTTTTAAGAGCTTCTTCACGTTATCATATTTTTCTTCAGTGTGCTATCCACATTTAAAAAGGACAGCTCACATACACAACCATTTTTGGGTATATACAGTGCAACTTGAACAACTTTTATTATTTTATTTTTAGGGGAAAAGATTAAAAAATCACCAATTTTTGAATGATTTTGTGGAATTTATTTACGGTTTTCACTGGGTGGTAAAAATAACATAATTTCATTTTGTGAGACAGTATAATGATGACAATGCCACATTTCTATATTTTTTTTATTATTTTTCCTCTGCAACTGCTCCCCCTCCTCCCCCTCCAGACTGAAGGAGAGGGGGAGCCTGCTTTAGCTGCTCATATCTCTGGTTTGGAACCAATTTAAAGATATGGGCTTTGTATTGGCCATTTCACGCCTTCATACAATACCAGAATGACAACAATCTCTTCAGTACATAGATAAATATCACTGTTAGAAATCGAGATAAAGTGAATGCAGCTGAAAGTGAAAGTAAAAGCAAGTTTTACCCACAATTATTCCCGACTCAATTTCTGACAGTGATATCTCCTGTTTAGTTTGGACTTTAGTATCTCGGAGATCATAAAGCTGGAAATTTATTGACTAAACTGCCTGTTTTGTGGTTGATCTAACCTCTTTTTCAGTTACAGTACATAAAAAAAAATCTCAGTATCCTCACATTATGACTAGTCTTGAGCAAATTGAAGTCCACAAAATAGACTTTGATCCGAATTTCAGGGAAAATTTGATTTGTTGCAAAGCCTATTTTCCTTGTGCTTCAGGGTAGTAAATCGACTTTCACTGAAATGGTGTCAAAAAAAAAAAAAATCATACTTACCTCATCAATTGGTTGGACGGACCAGCCGCCGCCATCTTGTGTGAAGATCTCACGCAAAATCCCATTCGTGGTGACGCATGATGTCACCACGCTGGCTGAGGTGATGACATCATTACGGGCCTGTCGTGAGCAAATGGATGAGGAAAGTATGATTGAATTTATTTATTTATTTTTTTTACACCCGATTATTCCTATCAGATGCTGTGATCATCTATGAATGCGGCATCTGAGGGGTACAATGATGGGGGCGGCACAATCACCACTCCCTGTCATTGCACCGACTACTTACAAAGAAATGCGCTTTGTGACGAAGTAATTTGTCACAAAGCAAATTTTTTTGTAAAATCCGACGAAGTAGCCAAATCGAATTTTGGAATACTTCACTCAAGACTGTTGTAACAATATGTCACCTTCAGATATTGTTATACATATACTGTTAGAATGATCATGAATAGAGATGAGCGAGCACTAAAATGCTCGGGTGCTCGTTATTCGAATCAAATTTTTCCCGATGCTCGGTGCTCGTTTCGAATAACGAACCCCATTGAAGTCAATGGGAGACTCGAGCATTTTTTGCAGGGGACCGGGGCTCTGCATAGGGAAGGTTGCGTGAAAACCTGGAAACCTCAGAAAATGATGGAAACACCACGGAAATGGACAGGAAACAGCAGGGGCAGCATGCATGGATGCCTCTGAGGCTGCCTAATCGTACTATTATGCCAAATTCTGGGCAACAGCCTGGTGGTGACCCTCAAGGCAATTGTGCTGACCCAGACCAAGATGGGCAAGGCACATATGCTGGCGCATGTTAGGAAAGCACTCAACTAGGTGCAACGAAGGTCCATCACCGCCTGCAGGTGACACCACTGCTCATGCTGGCACTGCTGTGCTATCCCCCGCCCCACGACGCAGGCGTAAGCCTGACACAGCATGGTGACAGCGTAGTGACACCAACAAGTGACCAAGTTAGATTGAGGTAGCACCCAAAAATGTAGCCTGACACAGCATGGCGGTGAACCCATAGTGACCAAGTTAGACTCAGGTGGCAGGTGAAGCACCCAAAAATTTAGCCTGACACAGCATGGCAGTGACACCACCAATGCCTTGGTCAGACTGAGATTGCAGTCAAATGTCTGTAGGTGAGCCTCCCAAAAATTTGTTTTGGAGTGTCCGAAGTTGACCCTCCTAAAAAATTGTTTTGGAGTGTCTGTAGTTGATCCTCCTGTAAAATATTTTTTTTGTTTTTCCTGTTATTAGTTTATGTAAAACCCATGCTGGCATGGTGTATATATATAGTTTGCTTCACAGATGGTCCACTGCACCGTTACATTTTCTTCATCATTGCCAATTACTTTTTCACCAACTGTTGTCTGTCAATGATAAAGGGGAAGGTGAATCCACTGCCGAAGAAAAGTGTCATCCTCCTACAAGTCTCCACTTGTTCTCAATTGAAAAGGGGATTCTCTTGCCGTGGCCTTCCTCATAGTGGCCGCTTCTGCGGACGACAGAGGTGGTGTACCTACGGACAGCCTGACCGAACATGATGGCAGACGGGGAGACACTCCCTCATGTAAAATTGTTTTTTTAAGTGTCTGTATTTGACGCTACTAAAAAATTTATTGGAGAGAGGGCCTGTAGGTGGCCCTTCGTAAACATTGTTTGTATAGAGCGCCAGTTGGCCCTCAGAAACATTGCCTGTTGGCTCAGCGTTTCTGTGCGAAGAGGAGGAGGAGGGGTTGGAGGAAGAGGCATAATAAGTCTGAGAAACCGTGACCGAGGTAGGCCCCGCAATCCTTGGTGTGGGCATTACATGAGTGGCCCCAGGGTCAGACTCGATCCCAGCCTCTACCAAGTTAACCCAATGTGCCGTCAGGGAGATATAGTGTCCCTGCCCGCCAGCACTTGTCCACGTGTCCGTGGTTAGGTGGACCTCATCACTAACCACGTTGGTCAGGGCACGGATGATGTTCTGTGACACGTGCTGGTGTAGGGCTGGGACGGCACATCAGGAAAAATAGTGGCGGCTGGGGACCAAGTACCGAGGGACAGCCACCGCCATCAGGTTGCGGAAAGCCTCAGTCTCTACCAGTCTATAGGGCAGCATCTCCAGGCTCAACAATTTGGAGATGTGGACGTTTAGGGCTTGGGCATGTGGGTGGCTGGAATTGTATTTGCGCTTGCGCTCAAATGTCTGCTGCAAAGACAGCTGAACGCTGCGCTGGGACACATTGGTGGAGGTTGTGGAGGATCGTGCACGTGAATGGGTGGTTGTAGGGCGGGAGGCGCTCGTGCCGTGGTCCTGGGCGGGGGGTGGACTCGCCGAGCCATCATGTGACACAGGGGAAGGGGCAGTGGAGTGATCCGCAGGAGGCGAACGGCCTTGGTTCCACTGAGTCGGGTGTTTAGCACTCATATGCCTGCGCATGCTGGTAGTGGTTAGGCTGGTAGTGGTACTCCCCTGCTGATCTTGGTGTGACACAGGTTGCACACCACAGTCCGTCAGTCATCCTCAGTTTCTTTAAAAAACCTCCAGACTTGCGAACATCTAGGCCTCGGCATGGGAACTTGACTCCACGAAACAGTTGCTGATCTACCTGCTCTGGCCCTGCTTCTCTCTCTGGCCACCCCACTGCCTCTTCCAACCTGTTCTGGTGCTGCACTTGCCTCCCCCTCAGAAGCACTGTCTTGAGTTGGATTACCAACCCAGCTCGGGTCAGTCACCTCATCATCCACCAGCTCTTCCTCCGATTCCTCACTCTGCTCCCCCCTCGGAATTACTGCCCTGACAACAACGTCACTGTCTGACAACCGTGTCTCATTATCATCATCATCATTATCATCCGACACCTCTTCACGCACTACTGGCACTAATTCCACACTCTCATCACCCACAGACTGCGAAAGTTCTAAATTTTGGGCATCGGGACAGAGAAGCTGCTCAGGTTGCTGTTGAGCAGTGGTTTGTGTCTCTGGGTAGGGTCCTGAAAAGAGTTCCTATGAGTATGCCTGATCTGAATCCATACTTTCCGTGGGGGGGGGCAGGCTGGGGGGAAGGAGGTTGAGCTGGAGGAGCCAGAGGTCTACTCCCTTGGCTAGCGTGGGTGGACTGTGTGGAAGACTGGGTGGTGGATAAATTACTGGACGCATTGTCCGCTATCCACGTCATCACCTGTTCGCACTGTTGTGGTTTCAATAGTGGTGTACCACATACCAGTAAGTTGCGAGATGAAGCTAGGGAGCGAAACTCTGCAGCGTTCCACTGCTCCCTCATCAACATGTACTGTGTCACCCTGCCCAGGACCACGGCCTCTGCCCCCTACACTACTTGAACGCCCACGCCCTTGTCCTCGACCCTTAGCCCTTGGGTTCAACATTTTGTATGTTCACTTCTATGTATGATATATAACTGAGAGAAAAAACGTAGTCTTTAGAAGGCGGCTTTTGTACCACAAACCACAAAATTTGTCGCTGCACTGTATAATTTCAAAAAAGAGAGAAAAGACGTAGTGTTTAGATGAAGGCTTTGGGCCCGCAAACCACTCAATTTGTCCCTGCACTGTATAATTTGAAAAAAGAGAGACAAGACGTAGTGTTTAGATGTAGGCTTTAGGCCCGCAAATCACTGAATTTGTCGCTGCACTGTATAATTAGAAAAAGAGAGAAAAGACGTAGTGTTTAGATGTAGGCTTTAGGGCCGCAAATCACTGAATTTGTCGCTGCACTGTATAATTTGAAAACTGAGAGAATAAACGTAGTGTTTAGACGGCGGTTTTTGTCCCGCAAACCACTCAATTTGTCGCTGCACTGTATAATTAGAAAACTGAGAGAAAAGACGTAGTGTTTAGATGTAGGCTTTAGGCCCGCAAATCACTGAATTTGTCGCTGCACTGTATAATTTGAAAACTGAGAGAATAAACATAGTGTTTAGACGGCGGTTTTGTAACGCAAACCACTCAATTTGTCACTGCACTGTATAATATATAACTGAGAGAAAAAAACGTAGTGTTTAGACGGCGGCTTTAGTACCGCAAAGCAATCAATTTGTCGCTGCACTGTATAATATATAATTTAGAAATTAAACGTATTCCTGACGCTAATGTACAGTACACTACATAATTGTTCACTGGACTGTAGTGTATATCACTGAGAGAAAAAAATGTATTCACTAGACTGCACTACAGATCCCAGCAAGCCAAGGTGCAGCAGCAGCAAAAATGAGTACTGAGAGGGCTTTGGGCAATTTCTTTTGGGTCTGTGTGGACCACGTGCTGTCCCTTCTACCACCAGTGCACAGCGTGCAGCCAAGATGGCGGTAGCTGCACTAAAAGTCCCAGCCAGCAGCAGACCCCCCCCCCAAAAAAAAGAAAAAGGTGCTTGTAGCCCTTAGAAGGGTTTTTGGGTTCTTTGGGGATGATTCCTGCCTAACCAACATCTAAATTGAGGCCCTAACAGAGTGCAGCCAAGATGGGATTGAGATTGCAGTCAAATGGCTGTAGGTGAGCCTCCCTAAAAAATTTTTTTGGAGTGTGTGAAGTCGACCCTCCGAAAAAAAAAATTTTTGTGTCTGTGGTTGACGCTCCTGAAAAATTGTTTTAGAGTGTCTGTAGTTGACGCTCCTGAAAAATTGTTTTAGAGTGTCTGTAGTTGACGCTCCTGAAAAATGGTTTTAGAGTGTCTGTAGTTGACGCTCCGGAAAAATTGTTTTAGAGTGTCTGTAGGTGGCCCTCCGGAAACATTGTCTTAAAAGAGTGCCAGTTGGACCTCTAAAAAATTCCCTTTTGAGTCAGCATTTGGCAATGAAGAGAAGGAGGAGTAGTAGAGGAGAGGAGAGGAATCGGATCTATAAGGAATCTCATTCTTTAGCTGCTTTCCCCCGGAGGAGATTTGAATTCCGGTGAAATCCAGGCTTTGTTCATTTTAATAAGCGTCAGCCTGTCAGCGCTGTCAGTTGACAGGCGTGTACGCTTATCGGTGATGACGCCACCAGCTGCACTGAATACCCGCTCTGACAACACGCTAGCGGCAGGGCAGGCCAGCACCTCCAAGGCGTACAGCACCAGTTCAGGCCACGTGTCCAGCTTTGAAACCCAGTAGTTGTATGGAGCAGAGTGATCACACAGGACGTTGGTATGGTCAGCTAGGTACTCCCTCACCATCTTTCTGTACAGCTCCCCCCTACTCTGCCTAGACTGGGGACAGGTGACAGTGTCTTGCTGGGGTGACATAAAACTGGCAAAGGCCTTGGAGAGCTTTCCCCTGCCAGTGCTGGACAAGCTGCCTGCTCGCCTCCTCTCCCCCGCTACTTGGCCCACAGAACCACGCTTTCTGCCGCTAGCAGCGTCAGATGGGAAGGATTGTTTCAGCTTGTGCACCAGGGCCTGTTGTTATTGATTCACTCTTATACTCCTTTCCTCTACAGGGATGAGAGTGGAAAGGTTCTGCTTGTACCGTGGGTCCAGGAGAGTGAACACCCAGTAATCGGTGTTTGAAAAAATGCTTCTAATGAGAGGGTCACGGGATAGGCAGCCTAACATGAAGTCTGCCATGTGCGCCAGAGTCCCAACATGCAAGAATTCCCTCTCCTCACTGGCCTGACTCTCCATTTCCTCCTCCTCCTCCTCCTCCTCTTCAGCCCATACACGCTCAAGAGTTAAGAAGGACTGAGCACTGGTACCCTCTTCTGTCTCGCCAACATTGTCCTCCTCTTCCTCCTCATCCTCATCCCCCTCCTCCAATACGTGCTGAGAAACAGACCGGAGTGTGCTCTGGCTATCAAGCGACGTATCTTCTTCCCCCATCTCCTGTGACAAGCGCAAAGCTTCTGACTTCATGCTGAGCAGTGAGTTTTTAAACAGGCAAAGCAGCGGGATAGTGAGGCTGATAATGGCGGCATCGCCGCTGACCATCTGTGTTGACTCCTCAAAGTTGCTCAACACCTGACAGATATCAGACATCCACGTCCACTCCTCATTGTAGACTTGAGGAAGCTGACTGACCTGACTAACAGGTCTGGTGGAAGTTGACATCTGGCAGTCTACAATCGCTCTGCACTGCTGGTTAACTCTGGATAACATGTTTAATGTCGAATTCCATCTCGTGGGCAAGTCGCACAACAGTCGGTGAGCTGGCAGTTGTAGACGCCGCTGCACTGCCCTTAGAGTGGCAGCATCTGTGCTTGACTTGCGGAAATGTGCACAGATGCGGCGCACCTTGGTGAGCAAATCTGACAAATTGGGGTATGTCTCGAGGAACCGCTGAACTATTAGATTGAACACGTGGGCCAGGCATGGCACATGTGTCAGTCTGCCGAGTTGCAGAGCCGCCATCAGGTTACGCCAGTTGTCACACACAACCATGCCTGGTTTGAGGTTCAGCGGTGCCAGCCACAGATCGGTCTGTGTCGTGATGCCCTGTAACAGCTCTTGGACGGTGTGCCTTTTGTCACCTAAGCTCAGCAGTTTGAGCACTGCCTGCTGGCGCTTACCCATGGCACTGCTGCTGCGCTTAGAGCTACCGACTAAAGGCGCCGTGCCCACGGATGGTAATTCGGAGGAGGAGGGGTTGGAGGAAGAGGCATAGTACATCTGAGAAACCGTGACCGAGGTAGGCCCCGCAATCCTCGGTGTGGGCAGTACATGAGCGGCCCCAGGGTCAGACTCGGTCAAGTTAACCCAATGTGCCGTCAGTGAGATATAGTGTCCCTGCCCGGCAGCATTTGTCCACGTGTCCGTGGTTAGGTGGACCTTCTCAGTAACCGCGTTGGTCAGGGCACGGATGATGTTCTCTGACAAGTGCTGGTGTAGGGCTGGGACGGCACATCGGGAAAAATAGTGGCGGCTGGGGACCAAGTACCGAGGGACAGCCACCGCCATCAGGTTGCGGAAAGCCTCAGTCTCTACCAGTCTATAGGGCAGCATCTCCAGGCTCAACAATTTGGAGATGTGGACGTTTAGGGCTTGTGCATGTGGGTTGGTGGAATTGTATTTGCGCTTGCGCTTCAAATGTCTGCTGCCAAAGACAGCTGAACGCTGCGCTGGGACACATTGGTGGAGGTTGTGGAGGATCGTGGAGGTGAACGGGTGGTTGTAGGGCGGGAGGTGCTCGTGCCGTGTTCCTTGGCGGGGGGTTGACTCGCCGATGCCAGCATGTGATACAGAGGAAGGGGCAGTGCTGTGACCCGCAGGCGGTGAAAGGCCTTGGTTCCACTGAGTCAGGTGTTTAGCGCTCATATGCCTGCGCAATGCTGGTAGTGGTTAGGCTGGTAGTGGTGGCTCCCCTGCTGATCCTGGTGTGGCACAGGTTGCACACCACAGTCCGTCGGTGCATCCTCACTTTCTTTAAAAAACCTCCAGACTTGCGAACATCTAGGCCTCGGCACGGGAGCTTGACTCCATGAAACAGCTGCTGATCTACCTGCTCTGGCCCTGCTTCTCCCTCTGGCCCACCCCACTGCCTCTTCCAACCTGTTCTGGTGCTGCACTTGCCTCCCCCTCAGAAGCACTGCTTGAGTTGGTTACCAACCCAGCTCGGGTCAGTCACCTTCATCATCCACCAGCTCTTCCTCCGATTCCTCACTCTGCTCCCCCCTCGGAAATTACTGCCCTGACAACAACGTCACTGTCTGACAACCATTGTCTCATTATCATCATCATCATATCATCCGACACCTCTTCACGCACTACTTGCACTTAAGCCCACACTCTCATTCACCCACAGACTGTGAAAGTTCTAAATTTTTTGGCATCGGGGACAGAGCAACTGCTCAGGTTGCTGTTGAGCAGTGGTTTGTGTCTCTGGTAGGGTCCTGAAAAGAGTTCCTGTGGAGTATGCCTGATCTGAATCCATACTTTCCGGGGGGGGGCAGGCTGGGGGAAGGAGGGTTGAGCTGGAGGAGCCAGAGGTCTACTCCCTTGGCTAGCGTGGGTGGACTGTGTGGAAGACTGGGTGGTGGATAAAATTACTGGACGCCATTGTCCGCTATCCACGTCATCACCTGTTCGCACTGTTGTGGTTTCAATAGTGGTTGTACCACGTACCAGTAAGTTGCGAGATGAAGCTAGGGGAGCGAAACTCTGCGGCGTTCCATTGCTCCCTCATCAGCATGTTACAGTGTCACCCTGCCCCAGGACCACGGCCTCTGCCCCCCACACTACTTGAACGCCCACGCCCTCGTCCTCGACCCTTAGCTCTTGGGTTCAACATTTTGTATATTCACTAAACTGTCGAGTTAATATCTGAGGCCAAAACCGTATTCAGTAGACAGGTATAAAATTACTATCTGAGGCAAAAAAATGTAGTCTTTTAGACCCCAGCTATTGCACCGCAAAACCACTTCAATTTTTGCACTGGACTGTAGTTTATATAACTGAGAATAAAAATGTATTCTTTAGACTGCGGCTAGTGTATCGCACACCTCACAATTGTTCACTGGACTGTAGTTTATATAATTGATGTTGAAAAAAAATTATTCTTCTAGACTGCGGCTAAGTGTATCACACACCTCACAATTGTTCACTGGACTGTAGTTTATATAATTGAGTGAAAAAAAAATATTCTCTTAGACTGCGGCTGTGTATCGCACACCTCCAATTGTTCACTGGACTGTAGTTTATATAATGAGGTGAAAAAAAATTATTCATCTAGACTGCGGCTAGTGTATCGCACCCCTCACAATTGTACACTGGACTTTAGTTTATATAGTTGAGTGAAAAAAATTATTCTCAGACTGCAGCTAGTGTATCGCACACCTCAAAATTGTTCACTGGACTTGTAGTTTATATAATTTAGTGAAAAAAATTAATCTCTAGACTGCCGGCTAGTGTATCACACACCTCCCAATTGTTCACTGGACTGTAGTTTATATAATTGAGTGAAAAAAAATATTCTCTAGACTGCGGCTAGTGTATCGCACACCTCACAATTGTTCACTGGACTGTAGTTTATATAATTAGAGTGAAAAAAAATTATTCTCTAGACTGCGGCTAGTGTTATCACACACCTCACAATTGTTCACTGGACTGTAGTTTATATAATTGAGTGAAAAAAAAAACGTTATTCTCTAGGACTGCGGCTAGTGTATCGCACACCTCACAATTGTTCACTGGACTGTAGTTTATATAAACTGAGTGAAAAAAAAAAATTATTCTCTAGACTGCGCGGCTAGTGTATCACACACCTCACAATTGTTCACTGGACTGTAGTTTATATAATTGAGTGAAAAAAAATATTCTCTAGACTGCGGCTAGTGTATCGCACACCTCACAATTGTTCACTGGACTGTAGTTTATATAACTGAGTGAAAAAAATTATTCTCTAGACTGCGGCTAGTGTATCGCACCCTCACAATTGTTCACTGGACTGTAGTTTATATAATTGAGTTGAAAAAATTTTCTCTAGACTGCGGCTAGTGTATCGCACACCTCACAATTGTTCACTGGACTGTAGTTTTATATAATTGAGTGAAAAAAATTATTCTCTAGACTGCGGGCTAGTGTATCACACACCTCACCAATTGTTCACTGGACTGTAGTTTATATAATTGAGTGAAAAAAAAATTATTCTCTAGACTGCGGCTAGTGTATCGCACACCTCACAATTGTTCACTGGACTGTAGTTTATATAATTGGAGTGAAAAAATTATTCTCTAGACTGCCGGCTAGTGTATCACACACCTCACAATTGTTCACTGACTAGTTATATAATTGAGTGAAAAATTTTATTTCTTCTTAGACTGCGGCTAGTGTATCGCACACCTCACAATTGTTCACGGACTGTAGTTTATATAATTGAAGTGAAAAAAAATTATTCTCTAGACTGCGGCTAGTGTATCGCACACCTCACAATGTTCACTGGACTGTAGTTTATAT